>OY977942.1:15758200-16110700 GCA_963854355.1 Epinotia brunnichana | reverse complement strand
ACCCAACCCAAACCATTGTGGGTTGGGTTGGGTTGGGTTGGGTTAAGTTGGGTTGAGTATCGGTTCAACCCATTCTGACTTAACCCAACCCAACCCAACTTAACCCAACCCAACCCAACCCAAACCATTGTGGGTTGGGTTGGGTTGGGTTGGGTTAAGTTGGGTTGAGTATCGGTTCAACCCATTCTGACTTAACCCGACCCAACCCAACTTAACCCAACCCAACCCAACCCAAACCATTGTGGGTTGGGTTGGGTTGGGTTGGGTTAAGTTGGGTTGAGTATCGGTTCAACCCATTCTGACTTAACCCAACCCAACCCAACTTAACCCAACCCAACCCAACCCAAACCATTGTGGGTTGGGTTGGGTTGGGTTGGGTTAAGTTGGGTTGAGTATCGGTTCAACCCATTCTGACTTAACCCAACCCAACCCAACTTAACCCAACCCAACCCAACCCAAACCATTGTGGGTTGGGTTGGGTTGGGTTGGGTTAAGTTGGGTTGAGTATCGGTTCAACCCATTCTGACTTAACCCAACCCAACCCAACTTAACCCAACCCAACCCAACCCAAACCATTGTGGGTTGGGTTGGGTTAAGTTGGGTTGAGTATCGGTTCAACCCATTCTGACTTAACCCAACCCAACCCAACTTAACCCAACCCAACCCAACCCAAACCATTGTGGGTTGGGTTGGGTTGGGTTAAGTTGGGTTGAGTATCGGTTCAACCCATTCTGACTTTTTTTTTTTTTTTTTTTTTTTTTTTTGACGCTGGGGAAATGTGTTTGCACATACCCCCCGGCCCGGGGAAGGCCATAGTGGGGGGTTATGTGGGGATCTCTCCTTCCGCAACCCCCTCCGCATAAGGTGGAGGGAGGGGAGGAGCCTACCCACTAAAACCCCAGCGGCGTCATCCTCTCCTGCCGTTAAGGGGACCGTCATGGGATGCAGCATTTCTTACCACGACGACCCCCGGCGGCCCTGGCTGCTACGCCAGGACACCCGCGCCAAGGGAGGGGAAGGTCAGAGACGCTTGACCTTCCCCCCAGACGTGTAGGGCCATGTGCAATGTGGGCCCCCAACCCACTGGCCCTACTGGGGGAAGACGCGGCCCGCGGCAGCAAACCGCGCACGCCTTCGACCCCTCCGTCTGCGCCGGAGCGGGAGTGCGTCCGCACTTTCCTCGCGCTCCCGCTCCGCGGCCTCCTTCTGCGATATGACGACTTCGCAGAAGGCGGCCACCGCCTCCCAAGATCGCTCGCTCCTCAACATGGCCGCCACCACGTTGGACAGCGAGAGGTCATCCACTCCGAGGGCCAACACCATTGTGCGGCGCTCTTCGGCCCAGCGAGTGCACCACTCCAAGGTGTGCTGGGCCGTATCGTCCTCCGCGCCGCACTCATGGCAGGCGGGGCTACCCTCTCTTTTAATCCTGTACAGGTAATGACCGAAACAGCCATGTCCGGTCATCACCTGCGCAAGTCTGAACCCCACCTTGCCATGGGCCCTCTCCAGCCAACTGTCCAACGACCCGAGGAGTGCCCCTATGGTGCGGACTCCATAGGGGGAGCCCTCGAGGTCACCTTTCCACCTCTCCCTCAACCTCCTCTGCGTCTGCCTCCTGGCCTCCCTCACCTCCTCGGGAGCAGGATACTCCCCGGTGGCTTTCCACCGCACCCGCTCCCTGTGCGCCTCAGCCAGCGCCTCCGCATCTAGCTCCCACGGAGGTGTGCCAGCCAAGGCACACGCCGCCGCCCAGGCGACCGTCACGTATGCCCTGCAGATCCGTATGGCCACCACCCTCTGTGGCCTACGAAGCAGGGCCTTGTTTGCCGCGCTGAGCCGATCCGCCCAAATCGGGGCCCCGTACAGGGCCATGCTTCGGGCGACACCGGCATAGAGGCGGCGGCACGCGACTGATGGCCTCCCTACGTTGGGCAGCAGCCGCCCCAACGCTGAAGCCGCACTCACTATTCGGGGAGCAAGTTGGCGGAAATGCTCCCCGAAATTCCACCTCCGGTCCAGGATGAGGCCCAGATACTTGATGTGGGGCCTCACCTGGACCATCTCCCCGCTCACTCTCAGAGCTGCACCCGCAGAACCCATTCTGACTTAACCCAACCCAACCCAACTTAACCCAACCCTCATACGCTATATTTTGGTGAAAAATTCATGTCTCTAGGTGCTATAGTTATTTTTTTAAATTCTGCAAAGTTGCAGAAGTGAAAAAGCGACAATTGAGAAAACGTTAGGTAAAGTTTGGGATGGCAGAAAACACACTTCTACTTTGAAGTTATGGAGTGGTTGGTATTAAATGAATAGGAATACTTTAGGGATTTTAAATAAGTTAAAATCATGTATGTAACCTTAGTATTTTGAATGTTATGGAGGCTTGAACATAAAAACAGGACGAAAATATGTAAATCCTGAATATGGGTTTATTTATATATTCTATTATACGGCACGCAGATTTATCATTAAAGTTGTATTTATAAATGGTTTCCCATGCTAAAAAAGACTTAAATAATTCTGTGAATCCTTTTATTTAGTTATTATGTCAAAAAGTTAATAACAAATGATTTGAAGAGTGCCATGCATAAAAATTAAAATACATGTGTCTCTTAATATATAACATGAGATTACTTTAAAAACATACTTATGAAGCATAGAAAGTATGTAAAATATCAAATTATAAGTACTTTTTGTGTGTATACAGTTTAGTGGTTTTATATAGGGAGCGTCCCACTTGGTCGGTTTACTAAACTTTAGTGCTTCTTCATTGAAAGTGTTGGTGTTTGGTATATTTTTCAGTTTTATGTATGAGATTATGGTTTGTTATTGTTAATCTAAGAGTCTTTGATACTAACGTCGTTTGTTTAAACTTTTTTAACGTAATTGAACGAAATTTCTTTTCGACTCAAGTTTAGTGACCCACTTTGACGGTTTGGTGGATCATACGCTAAAAAATTACTACAAGTATAAAATCATAATTTATAAACATAGGTGTAATTTGCTGAACCAAAAACAGTATCATTCATTACAAACCAAAAACATATCCCTTCCGTTCGGCTCTGCCGTCGTCGGGCAAAAATGGTGTACGTATTGAACCTATGAGATGTAGCAAACGGATCGAACTCATCGCAACGTATTTTAAAAATGCTCTTATAACTTTCTTTCACATTTAAATGACACCGAAAATCATAGAAATCATTGAGCGAAAATTTTCTCGTGTTTAATTCATGCTGACGTGACAAAGCCAATTTTCAATTTTAAAAATATACTCAGTTATAATTACAAATTACTCATAACACCATATCGGCAAAGTAGAAATTGTTCTCTAATAACAGGTACAAATATGATATTGACGATTTTTTTCTGTATGCGACAAATCACAAAGTGGGTCGCTGGGCACTGAACTTTGAAGCCCTAAAAAGGTGCTTAAAATGGAGATTTATGCGTCGTGATCAAAATCATAGGTTTATTACAGTACCTATGTTCTATCAGTTTTCATCGAAAGTTGATTTTCGGTAAGTTTTGCCATATTTCACTAAACTGCCCGTAACTCCGTAACTAGAATCGACAAAGTGGGACGTTTTACTAAAAACCGTCACATTTACTAGTACGATCTGGGTTTTATGACAACTTTTGTTATAGTCTGCATTTGACGGTTTCGCAAAACATTAGCTATTAGCCTGTTTTTTTTCTTCTCCGTCTTACATATATCTACGAATCAAACAAACTTCAAACAAAAAAGTGTCAAAAAATGCCGATTTTTTCAATAAAAATAGTAATAGCTGTTTTTAATCGTAAACACAATAATTTTATCGTCTTTGTCGTTCTCCGTATCCGACATTTTTTTACACGTAAAACCATTAAATTAACAAATTGTATGGCTTTGGATGACACGTGCCATAAGTTGGTAGAAAAAAAAATACTAATAAGTAGTACTTTGATTTGATTCTCATAAAAATAATTATAAATAAATACATTTACTCCAATGAAGTATCGGTAAATAAGTATATTTATAGAAAACAAATTGTGTCTAAATTTAACTTAATAATACTTGCCGATTATTAAACTAGTACTTATGTACAGTCTTTTTTTGCGTAACTGATAAATCATGATTATATTAGTAATGACGTTGAGACTAAATACAAAAAAAAAGCGGCCAAGTGCGAGTCGGACTCGCACTTTATGTAACGGAACCCTTCATTTCCTTCAAAAAAAAACTACTTCATAGATCTCGTTCAAACCAATTTTCGTTGGTAGTTTGCATGGTAATGTACATCATATATTTTTTCAGTTTTATCATTCTCTTATTTTAGAAGTTACAGGGGAGGGGCACATTTTACCACTTTGGAAGTGTCTCTCGCGCAAACTATTCAGTTTAGAAAAAAATGATGTTAGAAACCTCCATATTATTTTTGAAGACCTATCCATAAATACCCCACACGTATGGGTTTGATGAAAAATATTTTTTTGAGTTTCAGTTCTGAGTATGGGGAATATGAAAATCCTAATGCGGTTCACATAATACATCTACTTACCAAGTTTCAACAGTATAGCTCTTATAGTTTCGGAAAAAAGTGGCTGTGACATACGGACGGACAGACAGACAGACGGACGGACATGACGAATCTATAAGGGTTCCGTTTTTTGCCATTTGGCTACGGAACCCTAAAAAATAGTGATTTAGATATTTTAAGTTCAGTTGTAGAATTAAACAGGACTATTCAAATGTAATTGGTTATTGTAATATTAATAAGCAAATGATATTTTACTCCAATTTAAACCTTTTTTTCAGAAGCAATAACGGACTTCATAACTTTCACATCTTGTAAAGCAATCGCGTTCTTAAATGGTGTAGTGATTTGGCGACACTCGATTCCGACAAAAGAAATATGATCCATAAAAAAAACAAACTTAATTTTACAGTCAAATCTAGGATTACTTAAATTAAATTAGACCTTATCACTATGGAGATACGAAGGTGGTCGAATTGGAATATGTTGCATAAGACGGCAAGGAGTGCCGGGCCTTTGACGTCGCCGCGTGAGATTGTTTTATACAAATTTAATTATGGTATTGTATTGGTCATATTTGATGAAGGAATAGGGTCTAAATTAGACATATGCAACTGATTTCAGACGTGAGATTGGGGGAGAGCAGGGGAGCGTTCTTAGGCCCAGAGCCCCTCGGCCTATTTGGCCGTCGGACGTGCGCTACTAACTACCAACGTTATTGATTAATTCTTAATTTGTAAAGATTGTATTAAATTTGTAACTGCATTATAATTTAAAAAATTCTCCTTCAAAATAATAGTTCCCTCCCGGAATATATAATATTAGATGTAGGAATGTGAACTGCAATGCCATTACAGCCGCATATTTTTGCCATTTTGACTTAATTTTTCACAATGTCGAGTAGAAAACGTAAAACGCGAGAGCGCACGTCTTCGCCAGCTTCTGTCCCTAATAAAGGTAGACTGGAAGTGACGATGGAAGCGATCCTGAACCGCCTCGCGACGCTGGAGCAGCGTGTCGCCACTCCTGCCAGTGTGACATCGTTCGCGACCGGTGCCTTCAGCGCGGACTTGGACAGCGCAGGCAGTGCAGCCCCGCCAGAACCTGCTGGACTGGCCAGTACACCTCTGCCGGAGCCTGCTGGGCCAGTCAGCGGTACCCCATTCGTTGCTGGCAGCACCGAGGTCCACCTCGCCACCGAGACACCACTGACGGCGTCAACAGACGTCACAAAGCGTCTCATCGACGCGTTGAGGACCATGAATCCGGTGAGATCTACCCATTATTATGTGTCTGATTTTGATCCCAGTAATCATGACGTTGATGGGTGGTGTGACGAAGTGGATCGCGCCCGCTCGCAAAACCAGTGGGACGATAAAGAGTGCCAGCTCGTGTGGGATTATCATTAAAAGGTGATGCACGCTCCTGGTTGCGCGAGTGGACGAGTGACAACCGTAATTGGTCGAATTTCAAATCAGCACTTAGATCGCTCTGTCCGCGCCGCATTGACGTTGCAAATATACTTTTTGATGTGATGTTGTGATGTTGCTTTTTGATATGCGAGAAGATCTTTGTTATGGTAACGTATCGTAAAGGGGTTGAGCAGTGAACTATGTGATTAAAAAAAAAATTAAAATTTAAACTGTTTATTGCATTAATTTAATTGTTACAAGTATGTCTACTAATTGCTTAGCGCAATCTCAATTTTTTGAGATTATTTGCTAAGCTTAAACATTTTTGATATAATTGTACGTGGCATAATAGACCCTCAAGTACGAGCGGCCGCTACAAACGCTAAGTTGACACCTGAAAAAATCGTGGAGTTCTTATCGAGTTATGCGAAACCACGTCGTTCAAGTGCGGGCGCACCTAATAATAACATTGAGTTGCGTGCAAGCCGGCACGCCTATGATCCATCGTCCAAGAGAAATCATAAGCGTGCTATCCAAAATACAGACATACACGTAACTTGTTTTAAATTGTAAACAATCGGGACATAAAATGAAAAAAAATCCCCAAACGTGTTAAGGCTGAGAGTAGTAACGCGGACGCGAATAAAAACAAGTCTGTGCCTAATCCTGAGTCAACAAATAGGTTTGTATCAAAAATTGTGTGTTACGTTACGTAATAGTGACGATAAATGTTTTGCTAAAGAACGATCAGAAATGAGAAATTAAGCTAATTTTAACTTTTGTCGCGAAACAGCTTGCAACAACACAAAAACTGATAGTGACAGCTGTAATATGTTAATGACCTTGCTAAGCATATCTCTTGTCGAACGTACCCTAGTGTTCAAATATTACGCGGTTTAGGTGGAGTAGAATTGCGATCAGATCGTTTTGTAACTTTGCCCGTAGAGTTCAGTGATGTAACCTTAGAGGTAGACCTTCATGTTGTGCCGCACAATTATCTTAGTGTGCCAGTTCTTATCGGTACGGATGTATTAAATAGAGAAGGTGTCACATATATTCGAACAAGCGATTCTCAACGACTAGTCCTAGAAACAGTCCTAACGTCAACAATGTGACACATTGTAAGCCGACTACGCAACTCAGCTCAATAAGTATACCCCGCTATCGGAGGTGCAAAATGGTAGCTGTTAAGTTCTAGGGATGGGTAAAAATTATTTTGAAATACTAGCTATATGTCGATAATTATAGCTATACGTCAATAATTTTCCTTTACCATAATGAGAGTCTAAGACTTTAATTAAACGTGTTACTTTTATAAAACAGGGCTTTATAATTACAAAATTGTCTGTTCAATATTTTTCATTTTATAAATAAAAATCTTCAATATTTCATCATTTCTAACAAATTATCGTTATTTTCAAAGTACGAACAATTCATAAATTAATTAAAAATTAAATAATTAATAAATCTCTCTTTTATTTCCACCAAAAGGGCTATCGTATTCTTAATGAACAATCAGTTTTTTTAGATTCTCTGCAGTAATCTAGTGCAGCCACGATGAATATATTCAACAATAAACCCATTATCTCTATAAACCCTCTATTGAAAAGGTTTATCTCAAGACACTCAAGAGCGTTCATGCACTGCCCTGCAACTCGAAACATTAGAAAAGTAAAATTGCAACCATAGTATCTTTGTTGTACTGACAATGGTATATATTTCTGATGACAGTAAGGCCTAGTCAGGCATCGGTATAGTGTTTTAATTCCCGAGTAAGGCCTCATGAGACATCGGTATAGTGTCTTAATCCCCGAGTAAGGCCTCATGAGGCATCGGTATAACGTTCATTCTTGAGTAAGGTCACGTGTGGCATCGATGTAGTTTCTTTTACGAGAGAAAAAATATTGAGTAATAATTAAGTCGTTTGTTTGACTGAAAGTGTCAGTAACAAAAGTATCACGTAAAAATATAATGAAAGCGCATAGTAGCATGTAAAAAAAAAAAGAAAAAGAAAATCAGTTGCTGAACCGCGATCCTGGTGTTTACGTTGAGTGCAATATTGTATTTACATATCATTGTTTGGTCCGCAGGTGACGATACCCGTAACCAAGACCAAGAGCCAACATCCGAGCCGCAATCAGGACAACAGGAGAGCATCGAGGACGCTGCTCTGTCAGGAGAGGCCGTGTTAGCATTAAACTGCTGACCGTGCTGACTACGACGCGACGATGACATCACTACCTCACCTGCCCTGGGACCCCGCACACCCTTCCTCGGGAAGTAAGGACCTGCTGGTCGATCACGTAACGCATTGTACGAACGTCGGGTAGGTCTAAATGTCACTTTTTATATGGAAAATTGACAATTAAATTGTACCGACGCGCGTTCGGGGCATTACGTGGTTACCCCTCGGACCTCGGCCTATTTGGCCGTCAGACGTGCGCTACTTAACACATACATAGATTTTGCCAACGTTATTGATTAATTCTTAATTTGTAAAGATTGTATTAAATTTGTAACTGCATTGATCTATATTTTAATAAATTCTTCTTCAAAATAATAGTTTCCTCCCGGAATATATAATAATACTGTTGCTGATTCTGTTTGTATGTTAAAGGACGAGACTATTATTACAATTGTAAGTATTGTCATAGATGGCGATGATTCAATGTTGTATGGCAATGATTATGCAAATAACGAGTATTTTTATACGGATCCTTGTCCTTCTAAATATTTGGATATAGTTTTAGTTAGCGAAATATCAGACCTGGGGGCACGGCAGAGCCCCCGCCAAGTCGAGTATCATTTTATACTCATAGCCATGCAAGCATTCTCTGATGTTTTGAATAAATGTATAGTCATTCCATTTTGTGATAAATATGTAGCATTATACCGTTGCGCTAGCATGTAGAAAAAGTAGACGTTAGGAACTAGTCGTCCAACCCCACATGTACGTTTGAGGCACCGATATGGGCTTTATCTCACCGGGGTGTCGCAGGCATATAGTATAATCCGCTGTTTTACAAAACAGCGCTGTTTTGTAATACGGCGGATTGAATACCGCTGAATGACAATCCCACTAATCGTCAACCCGCCGTGTTACAAAACAACGCTGCACTGCTATCACGCAAGACGGCCCGCGAGCTCTCGATTTTTCTGGCACTAAGTACCTCTCTTTCTTAGTTTTCTAATAAGAGAGACACGAATAGTGCGAGAAAAATCGAGAGAGCTCGCGCGCCGTCTTGTGATAGCCGTGCATTTTTTTTAAAACATCTAGTTGTCATGTAATTTACAAAACAGCGCTATTTTGTAAAACAGCACGGCTATCACATTGCGCCATGGTAGCGCAACCAAGCGGACACCAGCGGGCGTAGCATGGTTGTCATTTTAACACTTATCGCTGTAGTTAAGACGTCTGTCACGTTCTGACCAGTACGCGAGTGCCAGAGTGACAGATGTCTTATCAACAACGATAAGGTGATAAAATGACAACCATGATACGCTCGCTGGTGAGATACCCTCCATTGATAGAACTGTATGATACATTTTGTTGGTGGCCGGTGGTTGTGCCGCCATGGTGTCCCGGTGACACATAGCCATATCTGTTTAAAAGTTCCAAAGACAATGGCGACTGTACTATTCGGCTAGCCGCATGGGGTTGAGGGTCAGCATTATACACTAGAGTAAGGAAATTCTCACCCGAAATCGCATATGGCTGGTCGTACACTGCATTATGGGGCCTTAGTCTGACTGAAGTAGAGCATTAATGGAAATTGTAAAGATAAAAAAAAATTGTTGTTTTTTTTTAAGTGTAAGGTAGGTAGGTACACTCTAAATTCCTTTTAAAAACGCTAAGAAATGTTGATTGAAAATCGAATGGACGTGTACCTAAACGAGAATGTTGTCATTATGATGTGGAATAAATAAATATTCGTTTAATTTTTTTTTTTTTATGTCTGACGATATACTTCAGTAAACACGTCCAGCGACGTTGTTTTTGGTGCAACTATTGGAAGCAATATCGCCCCGACAAGCAAAGAAAAGGTTCAAGTTAGAACCGACCGCAGACAGCAGCAGCAGACGACGTGTCGCAGCAACACTACCGGTTTCTATGTTTCAAAGACCATTCGTAGCTAGCGACACGTCCCCGGACGTTGCCTTCATATAATTACATAGAAACCGATAGTGTCACTACGACACGTCGTCTGCGGTCGGGTTCCAACTTTTACCTTTACATTGCTTGTCTGGGCGATATTGATTCCAATAGTTGCGCCAAAAACAACGTCGCTGGACGTGTTTACTGACGTATATAATACGTCAGATAGTCGACGTCACTCCTTTCCTTTAACGGACGTTAATAAAACGTTACAGTAACGTATATGAGACGCCAGTGGTCACGTCTAGTCGACGTCGCACCGTCCCCTTAACTGACGTTAATGTATCGTTACAGTAACGTCAAATAACGTATCAGATACGTCAGTGGGCACGTCTACTTGACGTCATTTCCTCCCGTAAACCAACGTTAATGTAACGTAAATTAACGTGATATATCACGTCCAATAACGTGATGTTAACGTGAATTATGACGTACTTTCCCACACAATACTCACGTGTTAATGACGTCGGATATCACGTCAGATGACGTGATATTTAACGTGAGTTATGACGTACTTTCTCACAGAATACTAACGTGATAATGACGTTGAATATCACGTCAGATGATGTGATATTTAACGTGAGTTATGACGTACTTTCCTACAGAATACTAGCGAAAAAAATCACGTCAATTATGACGCTGGACGACGTGATATTCAACGTGTTATTACTCGTCAAATGTTGTGACACTCTCACGTTGATTTAACGTTAAAAAATCACGTTAATTAACGTCATATTTAACGTTAGTGGGCCAAACATACTCACGTAAAATTAACGTCGCAGTAACGCCAAAAATGACGTGACAGTTAACATCATTTTTGCCGTCGAATTTTGTGACATCCTCACGTGAATTCTACGTCCAATATGACTTCAAAAAGACGTGATATTTTACGTCCCTTGCTACTTGGGAGCTTTATTGAGAGAATTATATTTTGATTTTTTTTATATATTTTGTTTTTATTATGTTGACATGAATAGTTTTTAAATTTTATTATAATACCTACTGTAGAACAAATGACGATCCTTTTTGGGAGATAGAATTATATTTTATTTTTACATTTCAATTATATTGACGATCATGGTAGAAATTCTTGTAAATTTTACATTTATGCAAATTTATATTGTAACTTTTATTCTGAAATAAATGAAACTAAAAAAACTAAAACAAGCTTTGCTTTGTTTCTGTAGGTTTGTGTAAAATTGTCCTCCCATATTTTTTTTTGCATTTAATTTTGTTCCGTTACTTATTTAAACAACAAATTCACACTAATTCATATATAAGATAAGATAAGATTAGCTTTTATTTCTTCAATACAGAGTTTTTAAACATATTTATGCACTTCTTTCGTAAATAAAGTGTATATATATATATATATGTTTTTTTCTTAATTCGCTAATATTTCACTATTCTAATTCACTATTTTAAAACATATTATTATTCTTCTTCTTCTTCTGTATAAGGACCGCCTAAAGCGGTGAAAGCCTCCTCCAAAGCTTTCCAGGTTTCCCTGTCTTTAGCTTTTCTTCCCCAATAGCATCCCGCTGTCTTTTTGATACCATCACTCCATCTTGAGAGTGGTCTTCCTTTTCTTCGTGTGCTGTCCATCGGGTACCATTCCGTTACGATCTTTGTCCACCTTTTGTCTTTAGTTCTTTGTGTATGCCCTGCCCCTTTCCATTTGAGTCGTAGCGCTTGTTTGACTGCATCAGTGGCGTTGGTTACTTTTCTGATTGACCTGTTTTTTACTCTGTCTCTAAGTTTCAGCCCAAGATAGCTTCTCTCTATTCCTCTCTGACATACTTTCAGTTTTTTCAGCGTTTTTTTGGTTAGGGGCCAGGTTTGGCATGCATAAGTGAGACATGGGAGTAGACAGATATTCATGGCTTTAGTTTTCAATTTAGTAGGCATTTTATATACCTTTGAAAATTTCCTTCAGGGACCAATACTTACTCCATGTGAGTTTTATTCTTCTTTCAACTTCATTTACAGCGGCGGTACCACGAACTTCGAATCTCGAACTTCGTCTATCTCCGTCTCTATCGCACTTATGGTTTATGGTACTCGAGCGACCGAAACGGAGATATGCGATGTTCGAGATTCGAAGTTCGTGGTAGCGCCGCAGTGCTTGATTTGAAGGAAATTAGATGACCTAAATAAATGTAGTCTTCAACATATTCAGTGAAAAGTCTGGCATTCATATATAATGATTATTAAATGTAATAATATTTTTGCAAGAAACTATAATTTACCTAACTACTTATAAAATAAAAGCAATGTGATACAATGTTCACGGTCTAAAACCACAAAATCTTTGATACTCTAGCGTCTAATGTTATCTGGGACGACCGGGGACCGATTTTTGACTTTCGAGCGCTCGAAATCAAAAGCGAGCGGTAGAAAATAATCGCATACGAAAATTTGTCACGATTATTTTCGCATGAACCCAATAATAGGTATTTTTGAAATTCATCACTCGAAACCTAGTGGTTTGGCTATTTATACTTTTGCGCTTCGTTGTACGCAGAAATTCGATAAGTACTGGTTATTTAAAATTGTATTCTACACATGGAATAAAAATAACACATCATTAGAAGGTGTATTTATAGCTATACTATTAATATTTAAGTGTTTTTTTTGTGTTTTATCTATCCAAATATCATAAACCCTCCATGGTGCGTTCAAGAACCGCACATAATGGCCACCATAAAAATAAACTGTTTTGTTAGAACAAATTTCTTATCTGTGAAGATGTTATTATTGCTAAATAATAACATCGATTTAGATAACATTATTTCATTCAAATTTCGAACATCTCTGAAATCAAAGAAATTTGATTTGACCTCTATTCTAATATCAGTCGAGGTGACGTTTAGTTCGAAATGAATTGTCAATATGCATACAAATTTGATAAATATCGCACGTAAGTTAGATATCGAACGTTATGATAGACATCCGACTCTAGTTTGTCACTGAATTAAGAAAAAACTATGACAGCTGCCAGAAAACAACGCCGCGATGCCGGTCATATTATATTAATGCGGCTCCTGAATGCATCGTGGAGGCTTATGATATGTGGATAGATAAAGTAGTGTATGTAACGGTACATAATTAGGCATTAAGACACTCGTGTGATGTTATTATTAAACTACTATTATGCGTTACATAACAGAAAAAACTAAGAGCGTAGTAAATAATACCTAGTAAACAAAACGTTTAGTTTCCCGCCTGTAATAAAAACCAGTGTAGCGCAACTAGGAACAAAAATATGAATGACGTCCAACTGCTCAAATTCAGATCTAATCTGACAAGTTCTGACAAGTTCTGACAAGTGACAAGTTTTCTATCTGTGCTAATGCTATGGCGGACTCATGCTATCTCCTACTTCCGTTCTTTCTCTGTCTGTCATTTTGTCATGGTGACTTTGGCCGGTTACCATGGATATTATAACTTCACGAGAAAACATGTGTGTGTCAAAAAAACAATGCTTTTGACGAAATAAAATTAATAATTATCTTAAAATAAAACACGTAAGTATTAATAACAAAATATCAAGCGCCAATATTGATTTACTCATGATAAACAACGGTTGGTACTTGGATAAAACCTACAAGCGCGAGGTTTCATAACCACTCACTTGCTTCTGGCAACCACAGTTGCCAATTTTGTGCACCCCTAAATTGCTTCTGGCAACTGTGGTTGCCAAGCAATGTATGGGTAGTTCGAGAAGAATTCATTGCGACCCGCAAAGATATGTGTACAGATTGGTGAATTTGTGTAAATATACTGTGATTTGGAAATAAGTGTGAAATAAACTGTATGAAATATTTGTTCTCCTTTTATTATTTCATACCTAAATCGGATTAGTTTTAGATTTTGTAAAGCAATTTTCTGTTCATGCAGTGGGCACAACGACGTCCCTAATCATAATTTATCGATATCGATAACGTTGGGTTCTAATATTATAGATATCGATAACGTTAAGTACTAAAACCCTACTATCGTCCTCGTTCGTTAGGTTGGTAAGTCTACTTCCGTACTAGCGTTTATTTTTATTGGTATTGTGGTATTTCAAACTAGCTAAAGTTCGAATGAGTTGTCATGTCAAAATCAAATGACAATGTCACTGTCATCCAAAACCTTGTTCGAAGTCCCGTCTCTTATTTATATTCTCTTTGATAAAAACAATACAAATTACAAATGATACAATTTGTCACATCAACTTTCTTTAGTTAGAATGAGACAGCAGTTCATACTGTTCATTCTAAGTATAGCAAGTTGGTGTGAATCATTGCCAGGCCTTAACATATCATATCACTATATCTCTGTCTCTTTTTAACTTGTGCAAAGAGAGAGAGGGACAGACAAGTTAAATTATTTAACTTAAAAAACAAACCCGCCAAAAGACTACGTTCTTTGTTTTCAACCACAAAATTCGGCAGAAAAATAATATAAAATATATTAATCGTACACCAGCTAATCAATCAATTGAATCAGAAGGTATCTTTATTTATCTGTTTCTAAGTTTATTGTCAGTCCAAAATTAAATACAAGTGAAGTGTCCAAATTGTCGGCACTTACTATCTACCGATAGAATTTAATACGAGTGGTCAATACCACTCGTTTTTGAATTTTCTATCGCTCGTAATTCAAAAATAGCATTTAATCGTTTTTGACAGTTTTCGAGTGAAAGAGTTGAGCGCTCGAAAGTCAAAAATCGGTCCCTTGGTTATAATATTATGGAGGTAATTAGAAAATGTACCAAAAAGGCGGAACATTTGAAAGTCTCCGATTTATAAAAAGTTGTAAAACAACACCGTATCTTCGCTACGAATGGGCAATAAAACGTGAAGCTTTCAGTTGTTATATGAACCCTTTTAATATTATTCATATGGAGAAACTTTGTACATAAAAAGTTTATGGTTTGTCCACAGATTCATTATTGCCGCGCACACGAAGTGTATTTCCACCAGTAGGTACCTAAATGACATACTAGTACGAGGGCTGCTGCCTTTTAAGTTGTGTCGTTTGGAAAAACTAAAGACAATTTAAGTGTTAGATGGTATTTATTGTTTTTCAAAGTAATCACCGTGATATATAATACACTTTTTCATTCGATCGAACCAGTTTTCGAAACACTTATTCCAGTCCGAAGTCGGGGTCTCCAAAATGGCCGTTTTGTATGCCTCAACCGCTTCTTCAGGCGTCTGGTACCGTTGACCACGAAGTCGTTGCTTGATTTTTGGAAAAGTGAAAAAATCGTTAGGGCTTAAGTCTGAATTGTACGGCGGGTGTTCCAGAATTTCGACGTTTTGCTCTTTTAAAAACCCAATTGTTTGCCGGGCGGTGTGCGAGCTTGCATTATCGTGGTGCAGTCTTATACGACGTCTTGGGTTATTTTTTCGAAACTCGCCGATGACTTCTGGTAAACAGACAGTGGTATACCAGTCAGCATTAACCGTTCTACGATCCTCGAGCACGATGGTGGCAACGTGGCCACTTTTCGCCACAAACGTGGCGACCATTTTTTTCGAAGTGTTTCGTGAGCGTATTACTTTGGTCGGTTTTGGCTCATCTTGGAACACCCAAACAGTCGACTGCTGTTTAGAATCGGGATCGTAGGCAAATCCAAGATTCGTCAACACTGATAATGTCGTAAACATGTTTCGAGTTTCCTCGGTTGAATTGCCGCAGAGTTTTGCGACACCATCGAACGCGAGCCGTTTTTTGGTCTTCACTGAGTAAATTTGGAATCCAGCGTGAGATCAACTTTTTTACGCCTAAGTGATCATGCAAAATACTGTGAACACTGGTCCCTGAAATACTTAAGGAAGCTTCTATCTCACGGTATGTCGTATGGCGATCTTCGACGATCAGTTGCCGTACAGCATCAATGTTCTCCTGGGTTACGGCTGTTTTTGGTCAACCTTCACGATGTCTATCACCAAGACTAGAGCAACCACGTTGAAATTCTAAATACCAGCGTTCCACAGTCCGGAGGCATGGTGCTTTATCATTGAAAACCGTAGTCAACTCTTCGAAGCACTGAAGTCGCGTTAAGGGGACGTAGGTTCGTGGTCTTCTCTCTCTCTCACTGAGCATAAGCGTGAGCGAGATGGAAGTGCGTGTTTGGAAGCGCGGATATCATGTTTTTTATTTTATTTCTTTGTGCGTTTATTTAAATAAAAAAGTAATAGCTGATTTCCCTCAAACATGACATTGCCGATTTTTTAAACTAATTGTTATATGTTTAGCTGTTGTGCATAATTTGTTACGATTTTTTTAAGTGTATTTTAGACCTATGTTCGTGATTTTTTTCTATCGAGCGAAAGTCATAAACCCAGGATTCCAATAGCTGATTTCCCTCGAAAAAGGCCTCAAGATTGCTAATTAAATTTAGGGCAGCCGTATTATAATCCAAACAAGAGCTACGATTTTTTAAAAATCCGTTTTCGGATCTCACGTCGCCTTAAGCCCCTTTTGAAGTTGTAAAAAATTATCGCACGTAATTTTTTCTTCGAAATTTCCGTTTTCACAACTGACTTGCCAACTTTGAACGAACGCTGTACTAAAACGGTTGAGCCGATTTCGAGTCATTCTTTTGTTTTCGAATTCTAAATTCAAATATTTTAAGATGACACTAGTTCTTTTTTATGCAATCACGGGAGGTTTGCAAACGACAGAACTTAAAAGGCAGCCCTCGTATCACCAGCGAATACGTTTCACAGTATTTTTTTTATATATTCTAGAACGAATTCACTTATTTTTATACTATGCACAAAAAGAAGGCAAAGCCATTTTTTTCATTGCTTAGTGTGACCGCTAATTGTATTTGTTGGTATACTACAAAAATCCAAGTCTACCTTTCATTCGATTATCATGTAAATACAATCTGTCATTCGTTCACTCAATCATTCAATTCAATCGTTCACTCTGAACCACAATGTACTGGTTTCATTTTAATACAGACCGTTGAACTGTTAACACATCTTTTACTCTGCGACCCTAGCTATACCTATAGGTTATGGGCCCAGGGCACGTGGCATTTAAAAGTTTTCCGTTAGAATAAAAATGGATCAGCGATCCAAAAGAAATATACAGCCTTTTAATGGCGACCGTTATAGAAGTTTTGTATAAAATCACTTTAAGCGGAACTTCAAGTATATTCCGTTATAGAAGATTCTATCCCAGAAGACCCTGACGCAGTTTGGACCAGAAAAAACCTCATCGCTAAAGGTACCATCATTGAATATTTGGGCGACGCATTTTTGAATTTTGCTCAAGATACGGACACAGCAAAAGCCGTTATAGAAAACCTCGACAAAATATTCGAGAGACGAAGCTTGGCTTCACAATTGGCGTTACGTAAGCAATTGTTAAATTTGAAATTACAACCCGATGTCAGTCTTATCCAACACTTCATGACTTTTGACATTTTAATCACGGAATTGATTTCCGCTGGCGCTAAAATCGATGAGATGGATAAGATCTCTCACCTGTTACTTACGCTGCCCGCTACCTATGATGGCGTCATTACCGCATTGGAGACACTTGGCGAAGATCATTTGAACCTAGTATTCGTTAAAACACGCCTTATGGACCAGGAAGTTAAAATCAAGAACGAGACGGTTACTGGATTGAAAGTTCTTCATGCCGCGAAGGACAAATTCTCAACCTACGGATCTAATTACAAAAGGAAGAGAACAATGGATCGAGCATCAACCTACCTTCCTGATTATAAAAGGAAGACGCCTAACAATTACTACCATCATCAACACAATCAGCAACCTAGGAATTCGCCGCATACAATGTCTAAGATGTATTGTGATTTTTGTGGGAGGCGAAATCACTTCAAGCAAGATTGCCGTCATTACAAGAAGTCACAAGCAAGCGGCGGCGCCGGCAGCAGCACACAGCACAACACCGCACACGTCGCCGTGCCTAACCGCAACACCGCACACGTCGCCGTGCCTGAGCACAACAACGAGGACGGTTTCGCTTTTATGTTTTCACAATATAAGTTATCCGAACCTAATCAGAATAATAATGAAATTGTTTTTATTTTAGATTCCGGGGCCACGGATCACATTGTAAATACACGGGAGGTATATTCCGCGTATGCTCAACTTACTTCACCACTGCAATTACACGTAGCTAAAAACGAAGCATCCATCCAGGCATTAGGACAAGGTCGAATTAATGTAACAACAAACTTGGGAGTGCACGGTACAATCGAAGATGTCTTGTACTCGCCGGAGGTCCGTATAATTTACTGTCAGTAAATCGAATGCAACAAGCAGGTATGGTGATTGTTTTTAATAATGAAGGTGTTCATGTTTACAAAAATGATAAATGCATCATGTCAGGTAACATTTGCAATAACCTGTTTAAAATTAAATTTACAGTTAACTTGCTTGGCTTTGCATTTGAATGAAAGTTCAGATTTGTATGACTTATGGCACAAACGACTCGGACATTTGAACAGACAAAAGTTTGTTAGTCTCAAAAATATGATTGATGATTATTCAGTAATCGATATAATTATTCCACCTACTGACGAGTTGTGTGAGCCATGCATCCTTGGTAAACAGTCAAGACTTCCTTTTGCAAAGTCAAAGCCTGAACGTACTAAAAACAGACCCCTATTTATAGTTCACAGTGATGTATGTGGTCCTATAACTCCCACAACAGTTGATAAAAAACAAAAATATTTTGTGGACTTTATTGACGATTACACACATTACATCGTTACCTACTTGATGCATTCGAAATCTGAGGTGTTAAAATGTTTTAAAGATTATGTTGCTAAAAGGGAAAACCTATTTGATTGCAATGTAGTTAATTTATATTGTGACAATGGCCTAGAGTATCTGTCAAACGATTTCAAAGACTATTGCGTAAACAAGGGAATAACGTATCATTTAACTGTGCCCTACACGACCCAACAAAATCCGGTTGCCGAACGGATGAACCGTACGATAACCGAAATGGCTCGAACCATGGTTACAAGTGCGAAGTTGGGCAAAGAGTTTTGGGGTGAAGCCGTTTTAAAATCCACTTATATAATAAACAGGCTACCCACCAAAGCACTTATTGATAAAACCCCATACGAAATGTGGCACGGTACGAAACCGAAAATAAGTCACATGAGGGTATTCGGTTCCACTGCATATGTTCATAATAAAACTAGAAAGACCAAATTTGACGAGAAATCTTTAAAGTCCATTTTAATGATAAAATTCCCACTAAAATCAACAAACCGACCGAGTCGGCGGAGTTGATAGGTGACATTCAAAGTGACGTAATAAAAGAGTCACTATGCACCGAACGCAATAGTTTGAGACGTAGCGACAGAATTCGGAATCTACCCCCGAAAAATTATGAATTAATGAATGACCCTGATTTATCAATACTATCGCTTTGTTCCAAACAACAGTTACCACTACCGGTACATTTTAATGATATTTTTAATCGACCTGATACAAATGAGTGGTTAGCAGCAATTAAAAGTGAAATTGATTCCTTACGCAACAATCAAACTTTGTGTCTCGTTGAAAAACCTAATGATGTAAATATTGTAAGTAGCAAATGGGTTTTTACTAATAAAAATAATGAATTATGTCAACCAATACGATACAAGGCCCGATTAGTTGCGCGAGGGTTTAGCCAACAATATTTGCAGGACTATGACGAAACGTTCGCCCCAGTAGCGCGAATAACTACATTTAGATTAATTTTGGCATTCGCGATTCAAAATGATTTACCTACTTGTGCATCATATGGACGTGAAGACTACCTTCTTAAATGGTATTTTAAAGGAGGATATTTACATGCAAGTGCCAGAAGGTATTTTAGCTAAATCAAATCAAATTTGTAAATTAAATAAAACACTTTATGGTTTGAAACAGTCTTTACGGTGCTGGTACGAACGTTTCGATCAGGCAATCAAAGGCATGGGTTTTGAAAGCTCCAAAGTTGACCCATGTTTGTACATATTGAACAAAAATTGCATTAATGAGAATGTGTACATTATTTTATACGTTGATGATCTAGTAATAATTACCAAGTGTGTACAGACAATGTAACGTTTTAAAACCGATTTATGTGATATTAAATTATTCCTCGGCATTCGAATTGAAAGAACCAAAGATAAGATAACTTTGGACAAATCAACATATCTACAAAATGTTTTAAACAAATATTCCATGAATGATTGTAATCCTTCCAAATCACCTTTTCCAAATAAATTAAACTATGACGCGTTGAGTAGTGATGTGCAGTATAATGCGCCAAGTAGACAAGTCATAGGCTGCCTTATGTATGCAACGCTTTGTACACGTCCTGACTTATGTGCAGCTATCAGTATTCTTAGCAGATTTCAAAGTAAAGATAAGGAAGAATTATGGAAATGTTTAAAGCATCTTTTGAGATATGTGAAAGAAACTTTAAATCTGAAATTGACATATACTAAATGTGTTGATTATAAACAGCTGATCACCGGTTTTGCGGATTCTGATTGGGGAGGCGACGAAACTGATAGAAAAAGTACAACAGGATATTTATTTCAAATGTTCGATAATTGTACAATTTCGTGGTGTACACGGAAGCAAAATACAGTTGCCGTCTCCTCAACGGAAGCCGAGTACATGGGTTTATTAGAGGCTGTAAAAGAAGCTATTTGGATCAAATCACTATTAAATAGCATGCCAATTAAAGTGATTAAGTCCATACGTATATATGAAGACAACAATAGTTGCATTAGCATTGCTAATAATTCAACAAATCACAAAAAGTCAAAACATATAGATATCAAATATCACTTCACTCGTGAACAAATTAATAATAAAGTAATAATGCTAGAACATATTTCGACAGGAAACCAACCAACTAGCAGATATATTCAAGAAGGCGATACCAATGACAAAGTTTCATGATTTAAGAATGAGGTTAAATTTAATATAAGTATATTATGATAATAATGTCATATGATTTACATATTATATATTAATTAATTACGATACATGGCTAATTGTATTTGTGTATAGACTTGTAGTATAACATGTGTAAATAAGTACTTGAATTTTTGAGGGGGACTGTTGGTATAGTACAAAAATCCAAGTCTACCTTTCATTCGATTATCATGTAAATACAATCTGTCATTCGTTCACTCAATCATTCAATTCAATCGTTCACTCTGAACCACAATGTACTGGTTTCACTTTAATACAGACCGTTGAACTGTTAACACATCTTTTACTCTGCGACCCTAGCTATACCTATAGTATTGTTTACCTACTTTGTTCTAAGTATGCTTCAACTACCTACTATTAAAAAGTTTTTAATACCGATATACCTTTCGTTTCAACTTTAACCTTGCTTCTTTAACAATATACTCACTATTCGAGTTGAGTAGATTGCAAAATGTTAGTTTGGGGTGCGGGGCGAGGCGGGTAAATGATACACAAGCGTCCCGTGCGGCTCCGTGTAATCGACTGACTTCATACGGTCGCAGCCGCATTCCTTAATTACTAACATTCCTCCACCCTTAGCCTAAAAATACTCTGATGCGGGCTCACCCTGATCATTGGCAGTCGAGCCGGGGATTGAGCTCACAGTTTCTTCGGTAGCAGTACACTCTTCGTGTCCTATTGTTGGCTGCTCCGGCATCACGCTGCCTGACGGACTCAAATCCCGCACTCCCTCAGTGGTTGCTGTCATCTCTAGCGCTGCCGCTTGCTGTGCAACGAGTTCCTCGCATCGCTGATCCAGTGGCAAAACAACTGCAGGCATTTCTACCAGTGGTTGATCCACACGAGAGCAGTTTGGTTGAACTACCAAATCATCCTGGTTCACTTTCTCCCTTCTTAGTTTTAAAAGTTGGTTAGCGTGTCTTTTAATTGTTTGGTTATAACACTTTAACTTTACTGTGAACACGCTTTGTCCTAATTGGCTCACTATAGTGCCTTTGGCCCAATATGTTTTTTGCGCACTGTACATTTTAACTAAAACGACTTCATTCACCTGGAATGTCACTGGTCGTTTGCCGCCGTAATATTTACACTGCGAAAACTGGTTTTCTTTTACTACGCATTCTAGTGCGGCGTCAGCTGATGTTGGGCGATGCGCAGTTAAGGAGTCAAGTCTACTTCTTAATTTTCGCCCGAAGAGAATCTCTGCAGGTGACTTACCGGTAGTGCTATGTACCGAATTTCTATATCGGAATAAAAACTCATGTAATTTGCAATTGAAAGATTTCTGGTTTACCCCAGACAAATTTAATGATTTTAACGCCCTCTTAACAATTTTCACGTACGCTTCACATTGCCCGTTACTGGATGGACTGTACGTGGGTGAGGTTAAATGAGTGATACCATTCCTCAAACAAAAGTCCTTAAAGTCCGCCGACATAAAGGAAGTTCCGTTGTCCGTGCAAATAGTGTGGAATAGCCCAAACCTCGACATTACCTCACATACTTTTTCTATTACTACCTTAGAACCATATCCATTAGACACGTCAAAACATTCAGGCCACTTGGAATACGCATCAATAACAACTAAGTACATCCTGTTATTTATCGGGCCCAAAAAATCTAAATGTACTCGGTAAAACGATTGCGGCGGGTACCTCCAAGGCGTGAGAGGGGCGCGCGGGGACGAGGGTCGCAAATTTGTGCATATTTCACACGACGCAACAAAGTTATCAATGTCCCCAGACATGCCCGGCCACCAAAATCGGCTTCGAGCCTCTGCTTTCATTTTATTTGAGCCTAAATGACCTATATGCAGTTCATCTAAAATTTTATTGCGACAACTGGTGGGAATCACGATTTTATGACCTCTTGTTACGCATGAGTTTTCTACCGCTAACTCGTTTCTGCACGCAATGTATGGCTTGAAACAATCACTAACCCGACTAGGCCAACCCTGCAACACATATTTGCTTACCAATGCATGTACATTGTCTGCTAATGTCTGTTTACTCATTTCATCAATGGTTATTAACTGCTCACTATCGTAAACAAAGTTAATATAATATAAGTAGCATTTTCCACCGCCGGCTCAGCGCAAACCGGTTCCTTATCAGTTACCGAGCGGCTGAGGTAGTCAGCTGCGTTATGGGCACTACTTACATACTCGATATTGAAGTTATACGACTTTAGGTAAATAGCGTATCGTTGCAACCTATTTGCCGTGACCTCCGGTATTCCTTTATGAGGATTAAATATCGACAATAACAGTTTGTGATCTGTCCTCAGTACAAAAGGAACCGATCGGCCATATAAATACTGGTGATATTTGCGTACACCGTAAATGATTGCCGTCGCCTCCTTTTGTATTTGCCTATAACTTCTTTCGGCCGAAGTGAGCGACCGGGATGCGTATGATATTGGTCTCTCAGTGCCATCGGCTTCAATTTGTGACAAAATACCGGCAATACCCCACGGTGACGCGTCAGTTGTGAGAATTAATTTTGCATCCGGATTGAAATGAGCTAGCGTTTCGTCGGAACTTAATTCTCGCTTGATTGTTAGTACTGCTATGTCGTGTGCTTTATTCCAATGCCAAGGGACATTTTTTTTTTAATAGGTTATGTAAAGGACTCAAGATTTCTGACGCATTTCTGACAAAACTACGGTAATAATTCACCATGCCGAGAAAAGATTTAAGTTCAGTGACATTTGTTGGAATTTTTGCATTTGTTATTGCTTTTATCTTTTGTTCACACTTGTGAAGGCCGTGCCGATCTATTTTATACCCTAAATATGATACTGAATCTTGGAACAACACGCATTTGTCTTTTTGCAGGACTAGTCCAGACTTCTGTAATCTGTCAAACACTTTATTTAGCCTCGTCATGTGCTCTGACTGATTTCGGCCGGTTACCAAGATGTCATCTTGGAAAATCGACACTCCCTCCAAACCAGACAATATTTTGTCTAATGTCCGCTGGAAAATTGAAGCCAAGCTTGCAAGTCCGAAAACGAGTCTAGAGAATTTAAATAGCCCTTTTATGGTATAAACTGTTGTCAACAACTGTGATGATTCACTCAACACCAGCTGATTGTATGCTTGCGACAAATCAAGTTTCGAAAATTGTTGACCGCCGTGTAATTTCGCGAATAACTCTTCAATGCGCGGCAGTGGGTACTTTTCGATAACTAACTGCTTGTTTATGCTAACGGAGTAGTCCGCGCACAGCCGTATGCTGCCATTATGTTTTAAAACTGGTACTACGGGGCTAGCGTAGTCTGAGGATGAGACTGGTAAAAGGATTCCTAGTCCGACTAACCTATCAATCTCATTTTCGACCTTGGCCCTCAAGGCAAACGGCACGGGCCGGGGTCTAAAAAATATAGGTTTCGCATCCGGTTTTAAATGTAAATCAATCGAAACTTCTTTACAGCAGCCTAGACCGCCAGTGAAAAGCATGGGATACTCGCGTTCAGCTTTTTCTAAAAAGTTTACTGTGTCGCATTTTTTTACAGATGCAATTTCCAAGTGAAAGTGGGAAATAAAAATTCTTCCTAGCAAACACGGACCATCCCCACGGACCACGTAAACTAACAGTGTGGCCGTCTGTCCGTCGTACGTAAAGGGCAAGTTGAAGGTACCTAGGGTCGGAATGTTGCTACCATTATAACCTTGCAAAACTACATGGCTCGGACACAACGCGATGTTACGGAAGTGCGAGTCATAAATTTTCTCTGGAAGGATCGTAACCGATGACCCCGTATCCACCTCAAAGGTTAACTGAATTTCTCCGACTTGCATTTGCACCTGCATTGGTTCTCCGCGAGATGAGCGAATATTAAATATAACACGCTTACCATCTTCGCCCACATCAGCATCAACATCACAATCGATATAGTTCTGACGAAACACTTTCTTTCCGGGGCATACACGACGAAGGTGGCCTTTTTTTTCACATTTACCACATTTGTACCGAGAAAACTTGCACGAAGCTGCCTCATGACCTTCATAGCCGCAAGCTGCACACACGACCTGAGGCTGTTGCATTGCGTTATTGTTATCGCTATAGCTAGGCCTCCCGTTTCGCTGTGTAGACGCCATTTTATACACAGCCATTTCCGGACACGGCAACGTGTTCATTGCCGCTGGTGACGCCTGCGCCGCACCTTGACGAGCGCACTGAGTCCTCTCTGCTATCTCCACTGCTTTGGTGATAGTGAGGTCCTCGAAGTCCATGGTGAAAAGCTTCTCTCGTTCGGGGCCGGCTGTCATCCCGAGTACAAAGCGATCCCGTAGCGTTTCATCTAGATTTGTGGCAGAGAAGCCGCAGTCGACAGCTAATCCTCGAATGCGCGCTGCCCACTCTGCCATTCTTTTAGTAGGTTTTTGAGTCGACGAGTAGAACCTGTAGCGCTCCGCAAACCCGCACTTTGCTGTTTTTAAATGACCATCTAGAAGCCTTACGAGTTCGTTATATTCTAAGGTTCCCACTTGTTTGGGTAATGCTAAATCTCTTAGCAGTTTGTACGAACTCTCGGTCAAACTACTTACCCGACGCTTACATTTTGCTTAGTCATCCGAATCGAGTATATCGTTGGCCAAAAACCATTGTTCTAAGCGCTCCTTGAAAACTGACCAATCCTGCACTTCATGGTTAAACATGGTTAACGAACCGATCGACACTTTAGCCATGATCACTTTATTTTAATGCACGCGTTATGATTAAAGGTAGGGCCCAGTCGCCACTGTTATACTTCGTTTTTTTTAGCATTAGAGAGACCTTTGCAGAACGAGATATAAGGTTTTTTATCGGGCACACTCTGCGGATCGAACAGTGAATACGAGTTAATAAATATCACGTATTTATTATCATGTTTTAGTAATACATATATTACTCAGTGTTGTGAACAGATAAGAAACATAATATTAGTTAATTTATATTCTAAGATGAAAAGATAAGAATTTTAATAAATTGCGTTTGCAATTTTTCATGGAAAGGTTGTACATTAAAAAACCTAAAGAGGCAGAGTTCTCACACAATTTTTAAACGTCACTGTCACTATCTGTAATTCACTCATGTGGGTTTTTCATTCGAGTTCATATTGTTGTCGGTTGAGTCGGTTGTGATTTCTATAGCTGTAAGCTTACTTAAAGATTGTTGTTATCGTTTTTGTTGAATTTTGTTATTAGTTGTTGATCTATCTAAATAGATTCTATTTAGATATTTTGTTTGTTGGTGCACATTTACAATGTATGAAGCCGAGGCTGGCCCGAGTGGGCTACAGAAGTCGCAGCCGGTTCCGGCTAATGTTTTTTCATCTCCAAAGAAGAAAAGGCAAAAGCAGAATCCTCTGACTGCCAGTGAAAAGCGGAAACGGGTGGTGAATATTTACAAATGAGTGTCAGAAATGTGCCATAGAAAGGAGTATCCCACTAAATCGGACCGTGTGAAAAAGACTGCCGAGACTGCTGGCATATCGTTGGCTACGGTATACAACATTTTAAAAGAAAATATATGCGTTCAGCTATCGGTAAATATCAAATGATATGTACTCGTATGTACATAAGTTCCGAGAAATTCAGTGGTATCGGTCGAAATCGAAGAAGGAAGGTTTACGACCACTGCTTCTTTGTTTACCCGTTTGACAGATAATTCTAATCTTAAAAAAAACGAAGTATAGTTTGGGATGCGGGGCGAGGCGGGTAAATGATACTCAAGCGTCCCGTGCGGCTCCGTGTAATCGACTGACTTCATACGGTCGCAGCCGCATTCCTTAATTACTAACACAAAACAAGGGTCCAAAACGAGCCATATTACCACGATTTAGTAGGCATTTTACTATGCCAACTAAAAAATCGCTAAACTTAAGTGGCAGTGAGCGGGGCACATTGCACGTAGAACCGATGGCCGTTGGGGCGGAAAGGTTCTCGAGTGGCGACCACGTACCGGAAGGCGAGGCGTGGGTAGGCAAGGTGGACTGATGACCTGGTAAAGGTCGCGGGAGTCCGCTGGATGCGGGTGGCGCAGGAGGAAAATTGTTCGAGTGGTAATATGGCTTATAGACCAGAGTTCTGTTATACACTCTACTTTTCACTTTGACTGCGAGAAGATAGTAAAAACAATGATTATTCATCCACAATCAATAATAAATTCCACGGCGAAAATATTGTCCAATGCGGCATGATTTTTTTACAAACTGCTTTGACGCAGATACAACATATTGACACCAAGAATAAACGCCTCTGACAGTTTAAACGTCCAAACGCACAGTGTTCCCTTGGACCTAATTTTGAGACAGTCTAACTTTATTGTATGATCGAATAGAGAAAGATGTTACGAATGAAGGACAAAAACTCCCGCGTGGCTCACTATCATAGTTTTGAAACGAATGCAATCTAAACTTTAAGTCCCGGAATCTTAAGATAATCTTAATCTTTTTTTTTTAAAGAAACCAACTTAGATAAATCTAGATTTTGCACTGTGATGAAAAGGCTTACTCTAAGGCTAAATAAAAAAACGTAGCCACAATGATGGACTACTACCACAAAAAAATCCGATTGCATATCTTACCGACTTCCGGAGATAACAATTTTTTTTGAAATCCCGGTTTCCGGGATTTTGATAAAATCTAATAGTTATTTATTGGCGATATTATTAAGTACCTCGTTTATAACTTCTCAGTTTTAAGATAATCCCGAAAATGTCAAAATCGTATTTTTTTTTTGCGATTAATGTATTTACTATTCACAGTTTATTTTGGCTTTAAAACGTAGCCACAATTATGAACATTAAAAAAACGATTGCATAAAGATAACAATTTTCTTTTTCAATCATGGTTTCATGGTTTCCAGGATTTTGATAAAATTTCAGTGTTATTTTTTAATTATTTACTTTTCGTCTTCTAGTATATTCGGTTATTTTCGTTTGTAATAATACGGTTACTAATAATGGGTTTTAGCATGCCTAACGAGGGTGGACTCCTTCCCGCATTACATATTACCTATCATCGGAAGAGTCGGATCGTGCAGTCCACACAACGAGGGTATCGCATGAGCTCTACTGACCTTCAGAGCCGTAATAGGGTATGGTGGTACCTAGCTGAGGTGTGCTTCTTATAATTAAGGTGTTAAATATCAAATAAAGTCGTACAAGTGCAAATATAACTTTGACCGAAGAACATGACATGAGACGTAACAAGATATACGGTCGGCCAAGAAAGTGCCCTACCAGTTTTGACAAAAAATTATGTGAGATCTGATTGTCGCTAAGGTTACTGTCATAATAATATTGCAAGTGGAATTCGACCTTGTTGTTTCATGACGTTCAAATGAACCTCAACCGTAGGGTGGTAGACCACATTTTCGGCTGAATGTACATGACATGACATAAGAAATACGTAAGTAGTCCCACGCTGGAGTTGTTGAATGTCACAAAGAGTTCGAAACATGTCGCCCGTAGTGACATTTAATACGTGTGTTTAACCGTGGACTTATTAATAGTATTTTAGACATGTCTCAAGAAAGTTTAAAATTCGATGCAGAGAGATATACAGTAGGACGTTCAATCAAATTACGAATACCTAGATTATTGGTTTCGATTATAAAAACGCTACCTATCTTTTGGGAAAGTGAGGGAAATGTACCTACATCCTACATAGGTATAGGTAAGCAAAGCACTCAAATAGTTAAATAGTTTCGAGGAATGACTCTTAGAAAACCACATTTCACTCTGCCGTTAGTTGGTCGAATGGGACATAATATATTTTAAGAGGTTGCCATGTCACCAGAAAGGTGCTGATAGATTTGAGCATTCAGCCTAATTGGGGCTTTAGTAAGAATGAAAGTGTAAATGTAGTTTATATTTTGAATAAATACAAGTAAAAAAATACTTGTTACGAGCTTCTAGCGAATGTTACGTTACAGGTAAAAGCTCACAAAATATACTGGAGCGTTCTAGCGAGCAATTCAGCGAAACGACAGAAAATTTGCTTCGAGCGTTTTGCCGAGCCGAGCAATTTTGTTACGCGACCGGCAAGTCTGACATCTTTGTGAAGAATACATTGTTTGACGAGCATTTACTAATGCGTTCGCTAAAATACATTGTTTGACGACCATTTACTAATGCGTTCGCTAGAATGATTCGTAGCGATGTTTGGCCCTATTATTAGGTTCACATAGTTTAGGTTAGGTTTAGTTAGTTTTTAACTTTCTGTTTCATGTTTTTTTAATTGTTGTAAATAAATGATATTTTTATTATATTTATTTATTTCAGACAATATGTCAATAGGGTTAGGTAATACAATCTATACATATAATAAAGCTGAAGAGGGTCAAAAGTCTGTACATGGAAGATATTCGAAATAAAATTAGCTAGGGATACTTAGAATCGATAGCAGAACACGTTTCAACAGTTTTTAGAATTTTTGTCTGTTTGTCTGTTTATCTGTTTATCTGTTTGTCTGTTTATCTGTTTGTATGTTTATGTGACCGCGCATCACGTGAAAACGGCTGAACCGATTAAGATGAAATTTGGTATAGAGATAGTTTGAGTCCTGGGAAAGGACATAGGGTAGTTTTTATCGCGAAAATCTACCCCTAAGAGGATGAAATGGGGGGTAGAAATTTGTATTGACCTACTTAAACCGCTGCACCTATTTGGATAAAATTTGGTATATAAATAGTTTGAGTGCCGGGGTAGGTCAAAGGATAGGTTTTATCCCGGAAATCTTCCCTTTAGGGGGTAAAATGGGGGGGGGGGGGGGTGAAAATTTGGATGTAACCAATTTTGATACAATTTGGTTTAGAGGTAGTTTAAGTTCTGAGAAAGGACATTGGATAGTTTTTATCCCGGAAATCTGCCCCTAAGGGGGTGCAATGGGGGGTGAAATTTTGGATGGACTCCGTTTAGATCAAATTTGGTATAGAGATAGTTTGAGTCCCGGAGAATGACAGCGGATACTTTGAATGCCGAAAATCATTTCCTAAGGGGATGAAATAGGGGTGAAAATGTGGATAAATCCCGTTTAGTTAAAATTTGGTAAAGAGATTGAAGGAGTCCCAGGGAAGGACAATGCATAGTTTTTATCCTGAAAAATCATCTCCTGAGGGGGTGAAATGTGGGGTGAAAATTTGGATAGAACCCATTTAGACGAAATTTGGTATGGAGATAGTTAGTCCTGAGGAAGGACCTAAATTAAATTTTAGTCCAGAAATCATCTCCTAAGGGGGTGAAATGGGAGATGAAAATTTGGATGGAGCCCATTAGCGGTATAGCGAGTTGGAGTCCTCGGGAAGCACATAGGAAAGATATTGGGGGTGAAAAGTTGTTTGTGACCCATTTTGATGAAATTTGGTTGAAAGATAGTTTGAGTCCTGGGAAAGGACATATGATGGTTTAAAATTCCAGAATGTAACCCATTTAGATGAAATTTGGTAAAGAGATAGAAGCAGTCCCAGGGAAGGACAATGCATAGTTTTTATCCCGAAAAATCATCTCCTGAGGTGGTGAAATGGGGGTTGAAGATTTGTATAGAACCAATTTAGATGAAATTTGGTATAGAGAGAGGTAGAGTCCTAGGAAAGGACATAGAATAATTTTTATTCCGGAACAAATGAAAGGAGGAAATCATCCCCTAAGGGGGTGAAATGGTGGATGGAAATTTGGATGGAACCCATTTACGGTATAGCGATAGTTGGAGTCCTGGGCAAGGACATAGGATATTTTATCCCGAAAATCATCTCCTAAGGGGGTGTAATTGGGGCTGGAATTTTTTTTGTGACCCATTTTGATAAAATTTTGTTGAAAGATAGTTTGAGTCCTGGAAAAGGACATATGATAGTTTTTATTCCGGAAATTATTCCTAAGGGGGTGAAATGGGGGTGAAAATTTGCATGTAGCCCATTTAGATGAACTTTGGTATAGACATAGTTAGAGTCCTGGATAAGGACATAAGATCATTTCTATTCCAGAAATCATCCCCTAATGGGGTGAAATTGGGGGTGAAAATTTGGATATAACCCATTCAGATGAAATTTGGTATAAAGATAGTTTGAGTCCCGGAAAATGACAACGGATAGTTTTTATCCCGAAAATCAGCCTCCGAGGAGGTGAAATGGGGGGTGAAAAATTGGATGGAACCCATTTACGGTATAGCGATAGTTAGGAGTCCTGGGGAAGGACATAGGATAGTTTTATCCCGAACATCCTCCCCTAAGGGGGTGAAAATTTGGATGTCATGTGACCTATTTAGATAAAATTTGGTTAATTCACTTAATTTCAAATTATTTATTTCAGACCATGTCCGTGTCCATATTATGTTAGTAACAATAAAAAGTTATAAAACTTAAGTTAACAGTTAAGAGATAGTTTGAGTGCTGGGAAAGGACATATCATAACTTTTGTTTTGGAAATCATCCCTAAAGGGGGTGAAATGGGGGGTGAAAATTTGGATGGAACCCATTTTGATGGAATTTGGTATAGAGATGGTTTGAGTCCTGGGAAAAGACAAAGGGTAGTTTTAATTCCTCATCCCCTAAGGGGGTGAAATGGGGGTAAAAATTTGGATGGAACCCATTTACGGTATAGCGATAGTTGGGAGTCCTGGGGCCTGGACATAGGATAGTTTTATCCCGAAAGTGTGAGTGACCCATTTAGATGAAATTCGGTTAACAGATAGTTTGAGTTCCGGAAATCATCTCATAAGGGGGTGAAATGAGGGGTCAAAACTATACAACCCATTTAGATAAAATTTGGTATATAGGTAGTTTGTAGGCGCGGCGTTGGTAGGTGGACTGATGACCAGGTAAAGGTCGCGGGAGTCCGCTGGATGCGGGTGGCGCAGGATTGGTCACTTTAAAACTCTTTGGGGGAGGCCTACGTCCAGCAGTGGACGTCTTTCGGCTGATATGATGATGATGATGATAATAATGATAAAGATAGTTTGAGTCTCGGGGAAGGACATATGATAGTTTTTATATCGGAAATCTACCCCTAAAAGGGAAATGGAGAGTGAAAGTTTGTATCGAGATACGATATAAACGAGTTCTACGCGGACGAAGTCGCGGGCAAAAGCTAGTAACTTATATATCTAGTGTTAGTACTAGAATTAATGAGACACAACAAAACATTACACCACATTTACATTATAACTTTACCACGCTTGGCTCTGTTCGTTATTCAGTTTGACTTTAAAAACGGCGAATGCTCGATGTTCTGTTCCATGCAAGCCTATCAGCACCTTAAGAGCAATGCCTAGCTGAGCAACTTTTCAAATCACAAATTTTTGACGCAATGTTTCTGTCGCGCTGTTGTGGGCGGCGCGGGCTGTCTTTGTGTGAGCGCACGCACGCAGGTGCGAGACGCGAGCACTCTCTCGCTGCGCGCCGTTCATCGCCCGCGAGCCGGACGGAATTTATTTAGTACATTCCTTCGAGCCTCAAGCCTCTGGGTTGTTATTCGGAACACGCTAATGCGCCGCACCTCACCCGTCAAGCCTAACGAAACTAGACCTCTGCCTACGTTTAGTTACTACAAGCCGCGGCGTCAAGATTTATTTGTGGGTGAACGGTGAGGTGAGGTTAAAAAAGTTACAGAATAGCGGACCTGCTGTATTTGTTTTTGGTATTATTGCGAATTTTACTTTTATCCCGCTAACTTTTGTGAGTCGGCTTTTGTTTACTGGACTTTTTATGGTAGTCTGGTACCTACGTACAGGTACAGGTTAGAAATAATATTTCCCACAGGCAACGCAAAATAAAACTCTGGTGTCCGTGTCGTAAACACTTTCACAAGTACAATGATTAGGTTTATGTAGGTAAAACCTCTCTTATTGTAGTGGAAGCAACTATAAGCTCAAGCCAATAATACTGTACTTCTGAAACATATTGGGATGAGGACATGTAGGACAGAGTATTAAAAAAAAATTCACGCATCCCCGGGGGGATCCTCCTCTCACCCCCAAAAGGGTCCCGAAACGTGGATTTTTATCATTAAAAAGAAAACCGTAAACAATACATGAAAACTGTGTACTACTAAAATAATCCTTAAGAAATTTACTATCAATTTTTCATACATACCAAAACAATATATCTTTTGATTGTCTCGCATTCTGCCACGAAAATTCAATTTTATTATGATTTCTAGGTTTTTTTTTTTTAAAAGTAAGTGTAATTTTTTCAAAAAGATGAATATTTATTGCCAATGTATGTATGACAAAAGTAAGGGACAGAATTTTCTCTTTAAAATTAGATATAGTTTATTTATAAACTCCTACAAATTATGTTGCTGCGCCATTTTGAAAATTCATTGTCATCTGGTGGAGGCAATCTTGATCGCAATGTATCAAAATTAGGAAAAATATTGTAGTTCTGAAACCTATTCGGATGTGTAGGGAGCATATTTCGCTAAATGACTGAACACATAAAATTTTCAAAATTGCATAGAAACGACGATTTAACCGACTTCAATTCAGTACTCCGCCAAGCCACATGAACATTTCCACATTTTTTTTTCCAATTTACCACATGAACTGATTTTCGAGAGAAAATACGTTGATTATTACAGAAAAAACCAAATCGCTGTATGTGGGTCGCTGTATGTGGGCATATAATATTTGAGGACTTCCTTCAATTCCTCAAGGATCTCAGAATCACCTTTGGCACTTTATTTGTTTGCTATTTCAATGACATCAGAATCGGTGAGGTACTTTTATAGTTTGAAGTACATCATTTAGAAGTTCCACAAGCCATCTGTGGTCTTCATCATCACTTCCACTTCATCAAATTTATGATTTCCGGATGTAAATACACGAATTATAATAGAAAACACCGAAATAACTACAATCGTGCCTTAAATATTTGAGGAGTTCCCTCAATTCCTCATGGTTCCCATCATTCAACTGGAGTTTTGAAAACAATGGGACCAACCTGGAAGCATATACTTTCAATAAAAAAATAAATGACTGAGTTCTGAGGTAACACACATAAAAAAATACAACCGAATTGAGAACTTCCTTATATTTGAAGTCGGTTAAAAATGAAGGAGTGTATAAATAAATTATACCTCATTTTAAGGAAGCGGAAAGCGGTTAAGTAAGAAAGCCTTGAGACAACTAACCTTTTAGCAAAAAAAATGCATAAATCATAAAACATATAGGTACCTAGACGTTTCATGGTAAACTGCGCAAAAACCACAAGTGATAGCGCTTTGGTATGTATGAGATATTGATGATTAATTTATCAAGGATCATTTCGGTCATGCACTTTTTTTGGTTATCTTTTATGGTTTTTCTTAAAATTTGTAATAACTGCGTTTTGGGACACTTGTTTGGGTGAGAGGGTTGAAGGTATCCCCGGAGGGGTGCGTCTAAATAATGGTGGGTATCAAAACAGAAAACAATGCAGTTTGCTCGCCACTGACTATGTCGATTATATATATTGTATGTAAATAGGAAAATGGTTTTTACAATGCACTTGCTCTGAATGTGCCCTTTTATATGGTTTAACATAAACACGGGAAGTGGTCGATGCCAGCACGGCGTCGCCGGGCGGGACCTGCCCGTGCGGGAATGGATTTCAGGCCAATATTCCCGCATACTGAGCGATAATGAGATTTCGTGATAATTAAAATTTCACCTTTTATGCATATTTTTTTATTTCCTCGCATGATGCATTGTAAAATGTTGTATGATACACGTGCAGATAGGTAATTCCCAACTCGTGTCGATCAAAAACGCTCCCTGACGGTCGTGTTTTTGGTCATCGCCACTCGTTGGGAATTACCTACTTTCCGCACTTGTATCATAAATAAATATTATACCACGATGGTGGTAAACAAGCATACGGCCTACCTTGTGGTTAGCAGACACTGTAGTATATGGATGCATGCAACTGCTGAAGAATCATAATCGCGTTGCTGATCCATAATTGTTTTGATAATTCGTTGAGTTGCAAGCTCATGCTATACTGCGAATAAAATAAAATAAGCTTCTGTCAAAAATTAAATTTTTGGTACAAGCTTTTATTGCCAACTGTACTTTTCTGCATACCATCATCAACTACTAATTGAGACGATTCTAACGAGCCCAAACTCGATGGGGTTGTGTCGTTTTATTGCGGAGTTCCTATGGCCACCTTCGAGCTCCAGCATCAGATCAGCTCCATGTCATCATAATAATGCGATATACAAAATTGCATGCAAAATTTCAGCTCAATCGGATAACGGGAAGTGAAAATGGATTGAAAATTTTGACGGACAACTTACATACTTACATGTTTACATACATACGAACAGTGCAAGTTAATATAAAGCTTGTAAAAAGGGTTTAAAAATGGCTGACTGGGGTGATTTTTTGATAATTCTGGCCACTTTATCTACCTACCCAGCTGTCCCATTCAAACAAAACTTAACTCGCATAAATAAGAAAATTGCATTCGTATAATTTTCATTCGGACTTGAACTGTGGAAAATGTGGCGAAGCGAGAAAAGTTCAGCAATAATAACAGGACGTAAATCTCTTAGTTCTTTGAAAACGCAGTAAAATCTTGGTTTTCGTAAGTAATAAAGCCCGGGCATTGCACAAATTGTTTCACTTTAAAGTCAGCGTTCGGAAAATTTAAGTACCGATTATTTCTGTTAAACTATCCAAGTCTAACTAGGCAAAAATTCTAAACGAGTCTTTAACTTTAAATCCCGTTATTTTTTGAACAGCGCGTTATAGGACATCTATATATATATTTATTCATAAAGAAAAAAACAAGGGGTGACGACGGCAATGAAAATATGGGGCGGAGGGGGAGGTTGGTTGTAAAATCTTGCTTCGTTTAGAATTCCTGCTCCGTCTTCGCAATCGAAGGCTTTGATGTGTCTTCTGGTGCCTCTCACTCTCATGTAGACAGCTCGTATGAGTGATATTTGAACTTTAATTTTTAGCCAGAAAATTATTTGTGAGTAAGGTTTCCCATTTGGATAATAATTTGGATGCTGTTTTTTTCAAGAAATTCATATATTCAGTCCCTAAGGCTCCATCACATGAGATTACTAATGGAGTAAATGAGGCTCTTAAGTCTTCTGTGGCTCGGTCATATTTTAGATGTTTTTCTCGGATGTGTCTTTGTGCTGTTTTTTGCCATGTAAGGTTGCTGTAGGAGGAAGCGTCAGCATTAACTATGCGAACGTCGAAGAACGCTTTCCTTGCAGGTTCCCAAACACTATTTAGTAATAAGTCCCCTATAAGAGATGGCTGTGTAGTACTTGCATCACGCATTATAGGTTCAATTGTGCCAGTTCCCCAAGCTCTTTCAGCCAAATTTTCGCAATCGTCTCTATGTTGATTGATCATGGCCTTGTTTAATTAGTCCACCTTTTTTACAATTTAGGGCATGATTCAAGTCAAAATTATTTTCTCCGCATCCGTCGCAAATCTGAGGAAAATAATTAGGTTCATGAGCGTAGCGAATTGCAAGGGCGTCTTTAAATTGAGTTGCGGTTAGGTCGGTATTGTTTGCGGTGGTGGGGATGAGTGACAGCCATTGTGATGAGTTCGATTCAACTACTCTTTTGACGCATCTTTGCGTTTTACTTGGTAACTTAGATATAATGTCTTTGCTTCTTTCACTGTCATTTAAATGCCTTGTCAGATTGCGTAACCTCATGGTTTCTGCTGTGTGAGAATGATGAGCTATTAGGTCCAGGTTTTCAGTATTTTTTGTTGCGTGGATTAGTATCTTGTTTGATTCAACGGAAGATTTATAACATTCGGTATTTTTTAATGGATTGTTAATGCCAAGGCCACCCAGCTTCACTGGCAAAGAGAATAGTTCCTGTTCCAAAGAGGTGGTTTCTCTATCAAGAATGGAAGGAATTAATGTTGACATTATTATCTCGTTTAAGGTTTGAAATTCTTCGTCGGTTTTATTAATTACAGTTTGCAAATATCTCCATTCGCATTGGAGTGATTTTGTAAAGGCTGTAAGTACTAATTGTGGGTGTTTTTTGCTAGCTTTTGACAGTAGTCGTATGCAATCAATCCATTCTTTTACTATTTCTTTGACATATTGTTTTTGTTCATTTTCGTTTTCGATGACACCACCCAGAAAGCGGTGATAGGTACCTTAACGTCTAAATTCTCGAATAATCTCTTTGTCTCTTCACTGGAATCGTTTTTAATTATTACATAGCTTTTTGAGGGTTCCGGGAAGTAGTCGAATTTTGGCCCTTGTTTCATGAGTTTATCTAGCCAATTTCTTGTATCCTGCTTCAGTAAACCTAAAAAGGTTTACTGAAGCAGGCGGAGTCATCAGCATACCAATTTTGTATATAGTCCTACTTGTTATGGCGATTTTTTGGCCGAATGCTGCACTTTGTGAAGAAAGCAAGCCGCTTTGCACAGTGATATAAGGGACCAAACTGAGTGATTTGAGCCGCAGCAGCGGAAGTTTCACCCCTTAGGAACAAAGATGGCGCCACTTCTTTAAAAAATATTTTAAAAAATTGTACAAGCTAAACTAATGGGCCAATTTATATGTATAATACCTCAAATGAAAGATCATTATATATTTTAGTAACAAAAAAATATAAAAAAAATATATTCAGAAAACTTTTGGCAAAAACCAGCATGTTAAGTTTTTTTTTCTTACTTGATTGGTAGTTTTTTCTTGATTTCATAAAAAAAATGTGTCCAACATGAATGGTTTAATGCATATATATCACTGAGTGAATAAAAAGTATTTAAAAAAAAAACTTGACACCAATACCTTTCTTACTTCACGAAATATTAAAGATTAAATGTGAGCGCTATTTCTTTAAAAAATATTATAAAAAAATGTACAAGTTAAACGAATGAACAAATTTTAATGTGTAATACCTCAAATGAAAGCTCATTATATATGTTAGTTATAAAACAATAAAAAATAAAAAATATTCAGAAATAAATTGGCAAAAACCGGCACGTTAAGTTTTTTTTCTTACTTGATTGGTAGTTTTAACTTGATTTCATAAAAAAAAAATATCTTACATGAATGGTTCAAGGCATATATATATTACTGAGTAAATAAAAAGTATTATAAAAATAAACTTGACACCGATACCTTTCTTACTTCACGAAATATTAATGATTAAATGTGAGCGCCATTTCTTTAAAAAAAATTACAAGCTAAACTAATGGTTGAATTTTTATTTATAATACCTCAAATGAAAGCTCATTATATATATTAGTTACAAAAAAAAATTAAAAATTCTCAGATTTTTTGGCAAAAACCGGCATGTGAAGTTTTTTTTTTTACTTTATTGGTATTTATTACTTGATTTCATTAAAAAAATGCATGCAACATGAATGTTTTAATGCATATTTATACTACTGGGTTAATAAAAAGTAAGTATAAAAAAAACTAAACATAAATATCTCTCATAGTTCACGAAATAATTAAATTTATATGTGCGTACAAATACATTTTAAGAAATCTTCAAGCGCAACTAGCGCTGTTTGCTGATTTGAATGTTACATTTTTATTTAAAGTGACTCTATTTGTACACTAAAAATAAAAACTACATATATCGTCCGCGGCATAGTTGGTTTCTAGATATATTATATGTTACTTAGTAGTTGGCGAATTTATGTACAATTTTTAGCTTTAAATCTGATAGGACTACTACTCACGTTGAAAAGTTATGTTCAATTAGATGTATGTCACGTTTTGAAATAAAATACTATTTATTTTTAGTTTTATATAAGTGAATTAACGTAATAATTCACAAATACAAATCTAAAATAACTTAAACAAGAATAACAAGAAAATAAAACTAAACTAAATAAAAAGGAAGTAAAAATGCATAAGTAGTATAAAAAGAACACCGTCGAGGATATCCTCTTACGGCATTGCCCACATGAAGCTGGCTGCGTTACCTCTCTGTATCGCGAGGGCGATTCTTTGAGAGAGGTAAGCGCCAGCCCTGGGGTCGCCTGAGGTGTTGATGAGCCGCCTCGACAAAGCTCTCATGAACGACCTCATGTCAGCTGACCAGCGACCCAATGTCAAAGACTATTTACATATATGTTTATCAAATATTTTTATTAAAATGTAAATTTCCTCTTTGGGTTCACCGGTAGATGTAGAACTGAAAAGGAAAAGTCGTTTTGAAGTACTCGTACCATTCCAATACTAAATCACTGATATTTTATATAAGGTCTATAAGGACTGGGTAAACGCTCTGAAAACAGAAGTTTCCATACCATGTCCATCTTCTTCGAGATGGACCAAAGCAAAAGAGAGTTGGACTCCAGAATGGTCGGCAGTTACGGCGATTTGGTCGCAACTAAGCCTCTTGGACCATTGTGGCTGCAAATCTGGCTGTGATGCGTTAATTGTGGGTGTCGTCACGTCAGCTTACCATGTACTGCCTGCCCACTGTAAATCCTGCAAAGGTGGCTGTACAAATCAAAAGTAAGTTAATATAATTTTCAATGCAGAGTTATTTTGTATGCTGACCACTGATTTCCACTGGCTGGCACAAAATTTGAGGTCTAATGGTAATCAACTTGGCACAACAATAGTTCTACAGTAATCTACAGCAACCATTCCATTTTGCAGTAAGTATTTGAATGGTACGAGTACTTCAAAATCGCTTTTCCTTTTCAGTTCTACGTCTACCGGTGAACCCGAAGAGGAAATTTACATTTTAATACAAATATTTAATAAAACATATAATAATTATTTCAAAACGTTATATACCTATCTAAGTAAACTGAACTTTTCAATGTGAGTAGGGAGTCCTATCAGATTTAAAGCTAAAAATTTTACATAAATTCGCCAACTACTAAACAACATATAATATATCTAGGAACCAACTATGCCGCGGACGATATATGTAGTTTTTATTTTTTGTGTACAAATAGAGTCACTTTAAATAAAAATAATTACCTAGTAATTTTAAAGTAAGTAATTATATTTTTTCGTAATTCAGCACCAGGAAAAAACTCTTTATTCAAGTTTTATTATTTAATAAAATAAATTAGGTAATTTCTTTTCATATGACACATTCAACATTAAAATGAGAGCGCTCGTTGCGCTTGAAGATTTCTTTAAATTTATTTGTAAGTAGACTGCGCACTATTAAACTTAAAAATTTCGTGAACTATGAAAGATATTTATGTATTTTTTTAATACTTTATACTTTTTATTAACCCAGTGCAAAAAAACATTCATGTTTCATGCATTTTTTTTTATGAAATCAAGTATAAACTACAAACAAAGTAAATAAAACTGAATAGGCCGTTTTTTGCCAGAAGATTTTAGTATATCTTTTTATTTAATTTAATTATAAACAATTATACAATGCGCTTTCATTTGAGATATTAAACATTAAAATTAAACCATTTCTTTAGCTTGTATACATTTATAATTTTTTTTTAAAGAAGTGGCGCTGTCATTTAAACTTTAATATTTCGTAAAGTAAGAAAGGTATTGGTGTCAAGTTTTTTTTTATAATACTTGTTATTTACTCAGTAATATATATATGCATTAAACCATTCATGTTAGATACAATATTTTTATGAAATCAAATAAAAACTACCAATCAAGTAAGAAAAAAAAACTTAACATGCTGGTTTTTGCCAAAAGTTTTCTGAATTTATTTTTTTAATATTTTTTTGTAACTAACATATATAATAAGCTTTCATTTGAGGTATTATACATTAAAATTGGTCCATTCGTTTAGCTTGTAGCATTTTTTGAAATATTTTTTAAAGAAGTGGCGCCATCTCTATTCCTAAGGGGTAAAACTTCCGCTGCTGCGGGTCAAATCACTCAGTTTGGTCCCGACTATCACTGTGCAAAACGGCTTGCTTTCTTCACAAAGTGCAGCATTTTGTTCATAACAAGTAGGACTAATATATTTGTCTCGATCTTTGCAGCTTCGAATAAGTGGCAAAATTCCGAATGCTTAAATTAGCATGGCCAATGGGTCACCTTGTGTTGTTCCTTCCTTGCTAAGGATAAAATCATAAGATCCGGATAAGCTGATGACAGCATATCCTCTATAGGTATTAAAAAGAAATATTGCACAACGGGGCCAGTAAATTCTAGCATTCCAGAGGGCGATTGGGCGGCTTAGTGCGTTAAAGGCATTTGCTGCGTCTATAAAAAGCAGGCAATCGTCGTCTTCGCCATCATTAAATCATTGGGTCATTGCGTGAATTCCACCTTCAATGTCTGATTTCAATCCGGCACAGAGCTGATCTGAGCCGCATGCTTGTTGAACGTCCAGTCCAGTTGCTGTGGCCATCACTTTTGCGATTATGCGTTGTAATACTTCACCGATCCCGATGGGACGAACGCCTGGGCATTTGTTTGGAGCAATTCCTCTTCTTGCCAACAGTGCTCTGATACAGTTCCATTCCACGACTTCACTACTAAGTTTTCTTGTTAGTGCTGCGATTGATTCACGTAAGTCGGAGCTGTGGTTTCCAAAACGAAGAAGAAGTGATTTCCATTGTTCAGTATCTGTGCCGCTCGGTCCTGCTCCACCAGATAATTTTCTAGCAACTTTTTCAATGTGGTTTGAGGTAATATCAACTTTCACTATTATTGGAAGCTCTGGGTAATCTAAAAAGTTACTTAATGCTGGTGTCATTTGGTCTGGATGTTTTTCTTTGAATATTTGGTGTACTGTTTTATTTCCTAGTTTTTCATACGGGTCTAGAATTCCGCGTCCTGATCTACCAGTTATCCATCTATTTGCTTGTCTGATTTTTCCTTGTAGCATTAAGCGACTAAATATTCTGACATTATGGTTTTCGTCCTGTTTCTGTTTGTTTTTCGACGTAAGTTTTGAATTGCAGAGTAGTGTTTCTGCGATCAGTTCGTCATAATGCTCGGAATGCCACAGTTCCATTCTTCTTTGAAGGGTTCTTCTGATATCAGGGCTTGATTTGACCATTGGATCTCTTTGAAGTATTGTATTACATAGAACAAATATTTTTTCAGAGTCCTTCACCTGGCATCCTATTTGTAAGTTCTTTTATGTCATTGGCAAGGAGTGTAGTTAATTCTCTGCCTACATTTCCTTATGGAATGCTGTACTGTTTACTGCGAAAATGTATAATTTTTTTCCAGCGTTCTCTCCAAATTGTGTCTGGGCCGCCTTCGCTATTAAGCATCCTTGCGTTAAATCCTTTCATAAATAGGTTTTGAATAGACTCAGGTAATTGTGTTTGGTTGATAGGTGAATGAACTCTTACATCTGATTGCCCTTCAATTGGGTTTGATGTAGTTGTTTGTAGTAGGTTTTGTATAAGCTCTGGTGTTCGTACTTTATCAGTTTGCCTTTCATTTGGGTTCGCTAAGGTTGGTTGACTAAGATAACCCTGGTGTGACATGAGGATGTGTCTTTTTAAACCTCTCTTCTTAAAATCACAGAAACATACCGGGCAAGTTGCTGCTGAAGATGTGGATGTTTGTGGCTGAGAAGATGTAATTTCTGCATCGTCTCCACCGTCGTCTTCGTCCATTTCCTTTTTTAAGCACTTTTTGAATACCTTTACTGCAAATTTTGTGATTGAAATCAAAATGTAGTATAAAATATATAAAAGAAGTAAACAAAATTTAAATAATATTATTTGACGTGACGTCTTGTTGTTGTCAAAGTTGGCAGTTACCAGATATTTTAATAATAATTTTGGGACATCTATTGTTTTTTTTATGTTTTTTTTAAAAGCGAGATAAACGAACGAAGTTCTCCGTTTCAGCTTGAGCCAAAATCCTTTCGTGTATCCGGATGTCGAGATGTCTGGCTGTTCTCCTGTAAAGGTCGCATTTCTCAACCGATTCTATTGAAAATTTTGAACAGGATCAATAATTAAATAATTATATAGCTTTTATTGGACGATTTAGTTTCACGAAATTAAAAAAATATATACCTATTTGAAAATAAAAAAACAGGCTAGCGAGTTCTAAAGCTCACAGAGACACTAGTAAAAAATATCCAAAAGAAACATTGTCCGAGTGTCTGACACTGTGTCTGTGTGTCCCACTCTCGCCTACGCGTTGTGTCTGTGGTGTATCACAGACACTGTGTTCATATACTTATGTCTGACCCTCTAGTGCCATCTTGTCATTGTGTTTTCTTACCTGACACAGTGTATGTGGTGTATCACAGACACTGTGTTCATTTCATATACTTATGTCTGACCCTCTAGTGCGATTTTGTCATTGTGTTTTCCTACCTGACACAGTGTCTGAAGTCAAAGACAGAATTTCGCTTCTGTAATAGATAATAATGTAATAATGGTTATTGAGATACAACTGAAACGATTTATATTTACAATATATACTCGTATTTATGCTAGTTCTTGCCCGCGACTTCGTCCTCAGGATCTTTTGTACTATTTAACTTTCATTCCCCATTTTATCCCCTTGGTAAATGGTTTCCGGAATAGTACCTATTCTATGTCTTAATACATTTATGAAGGCTAAGTCATGGCACGTGAATTACCTATACCTATCATACCTACAAAATAAATCTTATTTACCTGACTCTATTTACAACATCAAGTATTTTGCTCCAACCTGCAGGTAACTGCTAAATCAATATAATCTTGTTTTGTAACAGAAGTTCCCCAAAAAAGGGTCTACTAAATTGGTTGAGAATTGAGAGCAATTTAATTTGCTTATTCAATTTATCAAGATAGACTCGTCGTAGGTATTTATTCACAGATCGTCGTCGAAGCCAACGCAATTTAGATTTTATAGCACGTTTGTGAAGTTTACTGTTAAGTGCATTCACACCTTCTTAGATCTAGGGATCACCATTCTTGATTAATTGAACGAGCGCAGGAAACTAATTCCTCCGTTTCAGTGTGGGCCTAAATTCTTTCATATCTCCGGAAGTCCGGATGTACGGCTCTCCTCTACGGGTCGCATTTCTCAATCGATGATGTTGTGAAGGGACGCCTGGCCGGAAACAGGCGGGCAGTCGACCTCTCGTCGCGGTCATTCAGACCAATTCCCTCATGTTGGAACCTCGGGTTACTGTACCGGCGGCGTTCCCACATCGGATTCTTCAATTCTGCTCGTTTTCCTGCAGAACAGCAGGACATCTTTAAGGTCGACATCCCTCAATTCCCTCTTTATTTGCTTGCTAAATAAAATTCTGCAACTTGGGAATCACACAACTTTACTGCTTTTACTATTTTTTGCGTACCTTAAACTATGTAAGTGTGATTGCCAAGTCACAAAGTTTTATTTAGCAAGCAAATAATGATTAATAAGAATGCCTGACTTGGCTCTACGAAAAATCTCACCACTTTTTACTGTGGAAGAATTCCGAGACTTGGCCTATTTTTATGGGAAAGATTTCTTTTTGTAGGTTATTGTGTTATCAACTTTGTATGGAAATGTTATTTTACCAACCACAAATAACGTTTGTATAGTTTTGCGGGAAACAACTGCAAAAGTAACTTTGTAATCGCATGTATTAGTATAAGATTACAAACTTACGTATGCAGTTTGTATATCTCAAAATCATGACGGAAACTGCATTATTTTTAGGTTTTTTATGAATATATAGGCTAAAAATAATTATGTTCAAAATTTGGAGCTTGTGCGTCTGCTAGAAGTACCTTAGAATTACGATGATCATAAGAGAGTCAGTGTATATGTCAGTGACAAAACTAAGGAACTTTGAAGGGCAATAGTTCTTAAACTAAAAGTTCAAATTGATTGATTGTTTATCTCCACTTATAATAAATCTCTAAATTAAAAAAAGAATCAGTCAGTTTGAAACTTAGCTTTCTGTGGTACGAATGTTCTCAGCATCCCATGGACGGAAAAATATGAAACATTTTATATAGGTACATTATTATTCCAGCTGCAACTTAGGATAGTTTTTATCAGACTGCGACAATTAATTTATTTTCCGTAATATACGACTTCATTTAATTTTTCATTTATTATTCTTAAAGTATATCGCCGCCACATCTGTCAGCTAAAAGAAACGTCAAAATCACAGTAATAAGAAATACTACGGACAAAATGGCGGAATTGCTTTGCCTTTCTTTCGCCTATTAATAATTTTAATCCCGTCTACGATATACATTGACGAGACACATAGGTACCAAAAGCAAATATAAAATTAATCGATTTTGATATGCGAACTTATATGCGCAAATGTCGAATTAAGGCCTAATTTCTACAAATGTAACAACAAATTCGAACAATATAAACTTGGTTTTTTTGAATGGCACGCGCGCGCGCTCTTTGCGTATTCAGCCAAACCACGAAAACTGAAACTCGAAGTTCGTATATCTGCATTCCTGTCATTTGTTAGTGCGATAGAGATACAGATACCCGAATATTTTCGAATTCTGAAGTTCGTGGTTTAAAAGAAAATACGGATGTCGGATAGATGTAAATTAATATTTTATGTGTGAAAATGGTTAAAATTATTTGGAAATACTATTGTTGTTATTGTTTTAGTATATTTGACTAGCTTTAAGTTTAATATTGTACGTCCGAAATGGGCAAGCTGTTGGACTTTATTTTACCCAAAACAACTAAATGTAAACAGTTCTGACAATAAAGAAATCTTATTTTATCTTATCTTATCGAAAATAGGGATGTAGACACTAAACAAAATAATCATAATGTTGTATTATCTCAAAAAAAAACAACGCAAGAGGCAATACTCGTATAGTTAATCACTAAGTTATAAGTGTATAAAGTTTGAAGAGGGGGTTTGTTGCGTCTCTTTTCCGCAAAACGCACCTTTATATAGAAACGATTGTTTTTTACTATGACGCTCGAGGATCGTGACGTCACGGTCCCTGATCGTTTTCTCACTCTAACAAGCGACATTAAAACGGTTGTAGCTTCGTAATTTTTTGAGATATTTGAATGAGTTTTTCGTTTCTTCTTTCTTTTGAAGTGAGTCTACAGCTACACCTCTATTTGGAAGACAAGCTGAAAGAACCCATACTATCCATACTAATAATCCATACTTCCATATTAATATTATAAATGCGAAAGTGTGTCTTTCTGTCTGTTACCTCTTCACGCCTAAACCGCTAAACCGATTTAGATGAAATTTGGTATACAGATAGTTTGAGCTCCGGGGAAGGACAAAGAGTAGTTTTTATATCTGAGGGGCTGAAATTGGGGGTGGAAATTTGTATGGAGCTACTTAAACCGCTGCACCGATTTAGATGAAATTTGGTACATAAATAGTTTGAGTCCCGGGAACGGACATATAATAGGTTTTATCCCGGAAATCTTCCCCTAAGGGGGGGGGGGGGGGGGTGAAAATTTGGATGTAATCTATTTTGATGAAATTTGGTGTAGATATAGGTTTAGTCCTGGGAAAGGACATGGGATAGTTTTTACCCCAGAAATCATCCCCTAAGGGGGTGAAATTAGGGGTGAAAATTCGGATGGAACCCATTTTAATACAATTTGGTATAGAGATAGCTTGAGTCCTAAGAAAGGACATAGGATAGTTTTAATTCCGGAAATCACTCCCTAAGGGGGTGAAATGGGGGTGAAAATTTGGATGAATCCCGTTTAGATGAAATTTGGTATAAAGGTCGTTTGAGTCCCGAAGAATGATATTAGATAGTTTTTATCCCCAAAATCATTCCCTAAGGGTATGAAATAGGGGGTGAAAGTTTGGATGAAATCCATGTACCTAGATGAAATTTGGTATAGAGATAATTTGAGACCCTTCGAAGGATATAGAATAGTTTTTGCCTCGGAAATCATCCCTTAAGATGGTAAGTAGAAGTTTGTTTGCATTATATTTTCTAAGTATAAGTTCTACGCGGACGAAGTCGCGGGCAACAGCTAGTTTAGAATATATGAAATTCATATTATGCTCTACTTATATGTTACTGAACATTCAGGGTGCTGGCCAGCACAAAATTACAGGATGTTGAAAATGGCCTGAATGGCTTTGAGAAAAGGATGGTAGTACGGACGTGCCTCTTTGTTTTGCTCGACTTGGCGGGGGCACTGCCGTGCCCCCAGATTGCATTTGTTTCACGTGGCAATACTAATATTCAAACCGCAACAACTCAAATCAAAAAAAAAACTAAAAACCCAACGGCATTTTTCAAATATTATAATTTATAACATACTAGATGTTACCCGCGACTTCGTCCGCGTATTACCATGTCATCGTCTAAATGTATGTTTAAGGAATTAATTAAAAAAAAACATTGAAATAAACACTTAAACAGTCTAAAACCGAAGTTACAAATCTCTTACTTCCAATGAACCCCTAGTTCTTAGCCGATGAATTAACAAAACGCTGAAATAAGTTTTGTAGTAGTTTAGCAAACAGTCTAAAACCGAAGTTACAAATCCCTTACTTTAAAAATGTCTTGCTCTCCATACAAACTTTGAACACCCCTATAATCCCCTTTAGGGGATGAATTTCAAAAAACGCCAAAATAAGTTTTGTAGTCTAAACAGGCTAACATCGAAGTTACAAATCTCATACTTCAAAATGTTCTTGCTCTCCATACAAACTTTGAACGCTTTTCACGGAAAAATTAAAAATAAAACACCAAGTTTTTTTATTGTAATAGGCAAGTATTTTTTCTACAAACTATTAAGTTTAGCTAAAAAAAGTGTTTCCCATACGAACTTTACACCCCTAGATAACCCCTTAAGGGGTGAAATTTTCCAAAACTGGCAGTACTTTTTTGTATTTTAATAAGTAGGCAAGTACTTAATCTTTTTACAGTGTTTTAAGTTTCTACCTTAGTAAAAAGTTTCCCCCATACAAACATTGCACCTCTTTATCCCCCTCTTAGCGGGTGGAATTTTCCAAACCACTGAAAGTAATTTACCTATACAGGTTGTCCCATAGAGATTTATTATAAGTAGAGATTATGTACCTAGCATAAAGATAAAACATAGCCTATGTTGTTTCAGAAAGTTCATTCTATAATACGCAGGTGAAATGATTTTTGAAATCGGTCCAACGGTTCCTGAGATCACCCATTAACCGCCTTATAAATTGTAGATAAATAATTGCCAGCTAAATAATTGATTGAACAGCATATTTCATAGTAAACGATTTTTTTTATTAGCATTTAGTAAAATTGATTCCGACTAAAAGTAAACCATTCCGTGACAAACGCTGTGTGTTGTTTTTCTCGAATAAATGTTTCTTTCTTTCTTTCTTTCATTTATTAGTCAGCATGTATACAGGTTCCAACTAATATAAATAATGTAAGTTAGTAATGTGACCCTCATTGAACGGAACTGCTACAGAAAAGCAGGCTAGGTTATTATAACTGCTGACCAATACTGAAAAGTTTTTTTAAACAGAAGTTGCTTATCAGTTCATCAATCAATTAATCAGTCAACATACGTAATGTTTTATCCCACCAAAAACATAAATGTAAAAAAGAGAGCCAAGTTCAATACAAAAATTATGCTTGGCTTTTCATTATATCACTCATTCATCATATATCTATTTTTTAATTCTGATAAAAACTGGCCTAGTCAAATTTAATCTACTTTAAGATCTCACATGTTAAAATAACAGCAATTGTTATAGGTATCTAAATAAAGAAAAGAAATAGAGTTTAATACTTGTTCATAATGTTATTTAGTACCTATAAATACATATTTGGATTTTGCATAGAACTTGGCACTCATTTAGATCTGCATTCTTTTTGCGGCGAAGCCCACAGCCAAGCATAATTTTTGTATTGAACTTAGCTCTCCTTTTTTACATTTAAAGACTGTATCGATAAGTATAAGGACAAAAGAAAAAAGAAATATCTTCTTAAAATATATTTTTTTAGAAATAAATGTTAACGACAACATAAAAACTTTCTAATCATTTACAAACAACATAAATAAATCATGAAAATGTTTAGCCTCTGATGATATCTCTTATTCGCCGTCGAACGCTTCTCATTAAGTTTCGCACAACCTCATTTGACACCATCTTGGCGGCTGCCAACCAATCTTTTTTGAAATTTTCTATTGAATCTGATGCTATGAATTTAGTCCTTAGCTTTTGCTTCATTATAGCCCAGAACTGTTCAATGGGACGGACTTCTGGGCAGTTTGGTGGATTACTATCCTTTTGCACAAATTGAACGCCCTTAGCTGCCATCCACTCTCTGGTTTTCTTTGCGTAATGGCATGATGCCAGGTCGTGCCAAAAAAGTGTGCCTTTCTTATGCTTTCTGATCATGGGTAATATACGTTTATGAAGGCATTCTTTAATGTAAGTATCGGTGTTCATAGTAGAGGTTGTAATATATGGAGTTGATTTTAATCCGCATTCGCAAATAGCTTGCCATACCATGACTTTAGAGCCAAACTTTTCCGCAAAAATCGACGAAACGGATTGATCGAGCTCCTGTCCCCTCAGTTTAGTGTAAAATTGCGGGCCCGGCAGAGTTCTGTAATCTAATTTTACATAAGTTTCGTCGTCTTGGACAATGCACTGTTTTTCCTTTGGTAGAAAACTATTATACAACTTACGGAGCCTGGGTTTTACAGAAGCAGCTTGTTTTAGGCTACGTTTGGGTTTTTTTTGTTTTCTATATGTTTTTAAGTTATAGTGCTTCTTAGCCCTTTGAATCATTCCAATTGAACATTTCCATTTTTTAGCCATATCTCTAATGGACATACTGGGATTGCTCTCGTAACATCGGCGTATTTTTAAATTCATTTTTGAGTCGTACGTACCAACACGTCTACCAGATTTTTGCTTGTCATCGAAAGATAACTCACAACCATATTTTTTGATGGCATTTTGTACAGCTGAACGACTAACGTTTTCAAGTTTTGCCAACTTTCTTATGGAAATGCCGCGTTCGTGAACATATTTGTGCACAATATTTTTTCGTTGTTCAGCAGAAAGTCCTCTCATTTTCACGGTTTTGACAAATTAGATTCTTCATTTGTATATAAATAATACCAGTATGCCAGGTATAAGAACAAGAAAAAAGGACATGCTCAAAAAGAAAAAGTAAGTATAACAGTTGAGTAAAGTTGTCCTCATAATTATCGATACAGTCTTTATCATTATTTTTTGTAAAGAAAACTAGGCAGGTATTAAGATTTAATGTTTTTTCTTGCGTTTCCGCTGCATGGTTTTCTTTTTTATGCTATTGTCTACATTCTCTTGAATGTTAGAGATAATAGTGCGCTACAACAACAACAACGCTACACAACAATAACGCTAGACAACGCTAAACTACGCAGCAACGCTAGACTTGGCAGCGGCAAACTTATAGCGAACGGGTTGTATAAAGTATTTATTTATTCATTGAATCTCATGTATGTACTTCACTTTTATACTTTTACTACCTCTAGTTAAGGCACGAATAACGTTTGTGGTTATAGTATGGCAATCATATAATTCATCGTTGAGAAAGAAGCAGGATGAGCATAAATGTAATAAATAATAAATAAATTAATTAATTAGTTATTTATTTAGGTATTAACCCATAAAATTACATTGGTTACATTGAAAATTAAAAATATACAATTAGGATGCAATTAAAATAAAATTAGTTAAAAAAATTAAATTAAGTAAATAAAACAATATATTACTAAATCGGTATTCGTAAGCGGTGCCTATGTTTATGTGTTGCTCGGGAGCGCTTTTATGTAGATTTACTTCTGTTCTGTGTATAATTACATATATGTTTTACACACACCGTTGGCCGGTTGTTTAGCGCGTATTACAAGTTTTTTTTTGTATGGGGACTCCACTTATTTTTTGACTTAACTTTATTTTTATATTTCTGTTATATTGCAAATATAATAATACATATATTGGGATAGTTTCAAATATCTACTTGTAACGGTTCCAACGCTATAATTAAAAAAAATTGTATGGGGACTCCCCCTATTTTTTAACTTTTTTTTTAGTTTTAGATTTTATCCTACGCTTACACACAATTACCGAGCTGGATTCCAAATTTCATCCTTCTAGGTCATCTGGAAGTAGGTTAAGTTTAGGTACTATATGTCAGTCATTCAGTGCTAAAATTTACGACTTTTTACCTTCATAGGTTTATAACTGTTTGAACTAGCTTCGTGAAATTTGGGCTTCTAGATGTCCTTATGGATATAATTAAACACACGTAGTTTTATGTGTTTACGTTAAAGAGGTTTTGAGTTATAGAAGGGTCAAAAGTGGTACCAAGTGGTTCGTGTTATATTACACTTGGCGCTGGCTAGCCAGTTCTTTTGCTTGAACTTGGCTCTAGCATTAGATCTAGCGTGTCTAGATCTAATGCCGACAAATTGCGATGGAATGGAAAGTTTTGCGTCTTTTGGCATAAGATAACGGGTTGCCCATACTAACGTGAGTAGAACTACTTACCTACTCAACGGATTTTGATAAAAAAAAATCCATTTACTAATGTAGCAAATCCAGAAAGTTATAATGTTTCCATTTGCATGCATTTAAACCACTGATGCGATTTAGATACAATTTGGTATGGATATAGTTTAAAACCCTAGGAAGGACATAGGATAGCTATTATACCGGAAATAATCGCTTAAAGGGGTGAAAAGGGGGCAAAAACTTTGAACGGGGGAGCGACGCATATGCCTGAAATACTTTAATAGCAATTATCCTCTAAGGCGATTAACGAGATCCGCGCGGACGAAGTCGCGGGCTAAAGCTAGTTTTGTATAATATCCCAAGCAGCTTTGCATTTACTTTTCGATGAACATAAGTAACTACTATTCTGCTCCGTACTAGAGTGACGAGTACACGTTTTTAGTAAAGCAGAGTGTTTATGATACTCCAGTTTTATTTGGGGTTCCTTAGTTTTATAGTAAGTAAACCGTAGTTTTCTTTTAGCCATACAGGTCTTTTTATGCACTCTGTTTATTAGATATTCGCATTATTTTAACAGGAAAATATAAATGCTCATTGGAACCCCTTCACACCACGGGCATTTTCCTTAAGTACCGGCCACTATATCCTGTGTAAGTATGAGCTGAAAATTAAAGCCCAGTCTAGACGCGGCAGATACCCTAGTATCGCGAACAGAATAAAACGACTCGCAGTAACAATATTAGGACCAGTTATAGTTACTTTCGTTACCCGTCTGAGATCACGGAGAAATCCAAACAGATGGTGTTCTTGTTGTTGTCAGACATACCTATGGCTGTAACGTTTAAGCTGCATAGTAAGGCCTGAATCACACTGGCGTGGCATGCGGTGGCGGTTATTGGTAAATTTGACGGTTAATGTTAAGTATATAGCGTAGCTAGAAGATATAATAGATGTCGTACTAGCGTATGCCTGAAAGGGACAATGGTAAATTAACCTTTTCTAAATTAAGAAGTATCAGAAGATAACATTATTGATCTCTAATGTCATTTATAATTGTATTTACTCGTGTTATATCGGTCACGTGATAGTCAAGTGAGTTTCAGTACAATATTTTGACATGTGGTGGCAAACAAAAATTCCGTATACCCGATGAGGGACAGAAACTATGACACTGTATGAGAAAATATGTCACATAAGGTCACATATGAAATTGCAACTTCGATTATTGGAGTTCCGAAAATTTCTCTCATACAATTTTATATCATAATGATCACTATTCATAATTATTTGTGGTTAATAACTATCGTAACTCCGAATTGTCCATATTCATAATGTCATTCAACATAAGTATCTATGTTTATATACTTTTTTATCATAACGTTTTTTAGCAATATAGTTTAATATGATATTTATTTCTATACATACTAGTAGTTATTGCTAAATTTTGTATTAATAAAGAACAATTAGTGTATAACATCATGAATGCGAATATTATGGCCAGGTTATACATAACCTTCCTATTTCACTCCAAGGCAGGTCGGTGTAGGTACGACGACGAGTGAAGCGAGGAGGAGTGTTAGGTAAAACTGCGACCCTACAGCGCGCGAGCCGAGCGAGAGAAGCGAGCGTGCCGCGGCAGCGGCCGGCGAAGCGCCAGAACCGACTTTATGGATAACAGAAATACACACAGAGTGTTAGGTAAAACTGCGACCCTACAGCGCGCGAGCCGAGCGAGAGAAGCGAGCGTGCCGCGGCAGCGGCCGGCGAAGCGCCAGAACCGACTTTATGGATAACAGAAATACACACAGAGTGTTAGGTAAAACTGCGACCCTACAGCGCGCGAGCCGAGCGAGAGAAGCGAGCGTGCCGCGGCAGCGGCCGGCGAAGCGCCAGAACCGACTTTATGGATAACAGAAATACACACAGAGTGTTAGGTAAAACTGCGACCCTACAGCGCGCGAGCCGAGCGAGAGAAGCGAGCGTGCCGCGGCAGCAGCCGGCGAAGCGCCAGAACCGACTTTATGGATAACAGAAATACACACAGAGTGTTAGGTAAAACTGCGACCCTACAGCGCGCGAGCCGAGCGAGAGAAGCGAGCGTGCGGCGGCAGCGGCCGGCGAAGCGCCAGAACCGACTTTATGGATAACAGAAATACACACAGAGTGTTAGGTAAAACTGCGACCCTACAGCGCGCGAGCCGAGCGAGAGAAGCGAGCGTGCCGCGGCAGCGGCCGGCGAAGCGCCAGAACCGACTTTATGGATAATAGAAATACACACAGAGATACCCACAAAAGTTACTGCATACCCACAATTAAGAAATTTAATCACCATAACGTTCTGATATACGCTCCATTCAATATAACTATTAATGATATGAATTCCAATACCAGTATAAAAAAAACTTTATTCATAAAAACAATACTCAAAACAACATTATGTGAACCAATATAATATCGGAGATGACATTATGAGTCGAAATTTTCGGAACATTAATTAGTATGAATAACGATGGTAGTGGTAAAAGACGAGGTAGGCCAAGGAAAAGGTGGATGGACTGTGTGAGAGACGATATGAAGAGAAAAGTGATGAGATGACGGCTGACAGAGAAGTATGGAGGAAAAAGACATGCTGCGCCGACCCCAAGTAAATGGGATAAGGGCAAGGAAATGATGATGAACGATGGTAGTGGTACAAATAATTTCAAACAAAAATTATGAACACGAAAATTATGAAGAGTGATGATTATGATCACAAAGCAGTATTACTAGAAAAAATCGAAACATCAAGTTTATATGAGTCAATGGGGACCCTGTCGCTCGTCCCCACTTGCGGTGTTGTCTATGCATACACTCATGTGTGTATGTGTGGGTGAGTCCCTCTATTCTATTCTACCTCTATGGTAGAGAGAGGGAGTCATTTAAACCTCCCGTTAGTATGAAATTTGTAAGGAAACAACTGAAGACACGATTTTCTATGGTCAAACCGAGTAATTGTTTGATCTTTATGTATTTAAAAATCTTTAAAATAGCAAACATATATATATATATATATATATATAGCGAAGTATACCTACTAATTTATAACCTGGATTAAAATATGGAAATTGTCGTCTAGGGATGACATTGGGGATAAAAGTTGGTATTATTAATGAATGCATTGAATGCAACTTTGACATTTGGTAATTTAGAAAAGCCAATTCTATTGACATATAAAATAAGATTAATTTATATATTTTTGAATTTGTAATATTTTATCAATTCAACATTCAGGGAAAAATTTAAATAAGACAGTCGCATAGACGATTTTAATTTCAAGTTTCGTGGAACGGAAGATTCGCTCGAACAAAATGAATAAATTCAACAGTATCAAACGCAGCGACACTAACTGCAGTAAAGCGCGACTTCTTCAAGTGTAAAGAATACTGTAGACAATTTCTTTACAGTACTGAAGATTTAGTTCCTGGAAGATCATGAGGAAGCTGAACAAAGCTTAATAGATAAAGTGCATTCACTTCTACGTTAGCCTTTAAAATAAGAAAAGTTGTTGTTACAAACAATTATGTAGGTATTAGTATATCATGATTGTGTAGTTTTGTCTACGACTAGTAATGTTTACGTGCTGTAGAAAATAGTGATAATTCAACCATGAAAACATTCCATGTAAAAAATAGGCCAAGTCTCCGAACTCTTCCACATTAAAAAGTGGTGAGTTTTTTCGTAGAGCCAAGTCAGGCATTCTTTTTAATCTTTATTTGCTTGCTAAATAAAAATCTGCTATTTGGGAATTACACAACTTTACTGTATTTACTATTTTTTGCGTACCTTAAACTATGGAAGTGTGATTTTTCTTTATTCAATACAGCGTCTGAAGGCCGCCAATTTGAATTTTGATTACTTTCTTGTCTTCAGTGACACTCGCAAGATTAAAACAAATCAATTGACGTATGATTCATTCAAATCGGCCCACGAATTTGATCTCTAGAGGGCACAAAGGAACAAACATATATAGGTACATACATACGTATACTGGTACCCTCCTTAGCATCGCGCACTCGGGTTAAAAGTAAATCTATCTGTCTCTTTGTCTGTTACTTTTTCATATTTAAATTGTTGAAACGATTTACATAGATGAAAGATATTTTCGTGCTAAATATATTATGTATGCCGAGCTCACACCCACGAGCGCATAAACTCATTTTTTTGAATGCAAAACACAGGTATCTCTCAAATTAACCTCCAGGATAGATACTATCTATTCACTCTGAACTCTATTTTATATCTATAGGTTAAGTTAAACTTGCCGAGACTTGATTTCGAGGAATAAAGTTTTACTCCCTTGCAGCGCTCATGACCAAGTCAAAGAAAATAAAGTCGATACGTTACTTTCGAGTTTTTATATTGTAACTAAGTAAAAAGTGAGTTTTACAGCAGGAATAATAAGGTTTTTTACGCGAATCCGTCTAGATTATTTGTAAGTTATTATTTGTATTAAGTGGAAAACATTTACACAATTCAATTCAATTTATTTAATTTCTAATATAACATTGATCTCATTGTTGTTAGTATAAGCCTTCAAAAATGTTAGTACTTAAAAACTAAGTAAGATTTGACATTTATTATTATTTTATTAAATACACATGATCATCTATCATCCTTAGGATGCTGTTTGAGCTGCCCCTCACTCTGCTCAGCAGTGAAGCTGCTTCTTTTCGCAAAATTGCAGTAAACCCGTCGGTGCGTGACTCAGCAAACATCGTAGATGCGCTGCAGAATCTGGGCAGACCAATCAGCATCCTAAAGGCGTTGTTGTACTGCACCCTTATAGCATGATATGACTTTTGGGTATATCGGACCCACAGGCTGCCAGTGTAAAATGATGAACAATATTGCCTTGAACAGTGTATTTTTTACCGCACTTGAACACCTAGCAAACCTGCGGGCCAGCATGTTCGCCCTCACACATAATGCTTTTCGCTCTCTTTCCATATCAGCATCGTCCTTCAGATCGTCAGTAACAATGTGCCCGAGATACTTGAAACGAGTGACTCTCGTTAGGGCGATGCCGTTTAGTTGGACTGGAGATACAATTTTCGGACACTTGTTTCCAGCCCTAAAGATCATAAACTCGCTCTTTCTGCCGTTATACAGCAAACCGTGCGAGGATGCGTAGGCCTCACATATGGCTATAAGTCTACGTAGCGCACCAATGGAGGGAGCCAGCAGCACCATGTCGTCCGCGTAACTGATGTTGTTTAGGCATACGCCATCAACATGGCAGCCGACATGTGTGCCGCTGAGCTGCTCAACAAGCGCGTCCACATACAGACAAAATAGTAGTGGTGAGCTCAAACCACCCTGGCGCACTCCACACTCCAGCTTGTATGGTTCCGCAGACTCACCCGCCCACCTCACACGGTTCTCCTGGTTTAAATACCAGTACCTGAGCAGATGGATTAACTCTGGCGGCAACTTAGCCCACAGAACATCATATGATACGAGGTCAAAGGCTTTCGTCAAGTCCAAAAAACAGGCATATATAGGTGTTTTTCTGTCTGTGTAGTATTTGACAGTGTGCTTTAAACTGAGGATGGCCGTCTCTGTTGACAACCCAAGCCGAAAACCGAACTGAGCGTCGTGCAGTTTAATGCGTGCATTTAGGTAGGAGTTAAGCACACTGTCAAACACTTTCGCTACAATAGTCGCTAATGATATAGGCCTGTAATTTATCCCATCCGAAGCGTCACCTGTTCGATTTTTAATAATAGGAACTACCAGAGTCTCCATCAGCTCAGGCGGCAAATAAAAGTGAATCAGGCACACGTTGAAAAATAGGGCTAGTACTCGAGGAAGGTGGACGCCGGCATGTCGGAGATGCTCAACACTTAAGCCGTCATGTCCAGGCGACTTGCCCCCTTTCATTTTTTTTATTGCAGCTTGAATATCTTTAGCACTAACACAAACTGACACGTCGCCCGTCATAGTACCAGCTTCGATATCCCAACATGTTGGACCTAGCAGCGAGTCAATTGTAAACCTATTCCTAAATAAGTTAGCAATTTCTTTGGGATCTGAAACTCCATTGACACTCACAGGCCTCAAAATCTCTACTAGAGTGATGGGATGCCAGCAAGTCCATTTTAATTTGGTATTGATGGTGCTGACACCACCTCAACCTCCCTTTGAGGATCTTACGGGCCTCCATCATGTCATTATAAACCGACCCTGAGTCTGGTTTCCCATACCATTCCCACATTTCAAACGCAAGTTTGGCGTGTCTGTGAGCCTCACTCACATGTTTATTCCATCCGGCTAAGTTATTTTTACGTCCACTATTACTTAATTTATGTGTTATGTGTTACAGTAGCAGCATGGCATAGAACCCCAATTACATCCTTAATACAGTTTGTCAATAAGGCGCCCATGATACACATTATGGCAATAGCTACCGCAGCAATCCTGAAACTCAGTTGGAAAATCGATATCCTCTAACTTTGAATCACAAATTCTGGAATAGTCCGTTACCTGCTGATCACTTCTTTTCTCCGCTATTCTTGGCTAAAGCGCCGTACGACGGAAAATGGAAAAAAAAAAAAAAACTACCTCTACAGCGGCTCTAACGATTTGAAAAATACTCTGGCATCTATATACATATTATAAAGCTGAAGAGGATCGAAAGTCTGGACATAAAGGATAAAGACTGTATCGTTTGTTAGAAATACAAGTTAGCTCTGGCAGGAATAAGTTGTCTATTCATTTAAAAATATTCTGATACAAGACAATTGATTGACATTTGTCATAGAACCCATATCTTTATTATTTTTTTGCTCAACTTGTTCCAATAAAAAAACGTGTGAATTTACCAGGCAAACAGCTTCGTTCAACTGGGCGCCTAAGGACAGTTCCTCGTCGCATGGCGCTTTCAGAGAAAAATCCCCGGGTTATAGGGCCTACTTATTTCGAGCACCTACCCGCCGATATAAGAAACGAACCTTGTGACGAAACATTTAGGCGTAGACTGAGAAATCTTTTGTTGGATAACCCTCTGTACTCTGTTCATGAGTTCATGGACATGGTTTTTTAAGAGTTTATTTGATTTATTGACAGCTATAATTTGATATGATTTCTTGTGTAACATTTATATTCTATATTCAACTTTTAAATCGTACCTAATGCATAAATTGACATTGTTTATTTGTTTAATAGTATGTGTCTATTAGTTTTTAAATGACAATCCGTAATTGGAGCTACGATTTCCACTTTGTGTATTTACATTTTGAATATTTTTAAATTTTATTTCTTATTATTGACGATCGTGATAAGGATTCTTATAATTTTGACATTGTATGCAAACCTATATTGTAATTTTTATCTCGAAATAAATAAATCTAAATCTAAATCTAAATCTTACACCGCAAAAGCGAAAATCTATTGTGGACAAATGGTGTTCGGTTAAAGGTATTACGTACCGAAAACTCGCACAAATGGAAGGTGTTAGTGTTGAAGCCGTCCAAACTGCTATCCGTAAGTACGGGGAAGATTATACCTTCGAGGACCAAAAACGGCCAGGCATAAAACCAGGTCCGTCCAATCCAAAACTGGACCAAAAGATAGTAAAATTATTCGCATCTAATAGAGAGCTATCTTTCCGAGATGTCGCGAAAAAAGTTGGTACGAGTATCGGGATGGTACAACGTGCAAAGAAAAGGAATAATTTAAAGACATTAAAAAAACAGAAACAGCCGAAAAGAAGTCAAAAACAAAAAGCATCTGTTGAGACACGAGTCCGAAAATTATATGACTCGATTTTATCGAAAAAACACAGCTGTGTAATAATGGACGACGAAACGTATGTAAAACTGGACTACAAGTCTTTGCCAAGCCCCCAGTATTACACTATTCGTGAGGGAACAGAAATCACACAGGCTGAAAAATCCATTTGCGTTGAGAAGTTCGGCAAGAAAGTCATGGCATGCCATTTGTGAATGCGGAATGAAGTCAACTACTTTTTTCACTACCTCGTCGAAACTGGCCAGAAATGAATAATTTGGGCTTCTTATGGTACTATTCGAGTTGTCCATATTATTTTGTACATAGTTGATTGATTTTAGTATGTCAATAAATAATTTAAAAAAAGTTGTCGCATTTTTTTCTTGTATTTATAACAAACGATACAGTCTTTACTTAGAATCGATTACAGAACACGTTCCAACCAGTGAACGATAATACTTAGAAGTCTAACTAGCGCCGAAAAGTGGCCCCACAAAAAGGATGCACTTATAGGCGGGGATTAAAAAAGATGCCTGGCGGCCGTTCAGTTCGAACATAAACTGTAAACGTTGACATCGTTCAACGTCAGATCACGTCGTGTGCTATGGTCAGTTAAGAGCCCCATAACATTTGAGCGCTAAGCCGAATCGGGGATTTTACGCGACGTTGCCACTTCGCTCGCGCTATCATTTGTCTCACGCACGACTCACGTTCTTTCTCGCTGCACTGTGAAAGCCAACCAAAGGGTCTTGAACCTTGATACTCTTGATCCAATTGTCGTGATCCTGAGCAATTAGTTAGGACACAGTATGCCATATATGGGAATAAGAATACAAACATATTGTAGGTATTGTTATTTATTAGGTAGGTACCTACTAGCTTCTGCCCGCGACTTCGTACGCGTATAAATTATAGCTTACATGTTATTTTTACGTATAAAGCCATACTACTGGAAAATTTGTAAATAACGATATATATTATATTTTTTTTACACCACGTGGTAAGTGGTTATCGTAGCCTATGGACGATTGCAACTCCATAGTTTATGCGTGTATCGGTTCATTCTCTTTCAATCAAAACACCCTATATTAACAAACGACCTAGTACAAAAGCTAGACTTAGTGCCACAAAGCATTATCTGTCAGTCAACCTTAAGTCAAAGCATATAATATTTGGTGGGAAGTAGGATTTTACTATCGGAAACCTACTCATATAAAAAATTCCTGAAATTAGGAAGATAACAGTTATAAGGTCGCAATGCCAGCGACCCTATAACTTCAGTTGTGTATTTTCTGTAAAAACCCAAGCATTTACTTTTTAACCGACTTAAAAAAAAGCTTATATGTTCTACTGTATGTTTCTTTTATGTACTTATATTCGTCGATTTATCAGTCAATTGTGGACCGATTTCCAAAATTCTTCTTTTAATCAAAATAGTATACTGGCCCAGCTCCGTAGCATGAATCCCCGTATATCGCGATAAGTGACAATATAGAGCATCTGTCACTGGCTGAGACCATTCGATAGAACGAGACGACGCTCTTATCTTGTCACTTATCGCGTGATAAGGCCAACCATGCTACGTGGCCTGAGGTGGTCCCATTGTCACCAAGTTAATATCAGATGATGGGAAATCAGGGAAATTGAGGGCACCCCTCAAATTTTATAGGCACGCGTACTACACGCGGTATTTTCTATTATAACTCGTGTATTTACCCGCGGTAATCGCAATTTTGGTGAAGTGGAACCGATGATGAAGACCACAGATGACTTATGGAACTCCTCAAAAATATAAAGTACGTCAAAGATTCTGACATGATTCCGTTGAACCCACAAATAGCGACATAGTTATTTCTGTAAGAATCAACGCAATTGCTCTAGGAGAGCAGTTCATGCGGTAAATTGGAAAGGAAATGTGAAAATTTATATGTACCTATCTATGTGGCTTGGTGAAGTACTGAATTAAAGTCGGTTTAAACTTTGTTTTTAAAGTAAACCGCTGACGACCGCTCTAGCCTAGTTGGTGACCCTGCCTACGATGCTTTGTAGGCAGGGTCACCAACTAGGCTAAAGCGTCCTGGATTCGAATCCCGGTAAGGACCCTTATTTGTGTGATGAGCACGAATATTTGTTCCTGAGTCATGGATGTTTTCTATGTATTTAAGTATTTATTTTTCTATATCGTATATCGTATAGTATCTATATCGTCGTCTAGTACCTATAGTACAAGCTTTGCTTAGTTTGGGACTAGGTTGATTTTGTGTAAGATCGTCCGCAAATACTTATTTATTTTATTTATTTAATTATGGAAAGAGTCTTTGAGGTAAAGTAGACAGGAAGTGCACGCATGTGGTACATACAATAAAGTATTGAATTGAAGTCGTGTTTTAGTGTTTTTTTTTTAATATCCTGAAATAAGTTTACTTGTCCTAACATGGAGTAGAGACGATTCATGACTCTCGTCGCAGTTTTGAAATCGCTGATAACAGTTTCCTTGTATCTTTACGTAGAGTTTATTTACGACGGCTGAGAGTTAGAGTACCTATACCTACATACAATACCTAAACTGAAGGTATCCCGACTGCAAACTATCCCGTGGTGTCTTGCAAGCGACACCTGAGGGCCAAAGTCGAGAAAATGAGCGGCGAGGCAAGCATGGCCGGGGGCCGTTTTTCTCGTAGCGCGTCCCTTCAGAGCGCGCTCACTGCGCAAGCCCCCACGGACACTCACTAAACCCGGATGTCTTGCAATTCTGCAATGTCTTATCACTCTTAACATTAAGTATCTTAAAAGAAAGGAATAACGTAAAATATTTGATTCAAATTACGAGAAAATTATTTGTTGCCCCGACGACGTTCGAAAAATAGCGATATTATCATTCCATAGATAGCTTTGATTTTCGCAAATATGTACCTACCCACTTAATACACGACTTCCTGGCACAGTTTTCTTTATTACATACTAGCTTCTGCCCGCGACTCCGTCCGCGTAGAACCCGTTTATATCGTAGCTCAATACAAACTTTCACCCTCCATTTCCCCTTCAGGAATTGATTTTCGGGAAAAAACTATCCTAAGTCCTTCCCCGAGACTTAAACTATCTCTATATCAAATTTTATCTAAACGGGTTCCATCCAAATGTTTACCCACTATTTCATCCCCTTAGGGTATTATTTCAGGGATAAAAGCCACCCATTGTCCTCAATACCAAATTTCATCTAAATGGGTTCCATCCAATGTTTCACCCGTATTACACCCACACTACACCCCCTTTGGGTATGATTACCGGAATAAAAACTATCCTCTGTCCTTTCCCAGGGCTCAAACTATCTCTATACCAAATTTCGTCTAAATGGGTAACATCCAAAATTTCACCCCCATTTCACCCCCTTAGGAGATGATTTCCGGAAATAAAATTATCACATGTCCTTCCCCAAAACGCTAACTATCTGTATACCAAATTTCGTCTAAATGGGTTCCATACGAATTTTCACCCCTAATTTCACCCCCTCAGGAGATCATTTTCATGATAAAAACTATGCATTATCCTTCCCTGGGACTCCTACTATCTCTAAGATACCAAATTTCATCTAAATGGGTTTTATGCAAATTTTCACCCCCTATTTCATTACCTTGGGAATTATTTTCGGGATACAAACTATCCGCTGCCATTCTCCTAGACTCAAACTATCTCTATACCAAATTTCATCTAAACGGGTTCCATCAAAAGTTTCATCCCCCATTTCACTCATTTAGGGGGTGATTTCCAGAATTAAAACTATCCTTTGTCCTTTCCTAGGACTAAAACTATCTCTAAACTAAATTTAATCTAAATGAGTTCATCCAAATTTTCCCCTCCCATTCCACCTGCGTAGGGGATGATTTCCGGAATAAAAATTATCCTATGTCCTTCCCCAGGACTCTAACTATCTCTATACCAAATTTCATCTAAATGGGTTCCATCCAAATTTTCACCCCTAATTTCACCCCTCAGAATATGATTTTCGGGGTGAAAACTATGCATTGTTCTTCCATGGGACTCCAACTATCTCTGTACCAATTCTCATCCAAACGGGTTCCATAAAATTATTTTTCTATTAGTTTACAAACTGATAGACAGCTTTAACTATTTTAATATATAACTATACATACTCTGATACACAAACTACGTCGCTGCGATAGACCTAATGGCATGTACTGACCGATTATTAAATTGAATAGTATGTACCATGTGTCATTCACTGACGATTCCAGATGTGTCAATTATTCACAAGTGGATATTTGATCATCAGTAAATATGGAAAAAGTCACAGTCGCACCGCACCACTCCTAAATTTTATTGCTAATGTTGACTTCATAGCTCGCTAACGTCTTACCTTGCGATAAAAACTCCGATGCTTGGTCATCAAAACAAAAGTTAAATAATAGTACATTGTTTAACAAGGGGCGTATGAGGACTCGAGTCATCAAAAGCCCTCCGCCTTACGGCGTCGGGCTCCTGATAGACTCTCGTTTGCAATATTCTTACGCCCGTGTTATACACAATGTTTTTCCTCACATTTTCAAGGAAATAAATAACCAAAAAAGACAGAAAACCTATGTTTTATACAAGCGCATCAATCAAATGTTGACAAGATTGACAACTTCACTTCCAGATCAGTGCGAGTGGAGGGCGAAGCTTCAATATTTCAACCAATCACAGAGCCTGCTTGATTATATTTTCAACTAATCACAGAGCAGAATTCTTGTCGCTAGCGGCCGTCCAGATTTGCTTAACCAATCAGATCACATACAAGCTCATAACTCCCATGTGTCATTAATATTTCCCGCGGGAACAATTTAGGCCATTTTCCTTCTGTATACAGGCAAGGAATAACACCATTTATGAGCAAGTGTGATGAAAAGTAACTTTATTTAGAGGAACTTGAGATTTAGGTCTCATTCTCATTACTAATCTCGGTACCGAATTTATTTTTCGTAAACAAACGAAGACTTATGCTGTAATTGGAAATATATCCATATGTAAAAATATAGATAGCAATGTTTGCGTATCTCTGCTGGTGTGCTTGGTGCACACGGTGTGTGCACCGTGTGGCCTACTTGTATTATATTGTAAATAAAAATAAATAATTTGTTATTTTCCCTCGCGACTCAGCCCTAATTCTTAAAAAAAAATATCATGCGAACGTTATCATAACTAAGTTGTTTCTTGTTGCATGTTCAACAATTATCCGTTTTCGTTGTCACTGTCACATGGCTGTCGTCCGACGTGACGCACGACGGCTAATCACAGCAATGTATTCCTAAATTGACCAAACGCATCCATTTGTGTTTGGTAATTGAAAATAGGCTGACATTTTGGGTAGCTGTGATTGGATACGTAGTTGACTATGCGCATACCGGGTCTTGGGTACGAGTTTGGGTAGAAATTTGTTAGGAGCTCGTGTTCTATATATTTTTTTCTACTCCTGAACCGTTATCTGTCATTTATATAGGCTGTAGCTCAAATACAATGACACCACTAATAAGTCGTCGAAAAACTCTATGCTCTATGGCCCAAAAACGCACAGTTTAGCGTACTTTTTTGGTTCATACATTTTTCATAAAAGCACTGATTAACTTTTTTTTAAATCGGCCGCTATATTGCAGTGCTGCCAACTTCATAAACAAATATTTCGAAATAAAAGTATTTATTTACGATTAAACATTTGTATATTATAAATTATTTACTACAATAATAATAAATCATCATCTATTGTGTATTAAATTACATATTTTATAAATTCTTGGTATTATTTATGAAAATAAACAGTTCGAATTCGGTCCGGGTCCGGATTCTGTTTGGTTCGGATGGCAAGTGCAAACAAATTAAAAACAAAACAAACCATAAGCAAGAGGTGTCACATTTACGATTTCCCACCAAAATACAGTTCAAAATGAAAGGACGAAAGATGATAAATTGATAAACTATTAGTCCTAAACTATTAAGATTTTATTCGTGTTTGTGAAGACAAAAGTGTACGTTCCTTTTAAAATGGTCGAAGAAATTAATAACTCCACCTACTGAAGTAATTGCGCGAGTAGGTAGCAAAAGTACGAATAGAAAACTTGCCGCCTGAAAAGTTTAACTATTCTGTAGTCTGCTATTTATTTTAAATTTGTCGTAGAAAAAGTATTGTATGCAACTGTGTATAACTGGTCTAAAAACGCTCGTGGCGTCTTTAATTGCGATGCTCGCCAAGGCTCGCATCGCAACCCACGCCACTCTCGTTTTAAGACACTTCTTATAGAACAGTTGCATAAAATACTATAACATTCACTAGTTCCGACAGTTTTTTTATAATAAAGCTTAAGAGGGTCGAAAGTCTGTACATGGAAGATATTCGAAAACAAAATGGCTAGGGATACTTAAAATCGATTACAGAACACGTTCCAACAGTTTTAGAATTTTTGTCTGTTTGTCTGTTTATCTGTTTATCTATTTGTCTGTTTATCTGTTGGTCTGTTTAAACGGCTAAACCGATTAAGATGAAATTTGGTATAGAGATGGTTTGAGTCCTGGGGAAGGACATTGAGTAGTTTTTATCCCGGAAATCAACCCCTAAAGGGATGATTTGGGGGGTAGAAATTTGTATTGAGCTTATTAAACCGCTGCACCGATTTGGATGAAGTTTGTTATACATAAATAGTTTGAGTCCCGGGGAAGGTCAGAGGATAGGTTTTATCCCGGAAATGTTCCTTTTAGGGGGTAAAATGGGGAGGGTGAAAATTTGGATGTAACCAATTTTGATAAAATTTGGTTTAGAAGTAGTTTAAGTTCTGGGAAAGGACATTGGATAGTTTTTATTCCGGAAATCTTCCCCTAAGGGGGTGAAATTTTGGATGGACTCCGTTTAGATCGAATTTGGTATAGATATAGTTTGAGTCCCAGAGAATGACAATGGATAGTTTGAATCCCGAAAATCATCCCCCAAGGGGATGAAATAGGGATGAAAATGATGATAAATCCAATTAAGTTTAAATTTAATATAGAGATTGAAGAAGTCCCAGGGAAGGACCATGCATAGTTATTATCCTGAAAAATCATCTCCTGAGGGGGTGAAATGAGGGGTGAAAATTTGGATAGAACCCATTTAGATGAAATTTGGTGTGTTAAGAGTCCTGGGGAAGGACATAAAATATTTTTTAGTCCAAAAATCATCTTCTAAGGGGGTGAAATGAGGTATGAAAATTTGGATGGAACCCATTTACAGTATAGCGAGTTGAGTCTTGGGGAAGGACAAAGGATAGTTTTATATGAACATTTGATTAACACATTTTGATAAAATTTGGTTAAAAGATAGTTTGAGTCCCGGAGTATGACAACAAATAGTGTAAATACCGAAAATCACCCCCTGAGGGATGAAATAGGGGGTGAAAACTTGGATAAAATCCATTTAGATCAAATTTGGTAAAGAGATAGAAGGAGTCCCAGGGAAGGACAATGCATAGTTTTTATCCCGAAAAATAATTTCCTGAGGTGTTGAAATAAGGGTTAAAGATTTGGATAGAACCCATTTAGATGAAATTTGGTATAGAAAGAGGTAGAGTCCTAGGAAAGGACATAGAATATTTTTTATTCCGGAACACATGAAAGGAGGAAATCATCCCTTAAGGGGGTGAGAAATGGTGGATGAAAATTTGGATTGAACCCATTTACGTTATAGCGATAGTTGGAGTCCTGGGGAAGGACACAGGATAGTTTTATCCCGAAAATCATCCCCTAAGGGGGTTTTATTGGGGGTGGAAATTTATTTGTGACACATTTTGATAAAAGTTCGTTGAGAGATAGTTTGAGTCCTGGATAAAAACTATCCGTTATCATTCTCCAGGACTGCCAACTATCGCTATACCAGAAATAGGTTCCATCCAAATTTTCACCCCCATTTCACCCTCTTAGAGGATGATCTCCGAAATAAAAACTATCATATGACCTTCTCTAGGACTCCAAACTATCGTTATACCGTAAATGGGTTCCATCCAATTTTTCACTCCCCATTTTCACCTCCTTAGAGAATGATTTTCGGGATAAAAACTATCCGTTGTCATCCGGGACTCAAATTATCTCCATACCAAATTTCATCTTAATGGGCTACATCCAAATTTTCACCCCCATTTCACCCTCTTAGAGGATGATCTCCGAAATAAAAACTATCATATGACCTTCTCTAGGACTCCAAACTATCGTTATACCGTAAATGGGTTCCATCTAATTTTTCACTCCCCATTTTCACCTCCTTAGAGAATGATTTTCGGGATAAAAACTATCCGTTGTCATCCGGGACTCAAATTATCTCCATACCAAATTTCATCTTAATGGGCTACATCCAAATTTTCACCCCCATTTCACCCCCTTAGGGGATGATTTCCGGAATAGAAAATATCATATGTAAAGGACATATGATATTTTCTACTCCGGAAATCATCCCCTAAGGGGGTGAAATGGGGGTGAAAATTTGGATGTACCCTATTTGGATGAAATTTGGTATATAGATAGTTGGGGTTCCGGGGAAGCACAATGTATAGTTTTTATCCCGAAAATCATCTAAGGGTGAAATGAGGGGTGAAAATTTGAATGGAACCCATTTAGATGAAATTTGGTTCAGAGTTAACTTGAGTCCCGGAGAATGACAACGGATATTTTCAATCCCGATAATAATCCCCTAAAGGGATGAAATAGAGGGTGAAAATTTGGATAGAATCCATTTAAGTGAAATTTGGTATAGAGATAGTGGGAGTCCCAAGGAAGGACAATTCATAGTTTTTATCCTGAAAAATCATCTCCTGAGAGCGTGAAATGTGGGGTGAAAATTAATTCGGTATAGAGATAGTTGGAGTTCCGGGAAAGGAAATCGCATAGTTTTTGTAACGAAAATCATCGCCTGAGAGGATGAAATGAGGGGTGAAGATTTGGATGGAACTTATTTAGATGAAATCTGGTTAAGAGATAGTTTGATTCCTGGGAAAGGACATATGATAGTTTTTAATCCGGAGATCATCCCCGAAGGGGGTGAAATGGGGGTGAAAATTTGGATGGAACCCATTTACGGTATAGCGATAGTTGGAAGTCCTGGGGAAGGACAGGATAGTTTTATCCCGAAAATCCTCCCCTAAGCGGTGAAAATTTGGATTTGAGTGACCCATTTAGATGAAATTTGGTTTACAGATAGTTTGAGTTCCGAAAAAGGACGTAGTATAGTTTTTATCCCGGAAATCATCCCGTAAGCGGTTGAAATGGGGGGTGAATATTTGTGTGGAGCTACACTACCTACCCATTTTGATAAAATTTTGTATAGAGGTAGTTAGTAGGCGCGGCGTTGGTAAGCACAAGGTGGATTGATGATCTGGTAAAGGTCGCGGGAGTCCGCTGGACGCGGGTGGCGCAGGATTGGTCACTTTGGAAGTCTTTGGGGGAGGCCTCTGTCCAGCAGTGGACGTCTTTTGGCTGATATGATGATGATGATAATGATGATAAAAATAGTTTGAGTCTCGGGGAAGGATATAGGATAGTTTTTAAATCGGAAATCTACCCCTAAAAGGGAAATGGAGGCTGAAAGTTTGTATCGAGCTACGATATAAACGAATTCTACGCGGACGAAGTCGCGGACAAAAGCTAGTACTTTATATATCTACGCCGAATAAAAGTTATTACTGATCGCTGGCTCGTTTTGAGTCAGTTTGAGAAAGACCAAGCAAACGAAACGTCGGATTATTTATTTATTTATTTATTGAACCATAAAAATGTGCAACATGACAGTATTAACCAAAACGTTACAGCGATTCAACTTAACCTAAATTACTAAACAAAATCAAGTACCTACTAACTAGAAACTAAAACTAAAAACAATCCATACGTCTCTCTAACACCCTCTTACATTCAGTCATCAGTCGCGACATCCCTGTTACAAACACATCACACTGCGGTGATGCTGCGAGCACGGAGTTGAGGAGAGCAGTCGCGCGAGGTATGGGCGAGTTTTGATACAGGTTCGCCCGCGAGGTCGCAATCGCCAAGAGAGGCACTCCAAGGCGCTTGTTCCGATAATCGTTCGGCACATTGAATTTGAGCATCTTTTCCACCAGATTAATGCTGTCAATTTTACTTGTTATGACATTTAAAATGAAACTGAGTAAACTTAGGTTTCGTCGCATTTCTAAGGAATCATACCCCCCAGGTGACCCTGTAGAAAGCGTGTGGGGTATAAGAATGGATAGAAGAATTGTTTCTTTTTATAGAGATGTCTTAAAAATCTTTTTTGGACTTGTTCCAACATGAGAGTGTATTTGCTTTCATGTGGACTCCAGACTACTGTGTTGGTTTCAAGGATGCTTCTTACTAGTGCCGTGTAAAGGACGCGCGTTGCTGCAACAGAGAGCGGGGCAGCGTTACGCAGCACAAATCCCAGCCTCTGGTAAGCGGATTTTGTGACATTTCGAACATGAGTCCGAAATGTGAGACTAGTGTCGAAGGTGACTCCGAGATCACGGACCTCGTTAACACGAACCATCGTCTCTCCGGCTATGCGATAGTCGTAGTGGAGGGGCGACGGAGAGCGCGAAAACGTCATGATCTCGCATTTACCTTTGTTAAAAAGTAATTGGTTTTCTTCACTCCACCTGTTCACCGCATCGATGTCCCTTTGTAAGGCTTGGTTGTCCAGTATGGACCTGATGGGCATGACGAGTTTTACATCGTCGGCGAACAGAAGAGGAGTGGCGTTGTCAACTACCTCAGGAAGATCGTTAATAAGGGCTAAGAAGAGAAAGGGTCCTGAATTAGATCCCTGACTGATACCGGAACGTGTATTGTATGGTTTGGATAGGTATGGCCCATACTTTACAAACTGTTTCCTGTCCTTGAGGTAGTTGGCGAACAGATTTAAAAGGCGTGGAACGAATCCCAATTTACTAAGTTTTTGCAGCAATACGTCGTTATCGACTCGGTCAAATGCCTTTTGAAAGTCGAGGTATACAATGTCTACCTGGTTGCGAGCATCCATTTCTCTCGAAATAACATCAACCAGCTCAACCAAATTAGTGGCTACCGATCTTTTGGGCAGAAATGCATGTTGGGAGCTGGTAAGGTGAGGTAAACATTGTGGTAGCAAGTACTCATGTAAGACCATCTCGAACACCTTGGCTAGTGCAGATAGAATCGCAATCGGTCGATAATTCTCTATTTTCAATTTAGAACCTTTTTTAGGAATCGGTGTTACGCGGGATATTTTCCATATGTGAGGATAATCACCTAAAGAAAGTATTAAATTGAAAATAAAGGCAATCGGGGCAATCAGGTGATCTATGCACCCTTTAATAACAAACGCTGGAATGTCGTCAGGGCCCGCCGAGGTGCCTGATTTAAGCCGTTTGACCGCGCGACGCACCGCGTCACGACCGATTGTCCGGATGTCGACAAGTCTATCTCCAGCAACAGCTTCTGAGCTGGCCTTTTCGGGGTCGAGACTCGGCAAGTCAGGTAAGAAAACGGACTCAAAATGAATAGCAAACGCAGAGGCAGCCTCGGCTCCGCGGTATTCAGACTCGCCGAGTGTGACAACAGGTTCAACTCCTCCTCGACATCGCAAGCTATTTACAAATTGCCAAAATAGAGACGGATCTGTGGTAAGGTTGCGAGAAACTTTACTGACATAGTTGTCGTGGGCTGTTTTAATATTTTCTTTGATTTTAGTGCGCATAATCTGAAACTGTTTATATACTTCTTCATTCCATACCTTGTGTAAACGAGCTTTAGATGTTATGTCACGTATAATCGCTTTCGTGTAGTGCACAGGATACGTGCGACTACACGTCGGCTTGCGTATTTTTTTGGGTATGCAGTCGTCGAAAAATGCATATATTATAGTATCTCATTAAATTTAGAAATGGCCTCATCGACAGTTTTAAGCCTAATAAAACAGTATAATCTGTTAAAGTCAGCTTTTGGGAAATTCCAATCTCTTACGTTGTCAATATTAGATGGGTCTGCTAAGGTCACCTTAGTAGAAAGGTCGTAATGGGCACGGACAAGAAGCGGCGGGTGGTGAGGGTCGATGTTCACGAGCTCCTCTCCCGGCGCCGCGCCGCGCACACGCAGCGCTCTCCCCATCTCAGGACTCGTCAGCACCACATCGAGCATTCTATCGTTCATATTGTTCACGCAGTTATAGTCTAGTAAATTACATAGTGGTAGAAAACAATAGTAAGGGTTAAATACATTAGAACTTGCACTATATACATTTAAGTCACCTAAAATCATAAGTTTAGAGTTAGGATTAGTTTCACAGAAACATTCTACACTGTTAAACCATTCAATATACATTTCATCACATGCTTTAGGTGGGATATATACAACACATACGTAAAAACAGTAGCCATTGACTTTAAACTTCGCCCAGAGATCTTCACCGTGCGGAGTCTCGTACTGTGGTAACCGCTCGAGGCAGACGGGCGGTTGGGCCGCCAGCAAAACGCCGCCACCCGCGCGGCCTCCACCGCGATCGCGCCGTAGTACATTCCAATTTCCACAGCATAATTCTGCATCATTCACTGAGTCGTCCAAGTTCGTTTCCGTCACAGCCACTAGAGAAAGATGTTCTGAAAGCAATAGGTTGGTTCTCCAGTCGAGCAATTTTGATTTGAGCCATCTTACGTTTTGGTAGTATATGAGAAGATCAAAAGTTTTAGTTTTCTTTTGGCCTGTCATGCATTGTTTTACTGTTGGCTCTTTCCAATCGAAATAACCACTTATCCACAGAGAAGCCTTTGGGCCAGAATTCTGGATTCGTAAGTTCTTCCGACATTTCCATTGGCACACCCACTTTAAAAGATGCGTATTCTTGTGGCCACTTCGGTATTATTTTGGTGACTTTATATAGTTCGCTAGGTTTCTTGTTTTTCATATAGTCTACAACGTTTTGTTCGGTTGTTGTGGGTCGCGCTCCCCAGACATGTAGATATGTTAGCCTTACGGCAGCTTCCAGGATATTGCTAGATTCACCGTTGCCATGAACTACTTTCCTATTTTTCTTATGTTTTCGTTTATTTTCAACAGGCGTAAAATCACGCTCCGTTATATTAGGAACCAAATCGTTTAGATCCGTTACAGGTGGTGACGATGAAACTTCAGCGCTCGAACTACGTGTGATAGAAGAACGTGAAGCGGTATTATATATATAGCTACTAGCTTTTGCACGCGACTTCGTCCGCGCGGAACTCGTTTATATCGTAACTTTCTCCCCCCTTTTCACCCCCTTAGGTGATTAATTTCCAGATAAAAACTATCTTTAGTAAGGACTCTTTGGGAAGGCCCCGGAATCCAAAGTATCTCTATACCAAATTTCATCTCAATCGGTTCAGCGGTTTAAGCATGAAAAGGTAACAGACAGATAGAGTTACTTTCGCATTTGTAATATTAATATGGATTGTATGAAAGAAAGGGTATAGATGCATGTAGGCTTTTTTCAGTATTATTGTGCATATTTTCATATCACACGGCCGTAAGGACCTTTTCTACTAAACCGTAGGATTAAATTAACTGACTTGTAATTTAAACATTTTATATTAAAAATAAAAATACTTTAACAAAATGTTACATCTATTAGTTTTCAAAATAACCATAATAAAACGTCTTTTTTACCCCATTTTAGAAAACATCTTCAAAACTAAGGCCGCCATAAGGTACCTTTACCCTTGGAACGTCACATACATATATTTACTCATTTAATGTTCCTATTCCCCAGGACTCCCAACTACCGCTATACCGTAAATGGGTTCCATGCAAATTTTCACCCCCTATTTCACCTCCTTAGAGGATGATTTTCGGGATAAAAACTATCCGTTGTCATTCTCCAGGACTCAAACTATCTCTATACCGAATTTCATCTAAATGGGCTACATCCAAATTTTCACCCCCATTTCACCCCCTAAGGGGATGGTTTCTGGACTAAAAATTATTTTAAGTCCTTCCCCAGGACTCTGAACTATCTCCATACCAAATTTCATCTAAATCGGTTCTATCCAAATTTTTCCCCCTCATTTCACCCTCTCAGGAGATGATTTAGGATAAAAACTATGCATTGTCCTTCCCTGGGACTCCTTCTATCTCTATACCAAATTTTAACTAAATGGGATTTATCCACATTTTCATCCCTATTTCATCCCATTGGGGGATGATTTTCGGGATTCAAACTATCCATTGTCATTCTCCGGGACTGAAACTATATCTATACCAAATTTGATCTAAACGGAGTCCATCCAAAATTTTACCCCCCATTTATATATACAAAATGGGTTACATTCAATTTTTCACCCCCCCATTTTACCCCCTAAAGGGAAGATTTTCGGGATAAAACCTATCCTTTAACCTTCTCCGGGACTCAAACTAATCATATACCAAATTTCATCCACATCGGTGCAGCGGTTTAAGTAGCTCCATACAAATTTCCACCCCACATTTCATCCCCTTAGGGGTTGATTTCCAGGATAAAAACTACCCTAAGTCCTTCCCCAGGACTCAAACTATCTCTATACCAAATTTCATCTTAATCGGTTCAGCCGTTTTCACGTGATGCGCGGTCACATAAACGGATAAACAGATAAACAGACAAACAGACAAACAGATAAACAGACAAACAGACAAAAATTCTAAAAACTGTTGGAACGTTTTCTGTTATCGATTCTAAGTATCCCTAGCCAAATATTTTTCGAATATCTTCCATGTACAGACTTTCGACCCTCTTCAGATTTATTATATGTATAGATAGAAGATAGATTGTACATATGACAAATATCCTAATGGGCACAGGTTTAAGTACTTATGTAATTAACATGTATGCGCTGCCAACACCGTATTTATTTACAATGCGAGTGAAATATACGAAAGCGTTCCGCTTTTACCGCTTACTTAAAATTAACGGTTTCACCAACACAATGCAAATGAATCCCGTAAGTTCATTACCCGTAATGCTGAAACGCAAAGTAAAATTCCCTTTAATATATAACCGGTTAGTTAGGCCTTGCGAGCTCATTACGGGGAAATTTCAACGCTTATCTTTATCTCTTTAGTTGTTACTATTTTAATGGGGTGGTGTGAAAATGTAATGAGTAGGTAAAATGTGCGAATAATTCGCAAAAGGGTACTAGGATTATACTGATGCCAAATAAAAATATGTGACGTTCTGTTAGACAGTTGCACGTTGATTGAAGCATGTATGTTTTTCTGATTCGTAGAGGTCGATCAGAGACGTTTGTGTAACATTTCATTTTGACATTCATTCGTCTGTGAAATAAAATAAATTATAAAAACACAAATTAAAAGAAAAAATATAATATTAATTGCTTCGTGCGGTATACCTTAACCAACAGAGCTATCAAAGACGATCCTGCATACATCGCTAAGGAGCGAGCATGCTATATTTTAATTGAACAAGAAGCAATAAATGCTTTAATCGGTTCCCTTTAATTTGGAATTGATAATTATTCCTTCTATCGTGTAAGCTTATTAGCATCCGCTAAATCGCATTGATTTCAATATAGCATGCGAATCGTAAGATTCTAATTAACCCGATGTTTAGAAGGAATAAAGCTGACTTTATACCTACGGATGCCTAGCCTAGTCTGTCTTAAAATATATTCGTTAACATAACCAGAAAAATATACCTTCATGTAAATGTTGTACGATTTCCTCATAGTAAGTTGTTTTTCCTAATCATTAGTCACCTCGGTCAAAGCAGTTCAAAGGCGGATGGCGACTTAGTACGGAAATCGATAGTGCAGGTTATAAACAAATTAACAGTCAAGGTCACCAACAAGGTAAGGGGGGGCAAGGGTATGTATATACCCAAAGTTGCAAAAATATGTATACAACAACCTTACTTCCGTATTAATAAGGTCAGTATAAATATTTCTGTAACATTGTTATGTACATATATTGGTGACCTTGACTGTACCTATACCATTATTTAAAAACCACTTGCGAAACGCGTTTATGACGTCTTGGTCCATGCACAAATTATTTTAGGCGATTGCCGAAATAAGAAAGTTTTACACGACACAGGCTACATCTTCACTTAAAACAAGTTAAAGCAATTATATACCAATCTCCAATTCTTATTCTTATACACGGTGTTCCCGGGGATTTCCGTTAACTTCGGCATATTGCAGAGTTCCTACATTCACAGAAACAAATTAGCATAATTATTTCTTGAAAAGAAACAATATATTTTTTTCGATTTTTGTACAAAATTGTTTAATGTAGCATTAACGGTTATTGCCTTATTGTACAAGGGTCTTAAAAACATAAAAAAAAATGTAATACTTATCAAACGAACTCACTTTGTAAACCTTCTTGTAGTGTATAAGGAACCTTACAAAATTTAAAAAGCTCTTACGACGTTACAAATAAGAGCCATTTACACTGGTTAAATCTGCTAAACTGATAAAATTACACATTGAATATCTTGATAATGATAACAGTAAGAGTTAAGATACTACTGTCTTGGAGAAATTAACTTTATTTGATCTAAACTTGCAAGTAACGGAAATTGTCAAAAACACATTGTATAATATTATTCAGCGTCATAAATAGTTCACACTAAAACTATCCGAGATCTCAACATAAAATGTGGGTAATCCGGGCCGTACTACTGTTATTCAGCTCGCTGAGCAAACTTGCCCGCTCAGCTCTTCCTTAATTAGCACCGACTTTTGCTCCAAAATCCATTGCTTATTTTCGAATGCAGCGTTGTTTTTATAATGCTACATTACTAGGCTATACCGGGTTTAAGCTACAAAAACGCAAACATGTTCCATGTAATTTTTATAAGCATTTTACCCTGACTCAGACAAAGTCCTACGTGCAAAAAGGCTGCTTTTTGGTGTAAGATATGTCCAGCAATTTTTGATAAAAAATATAAGCGGAGGACGTTTCCACTCCATGAAACGTAAGATACGGGGAGCGGGATGTACGGACATTTTCATTCACGTATATTTTCCGAAGTTTTATTAGCAAAGAAAATAAGATACACTAAGATACAGTAACAATGTTATCGTGTGGCTTTTTATCATAAGGTAAACTTGCTAATGCTTGACACATTAACTGTAATATTTGATATATATATAGGTATATACATGTTCTATTGTTCATGTTAGTTCATATCAGCTTTTCTTGAAAAAAATAAAGTCCTTCCTGCTTTGCAATCCGGTTTCCGCAAGTCACATAGCACAACGACAGCCCTCCTCGATGTAGTTCACAATATACTGTCTGCTCAAGACATGGGTCAGGGTACCTTAATGGCACTGCTTAATTTCTCTCGCGCTTTTGATGCCATAAACACAAAATGACTGTTGTCTAAAATGAGTTACTACGGTTTTGAGACAGATGCAATTGCGTGGTTTTCAAGCTATCTGAGTGACCGCACTCAAGTTGTCCAGCTGCAGGATGACAATGGTTCATATATAAAGTCTAAACCATCTGCAGTATCCAGAGGAGTGCCGCAGGGCTCCATTCTGGGCCCACTCATTTTTATTATGTATACTGCAGATGTCCGTGATGTAATAAAACATTGTCATTTCCACTTGTATGCCGACGATATACAAGTTTATGTCTCATGTTATCCCTCTGATACTAGTCAAGCTGTTGCTAATTTAAATGAAGATCTAGAAAATATTACAGCTTGGTCAGAGTCGAATTGCCTAGTATTAAATCCTAGTAAAACCAAATATATGTTGTTCAGATCTAAAAATCAAATAAAACTGATAGATAGTCATAATCCATTTGTTTCTGTAATGGGCGATCAGGTGGAGCGTATATCAGAGTCGCGTAATTTAGGCATCATAATGGATGAGGCTCTGCGTTTTGAGAGTTACATATCGGAAGTCGCCAGAACCTCATTTTATAGACTAAAGATACTTTACCGAATCCGAGAGTTCATCAGCGTGGATTTACGCATCAAGCTATGCGATTCCTTGGTTCTCTCGAGGTTCAATTATGCCGATGTTGTATATGGTCCACGACTGTTAGCACGCACTGATCGCATTGTGCAACGAGTACAAAACGCATGTGCGCGGTACTGCTTCGGAATTCCTCCTCGAACACATGTGACTCCCTACTTAAATTAGGCAGGCATCCTCAAAATGGAATTTCTAAGAGAGCTTCACTTGTCATTCTTGTTGTTCGGCATCTTAAAAAATATTAATTGTCTGAGCAGTTTTAAATTAAAATTAAAACGACACCTCCTCCAGATTCAAAAAACTCTACCCTTGGGCGGTCGAGTGTTGGCCTCGTATCTTTGATGCTTACTATATACGTGTCATTTCAAATTGTTTATTATTTTATTTCATATTTTTAATATACTTGCTTACTTAACATCCATATTTATATACAAGTACAACCAAACCACAGTCATTACATAATTTAAAATATACACAACATTACTCACATTCCAATAACGTATTCATTCCGTTCCGACAATATTAATTAGAATTAAAACTTATTATATGTAGGGTTCTGACTGAAAATCAGCATTGCAGTGTAGGTACTCAGTAGGTACAGTCGCCATCACATACATAGTTACACTATAGGTGTTCAAAAATATCGGCACATGCACCCTAATGCCTTGAAAATAGAGGTGTGTTCCGATGTTTGTGACGTGCTTGTTTGCTCCGATGTATGTGATGGCGACTGTACTCACTGCAACAGTATGCTGAGTCTAGCCCCTTTTTGGCATCACAAAATGTAAATGCCTCGTACGATATTGTTTGGGTGTGTTTGTCTATTCCTAAGTCTAATTTGTACACTGTTCCTTTTGTATAAAATGTGATGTTAAATAAAGTTTTTCTATGTCTATGTCTATGTTCACCTCTATCACTTAAGGTTGAAGGTACCTTAGATGTTTTAAGTTAGTTTGCAACATTTATTTAAAAACAACTTTTTGTGTGCAATGCTATTTACATTGAGTAAATCGGGGTACTAACAATACATTTATGTAGGTAAACCTATTCTTATTAACTCGATCAGCATTGCAATAGGCTTGTTGCGTGGTGTTAAAATTGATAACGTCGTGTTGCTAAATGGATAGTAAACCATCACATGATTGTAATAAAGTATAAATTACTAAATATAATTGAAATCATAAAAAGATATGAACCTTGAAAGTTTAGAAAAAAATATTTTCTTTATTTATTGTCCAAGAGTAAATTTAAAGGTACCAATATATATATTTTTTTTATTTATTGTCCAAGATTAATTTAAAGGTACCAATAGAATCCTTACGCTTTTATATAAACATGTATGACAACTATGGACGTAAACGCAGTATTTCGCGACCGAAACACCAATTTACTTCATTTTCCATGCAACGGTTAGTACAAATTGCACGGTGTGACGTCATACTTGAAAGCCAATCAGTATGAAGCGTTTCGGCTGCTGTCAGCGAGGTCCGTCTTTAACTCGATTTTTTGGGTATTAATGTCCTTTAAATGTAGTTGCTTCCATACAAACAATTGTTCATCTACAAAAACTGGTTCGAATGGCATAGTAAACACATTTAAGGTCACAAGCCCATTCAGCGAGAAAATGCCAACAGCATCTTCGATACAATGCCTCGAGGGCCTTTTTTGGATTTAGCTTAGTTTTAATTTGATTTAGTTAATGTAAATTATCTACTTGTATAACTACCTACACTTAAAAAAAATCTTTTTCTTATCAACTTATTTGTCAGTATATATTAAACCTATATTCCATACTTCCATTATACACTAGGTACCTACCTAATATTTATTTAGATGTTTATATAGGTATAGTTATATTAGAAACTCAATCATTTGGCCTTCACTCAGTACCCACAAACCCTTTAACTAATTAATTTCCAATTTTTGTATTTCGTAAACGGTAACTCCATTATAAATTCTCTGACAACAATTCCTGGAGCTACGGAAATTATATGTTTCATTCGACCCAAATCCCCATCATATATGGAGATTATGAATTACCGAGATTCAATTTTTTAATGTACACCGGCATAATGTACGAGCGCCGAGGATATTATGATACAATCCATTTTAAATTATCGTGCAGCTTAAATTGAGGTGTCAAGAAGATGTAAAAATGTTCGAATAAGAGACTTACAGATTTAAGAAATTAACAGCACAACATTCTAGTTTTGTCAACGAACCCAAAATTTGAACATTCGTGGGACATGTTGAAACAATCCTTATAAATGAACGGTTAAACTCACGTAGGTATTAAAAAAATACATAAGAATACAATTGTTTAAGTTCACAATTGGTATTGAAAATCTTTTCTTACTACCTAACTTAATCTTATTATTTCTTAAAGATAAATAAACTCAGTAAGTATTGCCAATAATTAACTTTAAAAACAAAGTTTAAACCGACTTCAATTCAGTACTTCGCCAAGTCACATGGTACATGAAAATTCCCACATTTCGTTTCTAATTTACCACATGAACTGCTTTCCGAGAGCAAATGCGTTGATTATTACAGAAAAAACCCAAGTCGCTATACGTGGGCTGATAATATTTGAGGAGTTCCGTCGATTCCTCAAGGATCTCAGAATTAACACTTCATTCGTTGCTACTTCAACGGAATCATGTCAGAATCTTTGACGTACCTACTTTATCTTTGAGGAGCTCTATAAGTCGTCTGTGGTCATCATCAGATCCACTTCACCAAAATTACGATTTCCGAGGGTAAATACACGAGTTTTAATAGAAAATACTGCAATCACTACACGTGTGCCTATAAAATTTGAGGGTTGCCCTCAATTTCTCTGGGATCCCATCATCAGATCTTAAATTGGTGACAATAAGACCACCTCGGGAGTATACTCATTCGAATAATAAAAAAAAAATAGAAATCGGTCAACAATTGACGGCAAAATCGGCGAACATACATTAAAAAAAATTAAAAAATACATACAGTGGAACATATAACCTAGGTACTTTTTTGAAGTCGGTTAAAAAGGGCGGCCAGGGCACATGAAATTGATTTTTTAGTTTTACTCATTATACCTTAGGTAGTTAAAAGATGGAGAAAATGTGTCATTGTGATTATGTGTGACATTCCTATAAAACATGTCAAGTTAAACTAGCAATCGCTCCAGACAGGGCTCGTGAGATATCTTACATAGGTAACAACTTAAACCCGAGTTTTCATGCACATACGTATCTCGCTTCCCTTTTAAACGACACAACTTTTGCACATCTCAGATGAGCTCCGAGCCGGGACATTCCAAGCGAGGCAATTTCCCTGTCCGGGCCTTATTCATTAAGAGTGCAGTTTAACTCATCAAGTGTCAACCCTACCAGGAGAGACAAGGAGCGCTAATTAACTGTCCTATTTTGGAATGTGCGTGAATGTCTTTGCTGACTTTACTTTGTGTAACTTACGCTGGTAATACGAGTTTTAACTTTTGGAACGAGAGGAACGAGACTCTTTACTTATGTACCCCACTCTTTTATATTCAGTGACGTCATTATATTTCGAAGCTTCATTCTTCAGATATAATAACCATGTAGTCCTTTAATCTACCAGGCAACTTTTCGCATGTTTAAAGTACGCAGTAAAAACCATAGCTCAAACCATTTCATCCCCACTTTGACACCTACCCTACTTCGGCACTTCGGCTTGCTGTCATATCTCATTCTTTATTTTTGCGAGGCAACGAAGGCACGAACTAATCTATTAGAAAATAAATAATTATACATTGTGGTGCCTCTAATAAATTAATTTAATACCGCGCGGGCCGTGAACCCACTGGTAACTCTAAATCTGGGGGGCGGCCGAGAGTCATCACGAAGGTATCTTATGCTTGGCGGTTGGCCATGAGCCAACACGATAGCAATTTCTAAGAACCATTATAACCGAAGGTATTTTATGCTGGGCGGTTGGCCGTGAGCCAACACGATAGCAATTTCTAAGAACCATTATAACCGAAGGTATATGGGGGTCGATGTTGCTCCACGTCCGTAGGAACTACCTTAGATAGCCCTACACGTGGCCCCCGGGTGGTGCTAAGAGCGCAACAACTTTGGCAGCTGCACTGCCTCCTCAAGGTCTCGCAGCTTACTCTACTTCAACAACAAACAAATAATCAACATGAATCCGGATGCTTTCAAAAACGGCACTTCTCAGCGCCCAAAAAAAACAAGGAACGTTGGACCATCAGTTCGCGTTTTGCAATTGAACATAGAGAGTATAAGTAAATCTAAGACAGAATGTCTGCACAAAATTTTACATGATAATGACGTTGACATTGTCCTACTTCAAGAAACGCATACCGCTGACGACTCCCAACTTGCCCGGAGAGGTAACATACCGGGCTACGATCTCATCGCAGCAACATACCACGCACAATACGGAACAGCTACATTTACTCGAACAGCGCTATCCCATCAAGTCAACTTGCTCTCGAACAACATAGATGCTAATAATATTGCTACCACGACTGTCCAGCTTGGTGAAATCAGACTCTGCAATATATACAAGCCGCCAAACTCCTGCTGGCCCACACCGCCTCTGCCTAGCCTTGAACACCCCGCATTATTTGTAGGTGATTTCAACAGCCACCATACCAGCTGGGGTTACAGACAAAATGATGCTAATGGCGATGCGCTTATCGACTGGTCGGATAGATACAACACTTTTCTAGCTGTTTCCAATAAGGGAAAAGGTACCTTTAGATCTGCTCGCTGGGGCCTCGATTATAATCCTGATCTCGTTTTCACAACGAAGGACACCGATGGAACCCCAGTCCCAATGGATAGGCAAGTTCTCGCAGATTTCCCACACAGCCAACACAGACCAGTACTTATAACAATTGGCTTAAAAATACCTATGATAGAATCGTATCCTGTACCTCGCTGGAATTTCCAAAAGGCTGACTGGCCCGCGTATGCAGCTGAACTTGATGATTGCTTAAGATGGATTCCCCCAGAGCCTAAAAACTACGAGAGGTTTCGGAAATTAGTCAAAAGCATCGCTAAGAAGCACGTACCCCGAGGATACAGAAAAGACTATATCCCATGTTGGAATTCTGAAACCGAAACGCTGTGGAATGAATTCTCAGAAACTGGAGACAATGGGGTGGCCCACGAACTAATGTGGTCCCTGGATGATGCTCGCAGAGTGAAGTGGGAACAAATAGTAGAAACCATGAGCTTCAAGCATTCCAGCCGTAAAGCCTGGCATACTTTGAATAGACTATCTTCCGGGGTCACTTCGCAGAAACGAAAGCCTAAAGTGGACCCCAATGAAATCGCCCACAGGATCCACAAACTGTCAAAGGCACCCAGTGACAAAGCTCACACCCGCTCAGTTCGTAAAGAGCTCCAAAATCTCAAGACTGAAACAAAGCCGCATGAGGACTTCGGGCGCCCAGTTTCTGCTGACGAAGTGATGCTGGCTATAAGAGAAACCTCGACAGGTAAAGCTTGTGGGGAGGACGAAATATTTCCAGAGTTTATTAAACACTGTGGCCCTCGCACACGGGGCTGGATCGCCAAGTTTTATACCGCCATAATAGACTCGGGCACAATCCCACCGCTCCTAAAAAGAGCTAAAATCGTGGCTATCTTAAAACCCGGGAAAGAGGACAATAAAGCAGATAGCTATCGGCCAATAGCACTTCTTAGTGTCATTTATAAGCTTTTGGAACGCATTATATATAACCGCATCTCCGGCGTCATTAATAATTCCATCCCGCAGGAGCAAGCTGGTTTCCGTCCCCAAAGAAATTGTACTGACCAGGTTCTGGCACTAACAACCCACATTGAGAAGGGATTCAACCACAACAAGAAGGCATCTGCAGCATTCATCGACCTCACTGCAGCATATGACACTGTTTGGCGCCAAGGTCTGCTATTTAAGCTGTTGCAAATAGTGCCTTGCATGAAAATATACAGGCTGCTCGAAAACGCGCTTAGTAACAGACCGTACCGCGTACACCTTGGTGACTGTGTTAGTCGAGTAAGAGTGCTCAATAATGGCCTTCCCCAAGGGTCAGTCCTCGCACCTGTGCTCTTCAATGTGTACATCCACGATATGCCCGAAACAACCAGTCGTAAGTTTGGATACGCAGACGATTTGGCCTTGGTAACACAGGATGCTAGCATGGAGGCTACCGAATTAACGCTAACAAGGGATCTATCTACCATGGACAACTTCTTTACTAAGTGGCGCCTGTGTCCAAACCCTACTAAAACCGAAGTAGCTTGCTTCCACCTGAACAACAAAATGGCCAACAAAGAACTCAATGTGAAGTTCAGAAACACCAGGGTTAAACATAATTCCTCCCCCAAATACCTGGGAGTTACCCTTGATAGAAGCCTGAACTTCAAACATCACCTTGAGAAAGTGTCTGCAAAGCTGAAAACTCGCAATAGTATCATCCAAAAACTCACCGGAACTACCTGGGGTGCCAATGCAGCTACTCTCCGGACCTCAGCATTGTCGCTGGTATATTCGACGGCTGAATACAGCTCTGCGGTCTGGCTGAACAGCGCCCACAGTTCCCTGGTGGACGTCCAACTCCACCACACGATGCGCCTCATCACGGGATGCCTTAAGCCTACTCCAACTTACTGGCTACCAGCCCTATCCCATATACTGCCTCCTCATATGCGAAGAGAAAGATGCCTTGGACTCGAAATACAAAAAATTCGGGCATCTCCAACACTACCCGTCCATGAAGACCTAGCCGACTTTAAAAAGACAAGACTAAAGTCACGCCACCCTCCAGCGCTGAGATTCCATGATCCTGAACCAACTTCCAACCTACAGGAATCCTGGGCATCTGAATGGGAGTCAAGATCTCTTCCTGATGATATCTTCAAGCCTAATCCCAAGGCACGACCTACTGGATTTGAAGAGCCCCGACGCGTTTGGTGCATGCTGAATCGGATAAGGACATGAGTTGGGAACTGTGCTTACTTATGGCACAAATGGAACTGGTGCGAATCAGCAGTGTGCCGGTGTGGAGCTCCCGAGCAGACTGTTCACCACACGGTATTTGACTGCCCTCTAACCAAATACCACGGGCAAGTGGAGGATTTTAAAACTTTAACTAAAGACGCGGTAGCGTACTTGAAAACCGTAAATCTTTGAAGTAGAGATATAAAAAACAAGCCATACGATAAATAATAAATAACCGAAGGTATCTTATGCTGGGCGGTTGGCCGTGAGCCAACACGATAGCAATTTCTAAGAACCATTATAACCGAAGGTATCTTATGCTGGGCGGTTGGCCGTGAGCCAACACGATAGCAATTTCTAAGAACCATTATAACCGAAGGTATCTTATGCTGGGCGGTTGGCCGTGAGCCAACACGATAGCAATTTCTAAGAACCATTAACCGAAGGTATCTTATGCTGGGCGGTTGGCCGTGAGCCAACACGATAGCAATTTCTAAGAACCATTAACCGAAGGTATCTTATGCTGGGCGGTTGGCCGTGCGCCAACACGATAGCAATTTCTAAGAACCATTATAACCGAAGGCATCTTATGCTGGGCGGTTGGCCGTGAGCCAACACGATAGCAATTTCTAAGAACCATTATAACCAAAAATATCTTATGCTGGGCGGTTGGCCGTGAGCCATCACGATAGCAATTTCTAAGAATTAAGCGAGATTAGAGTATCCCGTATTTTCGATGTGCCACTGAATACATTTATGCATTAAAATTCCTAACGAGTTTTACAATGAATTTCATATCTACCCTCAAATTAAAAATATTATATTTAAATTTATAGACCACGAACAAGTGAACGAGGAGGTAACGACGATAGAAAATGACGTCACGCCCACGTTCAAATGAAGATATATAAACTTTAAAAATTCGGGTAAAGCAGTAGTTCATCACCTAAACCTGTCCGATCACTCGGCTCAAACGATCAATATACCTGTAAAAACAAAATATTGCCCCAAGTTTTGGTATATCGAAAGACATGACTTTTCGGAATCTAATCGCAAAAAATATCAGGAAGCGTTAGCCAGCTTGTCATTCAACGACGTGTTTTCGTGTAGCAATGCAAACGAAGCATTTAACACACTACATGATTATTTGCAACTATTCTTTAAATTGTGTTTTCCTGTCACTAGAGTGAAAATACACGCAAATAGAAAGCTAAGATGGATTACACGAGGTATAAAAATATCTTCTAAAGCTAAAAGACGATTTTTCCTCCAATTTACTCGTGAAAGAGATAAATGCACTAGAATATGTCTAAAACAAAAACATAATACATATTCTAATTTACTGAAAAAATGTTTGAGAGAAGCTCGTAAAATCACAAATATTAAAACAATAATTAATTCAGATATTGTAGCGATTGCTACATGGAACATCATTAATGAAAATACTGGAAAATCATTTCAAAAACAAGCGATTGATCGAATCAATATACATGGAAATATCGTCACGAAGGGCGAAGATATTGCCAATGTTTTTAATAAAATCTTTACACAATCTGCAGACCCTACTGACAACAACTCCGCTCATAACCCGGAATTATTGAAAACTTTGGGTAGTTCTAACTGTTCTTCCATATACTTAAACCCGACTGATTATGTTGAAATAATCAAAGTCGTCAAAACCCTTAGGAACACAAAGTCAGTAGGATATGACGACCTGACGACATCATTAATAAAGGACAATATCACTGCACTTGCAGGACCTCTGAGTCACGTCATAAATTTATCGATGATTGAGGGTGTCTTCCCAGATCGGCTAAAAGTTAGTATCATTAAGCCTTTATTTAAAAAAGGAGATAAGGAAATATGTGACAATTATAGACCTATTGCCATTATACCAATATTGTCTAAAATATACGAAAAAGTTCTGTACAGATGATTGCTCCACTTCCTTGACAAATATGAAATTTTGAATACCAACCGATTTGGATTTCGAAAACAGAAATCTACCACTTTGGCTATCTATGAACTATCGGCCTTTAAAGCCTACGCCAAAACCAAACACCAACACGAGTGGAGGAATGAGGCTGGCTTAAGGCACTCTAAGCTCTTCATAGAAGGAATGGACTCGGGCTGGACCAGAAGAAAGCAACTCAGAATTATATCTGGGGTGTTCACTGGTCACTTCGAGGTCAAGGATCTCTTGGCCAAGATGGGACTAACTGATAGTTTAGACTGTAGAATGTGTGGCGAGGAGGATGAGACTATGGAACACTTATTGTGTGAATGTCATGCCCTTGCCAGACGAAGAATGAACTACTTTGGTAACGGTTACCCGCAACCAAAGGAATTCAAGGTGCTCCCGGCGAACTGCATCATCCGCTTTGTGGAAATGATGGAGCAAGCCTGGGAGCAGGTATAAAGGAGAGGGCAATGCACAAAAGATCCCACTGGGTCGAAGTGCATCCGAAAGGGCCCTCACCTAGATAAGATAAGATAAGATAAGATCTATGAACTAATTAAAGATATTACGATATTTAGAGATAATCGAACACCTCTAACAGCGATCTTCATGGATATGTCCAAGGCCTTCGATTGCGTCTCACATAGCATACTCTTAAGCAAACTTTATCACTACGGCGTACGAGGGAATTGCTACGAATGGTTACGGACATACCTATCTGATAGGAAACAGAGAACGGAAATTACATCATACTTTGAGAAGACAAAATCTTTGACAAAAATGCATTCCCACCAATCTAATGTGAACATGGGGGTGCCGCAGGGGAGCATACTTGGCCCATTATTATTCTTAGTATACATTAACGACCTCCCCAATGTCACGCACAATAAGGTCCTTCTTTTTGCTGACGACTGCTCCGTGATTATTCCCGGTAAAAAACCCCGCAACTTACCAATCAGAGGCAAATTTAGTTTTCAACAATATCAACACCTGGTTGCTGAGAAACAAACTGAAAGCTAACATTAGCAAAACCAAGTACATGGAATTTTACGCTCCTCAAAGCAACGCTAAAAATCTGGTAATAGAACATAATCAAGAAGCCATCGAAAGCGTTCAAACCATTAAATTTCTCGGAGTGATGTTGGATTGCCATTGTGACTGGCAAGCTCATGTTGAGTACCTGGTCGGTAAGCTGAACAGATTTGTGTTTGCTCTGCGCAGGATATCACAGGTGGTATCCCAAGATTCTGCTCTATTGGCGTTTCATGGCCACATTATGTCAAACCTTCGTTACGGTCTTATCTTATGGGGAAACTTCACACTTGCCCAACGAGCGTTCCTATTGCAAAAAAAATGCGTTAGAGCGATCTGTGGCGCCAACACGACAGATTCATGTAGACCGTTGTTCAAAAAATTCAAAATCCTACCGTTACCTACATTGTACATTTACGAAATGTGTCTTTTTGTGAAAGCTCATATTAGCCAATACAAAATTATGAGATCTAACCCTAGGCCAACTTCTAAACACCATGGACTCAATATCTGTTATCCAAATCATCAATCTTCTCATTTCGGAAAAAGTATTATTTTCATGTCTGTCAAAATTTTCAACCATTTGCCTAATGACCTGAAATCCTTGGATTGTCATGGTTTCAAAACGAAATTATTTAAGTGGTGTCTACAAAGAATGTTCTATATAATGTAAATTGGCTATAACGTGTATAAATTAACACTACAGCAGAGATCAGTGAATACGCTAGTTGTTTCGTGGTCTGTTTATTTTCAGCAAGTGACAATACAAAGGAACGTAAACAAACGGTTTCTAAGTATATTTGAATCATGACAGGCATGTCGTAATAATGATTATACATATGGCCAGTAGACACATATGCGACCTCCAATACGCCCTCTTAATCTATTACGTACATGCGTGAACACTTTTGTACTTGTCGGTACTCGGTACATAAAATATAAGAAATCATAACACTTTTGTGTCTGACTGTACAAACTCGTACACTAATATGTTTAACACAAAACCTTTGTACTTTTGTATTAGACTGTACAAACCTGTACACACATATTGTTATCGACTAAACAAGAAATCGAATGTCCAGCTAAATTAAATATGCATAACGAAAAAGAATAATAAAATTAGTCTATTACTCTCCTACACAAAGCACTTAAAAAATATATAACACCTTATCAAAACATCTAACACTAATCCGCCCTCTTAAAAGAATAATTTGATAGCGATAAATCCTTCAAAAAATCTTTTAATTTCGGGCCATTAACACTCTTTGTCAAGATGTCCGCTATCATTTTATCGGTTGGCATGTACTTTATTTCAACTTTATTTGCCAGTACACACTCACGAATAAAATGATACTTTATATCTATATGCTTTGTCCTATTATGCATCATCTTATTAGCAGCTATTTTATGTGCCGACTGATTGTCATTAAAAATTATGACAGGTTTACCGTCCACAGCAGTCAAACTATTAAGTAAGCTTCGTAAGTAAAGTGCTTCCTTTGAAGCCTGACTCAGTCCTACGTATTCCGATTCTGTAGAGCTCAAGCTAACGGTTGCTTGCTTCTTGCTCTCCCAGGAAACTATATTTTTGCCCAATTTAAAAATTAAACCCGTGAATGATTTCCTATCAAGCGCCCCACCCCAATCTGCGTCGACATAGCCACGTAATTCTAAATCACCTGACTTCCGAAAAGTAAGACACAGATTTGACGTACCTTTCAAATACCTTAAGACCCGTTTCGCGCTCTTAAAGTGTATTTCACCGTAGCAGGAATTAAACTGGGAAAGTACACTTACCGCGTGAGATATGTCAGGTCGCGTATTACAGGCTAAATAATTTAGACAACCTACCAAACTTTGATACGGCAGCTGACAGTGAGAACTTGTCGACCTCTCTAATTTCATTCCCACTTCCATCGGGGTAGTAACCGGCTTAGCGTCTGTCATGTTAAAGTCATTCAAAATGTCCAGAATAAACTGCTCCTGATCGAGATGAATAACTCCTTTCTCTCGTCTCAGTCTCATGCCTAAAACATGCCTAGCCGCGCCTAAATCCTTCACCTTAAACTTGTCAAGCAAGTTTGTTTTTAATTTCTGCTTTTCAAGTTCACAGTTTCCAAATACAAAAATATCATCAACGTAAATGACTACAATTAACTTCTTACCATCTTTAAGCTGTTTTTGGTACAAACACGGTTCTATTTTTGATTGTATAAAACCTAAATTCAACATCTCTTTATCTAACTCTTTGAACCAAGCATTTGATGCTTGTTTCAAACCATACAGATATCGCTGCAGCTTACATACCTTGGTTTCTTGACCTTTGGCGACTGCTCCTTTCGGTTGAAGCATATAAATGTCCTCTTTTATCTTCCCGTACAAAAACGCAGTCGTAACATCCCATTGGTCAATAAACCAATCGTATTCAGCAGCCAACGAGAACAACAATCGCAGAGTAGAACTTCTAACTACTGGAGAATAAGTCTCAGTATAATCTACACCACATACCTGTGTAAACCCTTTCGCTACAAGTCTAGCCTTATACTTCGTTACCTTGCCGTCGCTGTCTTTCTTGATTTTGAATACCCATTTGCACTGAATAGGTTTCTTATCAGCTGGAAGGTCGACTAAGGTCCAAGTCTGGTTCTCCTTTAATGACATGAGCTCTTCGTCTATCGCTTTTGGCCATAAATCACCATCGGGTCGCGCCAAAGCTTCTCCAATAGTCACAGGATCGCCGTCATTGTTACCTTCCGTGGCATACATAACGTTACAACCGTACCGATCAACTGCTCTGCGTTCTCTTTGAGGATACCGTCTTTCTTCTAGGTCTGGTATGATCACATCTTCTGTGAACATCTCATTCGGTACTGGCTGTTGAATATCAGGTTCAGGATTGCTTACGATGTTCTCGTCGTCAACAGCATCGCGGCACACATCGTGACTCTCCAATGTTTCAGGTTGTGGTTCGCTGGACTGGTCACAGTCTGTGTTAAGGTTGATCATAACCTCTGACCGCTTCTCGTTTTCTTTGTGTAGAAAAGAATGTTCTAAAAATATCACATCTCTTGCAGTGATAACTTCATGTGTCTTCGGATTCATCAAACGATAGCCCTTTTGATTGTCTGGGTATCCGATGAATATCATTGGTTCTGTCTTCATATCCAATTTCCGACGCTTTGCTTTGGGTATAAGTCGATATCCCAAACAACCGAAGATTCGTAGATGCCTGACATCTACCTTCTTGCCTGTCCAAACCTCTTCAGGTACTGCCCCTTTCACAGCTTTTGTTGGGCTTCTATTTTTCAAATACACCACGGTATTTACAGCTTCTGCCCAATATTGTTTGGGGAGCTTCGCCTCCGACAATAAGGTCCGAGCTTTCTCGATAATCGTCCTATGAGATCTCTCTGCGACAGAGTTCTGTTCCGGTGTGTAAGGTACCGTCGTCTGATGTTTTATTCCTGCGGACTTCAAAAAATCTTTGAATTTTCCATTACAGTACTCTCCTCCTCCGTCACTTCTCAAAACTCGTATAGATTTACTCGTCTCGTTCTCGACTTCCGCCTTATATTCACGAAACTTATCGAACGTCTCATGCTTATGTTTCAAAAAGTAAACATGCGTTTTTCGAGTAAAATCATCAATGAAAAGGAGAACAAACCTCGCACCTCCGAACGAAGGTTCCTCAACTGGTCCGCAAATATCGCTGTGTACGATTTGTAGGATCTCGTTCGCTCTCGTACCTTTGTTCTTAAAAGGACTCTTGCATGTCTTTCCTTCAATACACGGAATGCACGGTTCGCACAAATCGGAACTCTTAAATTCCATACCGGTTACTATTTTCTGCATTTCGGCCATATAATTTCGGCTTAAATGGCCTAAACGTTTATGCCAAATGTTCGTAATGTTTACATTTTGCCCATTTTGATTTGACAGTGTCACATTTACGACGTTGTTTTTCTTTTCTGTCAACTCGTAAATTCCGTCAACTTCTTGACAGCTTGCAATAATTCTGTTCTTGTTTTGAATCGTGCAACCTTCTTTGTCAAAATTAATCGAACAATTCTTCTTGGTTAAGTCGCTAACCGATATTAAATTCATCGAAAGGTCGGGAACATGTAAAACATTTTCCAAAATCAATTTTTCGTTTTCGCCGACTTGAGGTTCAGCGTTCCCTCGACCTTTGACCAATAACTTCTCGCCATTCGCAACAGAGATTTTCATGCTGCCTTTTTCAGGTCTATTTCGCAGTGGAAGCGTGCTGGGCCCATAACCTAATGTAAATTGGCTATAACGTGTATAAATTAACACTACAGCAGAGATCAGTGAATACGCTAGTTGTTTCGTGGTCTGTTTATTTTCAGCAAGTGACAATACAAAGGAACGTAAACAAACGGTTTCTAAGTATATTTGAATCATGACAGGCATGTCGTAATAATGATTATACATATGGCCAGTAGACACATATGCGACCTCCAATACTATACAGTTAATGAACACTTTGTAACCACAAATGCCTAATGAATTTTATTATTTTCTCTGACCACTTTCCTTTTTGCATGACATTGATTTATTATTAATATATTGACATTGCTACACTTTGACTTCTATTTTAATTTAATTTTTTACTTTTTTACTAATTTAATTCGATATTAATATAACAATGAATAATAAGGACATAATTTCAATGACATGCATATTGAGAATCAAAATATTGTACGCCAAACTCTGGCTGATTGTGATGTAACCAAAATACTAAACCTAACACCATTTTTATAACCACTCACATTCGAACAATAAATAATTTGTATTTGTAAGAAAATTCGCCTCCCGTTGAGGCCTGTAATGACGTAACGGCCCCGGTAAGTAATAGACTCCGAGTTACTAACCGCTCTAGGGGACGCGATTAATGATGTCCCAAAATATGGGGGAAAAAAAATTCATCCCGATTTAGCGCAAAAGTGCTGCTTTTAACGACTGAGGATAAACAAAGTAAGGTAGCAAACAAAAACAAAAATCCTATGTGATGGAGGTCGGATTTGATCTGATTTGCATTATTCAGAATCGCAGGCTAGAGTAAAACTAGTCACTCCTGGAGTAGATAAAATATTCATTAACGTCATACAAGACGTCGAAAGAGATGAGACTCTCTTTGGAAGCAAACTCTCAGAGAATATCAAAGCTTCAAAATCTATTGAAAAACAGATTAAATAGACAGTCGTCACCGCAAGCGTAGCCAGTCCCGGTACATCTCAATTTACGACTCCTGTATATTCTCGGTACCAGTGAAACTGGCCGAGGCCCACTCGCTTCCAGCCGGTGAGACCAACAAGCCACGTTCGACGCCACGGCAGTAACGCAGGTCGCCTTAAAGCTTTTTATAAGTATTGGTTTAATGTTACGAATAATCGTACCTTCTATACTAGAATGGATACCGAATGGCTTCCCAATTCCTTTTTAGGACATTTTACGCATTCTGTCAAACCTGTAAATACTTTCACACGCCAAGAGCATTATGAAATGAACTTAGCGGTACAGAATTTAATTAACCTAGGTGCTATCACTGAATACCAACAGGTCAATGATCAGTTTCTATCAAAGATTTTCTGACTCCTAAATCGAATGGTGGCTATAGATTCATACTGAATCTGAAAGGGCTCAATAAATTTGTAGCTATTTAAGTCCCATTTTAAAATGGAAGCAAAAAATCGGTTTATGGCTACCATCGATTTGAAGGAGGCTTATTTACTTGTACCTGAGAATCATCAAAGATATTTAGGATTCGACTATAACAATGTTACTTACGAGTTTTGTTTCCTAGTTCACTTTTTTGACTTTAAATGGCGCCTTGAGCTTTCACAAAAATTATGAAGGAAGTCGTCACTTACGAAAACAAGGGCTAACTTCCACTATATACTTGGATGACATTTTGTGTATTGGAAGGGGCCTTAACGAATGTAGCCATACGGTTACTCAAGTGCCTAAGATTTGTTGTAAATTATCCCAAAAGCTAGATACAACTGGTTTTACACGAAGGCGTTAGAAGATATAAATTTATTGCTTGTATGACCAAAAAGTAAAACTTCCTCGAGAAGTTTTACCAGACTTATTATGGTGGACTAATAATATACATGTAACGTCTTGTAATTTGGGAATCGCGAAATTCGATGCAGAAATATTTAACGACGAGTCCCGATCCGGGTGGGGAGCGGTCTGTATCGGAGTGTGTGGTGTACTTGGAGCTGCTCACTGTCTTCAGGATTAAAATGTTTTGCGCGAAATAAAATAAATAAATCAGACTGTGCTTTGTTGTTACGTATCGATAACACTATAAGCTATTATTAATCGAATGGGTGGAATCCAGTTTCCCCACTTAAATAGCTTAACTAGATCCATTTGGCAGTGGTGCGAATAACGAGACATATAGTTATTCGCTTCTCACATTAACACTAAAGGTAATGTAGAAGCAGACAGAGAATCTAGAATGCTTAATCCTAATATCGATGGAATTTAAGTATGGCAGCCTTTGAAAGAATAAGTGTACAGTTTGGGGTGCCCGAAATTGACCTCTTTGCTTTTCGTACCTCTGCCAAGTGCCTGCAAGAAGCCTGATCCGGACGCTCTTACCGTCGACGCATTCACTATTAAGTAGGTGGTACAATAAATATTTTTACGCGTTTCCATCATTCGCACACATACTAAAGTGTTTACAAAATATTATAAATGACAACGCCACAGGAATAGCCCCCTATTCCTTATTGGCCATCCCAACCGTGGTTTCCGCTTTTGTTGAGATTAGTAATATCTGAATAATCTAATTTGACCCAAATAGTCACATTGATCAGTTCCGTTGTTCCAAAACCCAGGATCCGAAATTAACTCAGTTGACCCTGGCTGCAGCGAAGCTCTCAGGAGAGCATTTTCAAGCCGAGGGGTTCCAGAGGCCACATTGAATCTCATGTTAGCGTCACTTTCGAAAAACACGTTACTTCAGTACAAAGTGTGTTACCGGTTGTGGTGGAAATTTAGCATAGATAATCAATTAAATTTCTATAAGGGGCCCATTTCTGCTGTTATTTTATTTCTAACGAATTTAATAAAGGGTCATCGTATGGCTCATTAAATAATCATAAGTCAGCACTCTCGCTCCTACTGGGGAGTAGTATCGGCTCAGACGACCATAAAATGTTAAGTAAAAGATTACTGAAAGGAGTTTACAAATGAAAACCTGTGACTCCTAAATATAGCCATACCTGGGATCCTCAAGTGTTATTAAATCATATAACAACATGGTACCCTAATAGAGATATTTCGTTGGAAAACTAACAAGGAAACTGGCGATTTTGTTAGCAATATGTACCTATGCCCACAGGGTACATACACTGTCACTTATTAAGTTGACTAATATTAAGTCATGCCCAAATGATATTAAAATTATTATTGATGGATGATATAATTAGAACTTAAGGTATAGGTCGTGAACGACCAATTCTGTTCCTTCCATATTTTGAAAATAATAGAAATATTTGCCCGGCGACTGTTATAAATGATTACCTTTACGTCACATCTAATATTAGGACTGAAAACTCACAAAATCTTTTGTTGACCTTCAAAAGTCCCCATAAAAATGCATCTGCTCAATCCATTAGCAGGTGGATTAAGCAAGTGCTTGGCGAAAGCGGCGTATACGTAGGGGCGTTCAGCGCTCACAGCACGCGCCACGCCGCAACCAAAGAGAATATAACACTACGTTAAGAAGAGACGGAACTTAGTACAACGTATTTATTCTGAAAACAGCGCTTTGATTGCCAACCTAACAGACATACTTCAGAGGTACCAACATAGGCAAACAAATCTACCATCTGTCAAAACAAAAATAGCTAGTGATTTCAAAAATTGAATGTAATGTCGATAGTAGTGATGTGCTTGATTTTTTTATCGATATCGGCAATTTACCCAAACAGGACCTCTTCTTTAAAGTGTTATGTAAATTACGACGATTTTAGAGTTAAGTGACCTTCAGACCGAATTTAGGCCTTTATGTATTTGCCAATATTGGTCTGAAGATTGTCTCACTCCGATATCGTTACAAATTCGAATATGGAGTAAAATAAAACAACTTTAGTTCAGTAAATTTGCTATAATTCAATGTTTTATAACGTTATATATGGAAGAATATAATTACTTCTGATGTTTCTTTATTTTTGTTATTGCAAGATTGATATATAGACCAAAGCTCAAATAAAAATTAATCTTATGCTTTCCGGACCAACCACTTAACCACTCGTCCACCCCAGCACTATTTTTTTAGATTACACCATCCATCAGGATTCACTCATTAATTGGTAAATCGTAGCTAGAGATCCTGGGTTCGAGTCCTCGGCGCCACCACGTTGCAGCACAATTACTTTCAAAGATTCAAATCTATTATTTGTAAACATAGGTTGTCAGGGTGATACAGTAATTCTGGGTATCGCTATGTTTTGCCGTTTGGCATACAAATATTGCATGCTTGTCTTTAAAAGCTAATTTAAATAATACAATAATTTATATTAATATAATAATTTCTCGCATAAATCAAAGTATTGCTTATATATTCACCTACGGAATAATATGCTTTTTCTACCTGGAATTTATACCGTCTCTTTTTAAATTCTGATAAGTCATCTCATCTAGTCTAGTTATATTGTTTGGTAATTTATTATAAATTTTTGGTGCCATTCCGAAAATACTTTTACACAGAAGAGCAGTTTTGAATGACTCTGTATTAATTTTATCCTTCTGCCTACAGCTGTTAAAAGTGGCAAATTGACTAATTATTATTATTGGAAAAAAATATTAGAGAGGTAGGGCACAGCGGAATGTCATCTCGCTAGTATGTGGAGCAGCCCAACTGGGGAACATTACACCATGAGCTAAATATCTGTACGTTTTTGGTGATCTCTTGAATATAGCAAGAGCCGATATGTTTTCTTTTAACGTCCACCGTCTGCCTTGTGGCTTTCTTTTCTGATTTTTTAAATCTGCGGCAACTAAGTCCTTTAAAATCGGCGAAGTAACTTTTTCTATCAGTTTTGCACTTCTTTTTAAAGAGGCTAATGTGCACTTTGTTTCTTGGAGTTGTAAGACAAGCTTCTTCTGTCGTGGCGTTAAATCTGAAAAAAAAAGAAAAATGAGCAACAACATTCTTTTACGTAATGTCTCAATTATATAAACGTATTTGTCTCAATAATTTGATAACATAAAATGCTGAATATGTCTGACATGAAGTCGGTAAAAATAAAATAAGTATAACGTCTGCCATATGAGTAGGTACTGCAAACACTGTGAAACAGTTGGCTAGATAAACATAGTTAACATAAAATACATAATATACATTCGCATAGGTATATTTTTAAAACAGGGGTAGCTGTAAACCCAAGGGAGCTTAAAGGGTACTATTAATTTATTCTGAATGTATTAGCTGATAGGTATGACTGTGGCATTTGCAGGCATTGCGTCAAGCTGACTGGGAAGCTGATCACTGATTAATATAGCTTAATGTAATTTACTAACATATTTTACTTGATTGTGTAACTGTGTACTAACAAAGTTTATGGATTTATATCTGGATGAAGTTGCAGGCAAACTCTAGTAATAAAATAAATAAATAAATATACTTGACCTCTTCTCTTGACAGTACTTAAATTTTGCCTATTAGCCATTTTAGACTTACCTGTATTATCTTCTAAATGTTGTCGCTTGTTAGCTTTCAGTCCTGTTAGAGACTCAGCTCGTCGAAACGCCTCATTAAACTTTCTTTTTTTAGGTGTTGTTTCTGAAAAAAAAAACACTGTATTGTGTGTCAGATCGTATTCGACGTTATTAGAATGGACCCTTTTGTTGGGTACTCTTAATGAATCTCATTACCAAATGAATAAGTCATAGATTAACTTCGCAAACATCTATTCTATTGTAGTGAGAAATCTACAAATATATTACCATTAAGGTTCCGCCCAGGAGTGGACGATAACTCTTGTAAACTCGTGGAAGGCAATATATCCATTGCATTGGCAGTTGCATCTGAAAGTATTATACAACAGATATTTATTATTATTATTGTTTAATAAAATCAAATCTCCATACCGCACCATGTTTTCAAGTCAATCGGAGAACATAAACTGGATGAAAATAGACTTGAAAAACGTAAAAGTGTGGGTTCTCCCTTGTTAGACCTAACTAATGTTTCACTTTAGATTTCTGTGAAAATAATGAATTTTTAAGACAAGCTTTGTTGCCGACTGTATGTATGTTGCAAGATTTTACTTAAAACAAACATACATACAAAGTAAGTAGGTATCAGTGGCGGCGCGTGAAAATGTTTGATAGGCAACCCGGAACAAAAAATGTTATGAAAGAGTAGACTCGTAATCGTATGCTTCCTTAAAAATAAATTTTAGGCAAGCCGGTGGGAATCGGCTTGTATTGGCGCTCCGCCACTGGTAGGTATGTACAGGCTTAAATACACAGAAATTGATTACCATTAAGGTTCTGTCCAGTACTGGAAGGCAATTCCTGTTGACTCGTGGAAGGCAATGGTTGAACGTCTGAAACTATACATGATTAAATAGTAGATTAATATATTTATTTCGACGACCGCTTTAGCCTAGTTGGTAGTGAACCTGCCTACGAAGCAAGAGGTCCGGGGTTCAAATCCCGGTAAGGGCATTTATTTGTGTGATGAGCAAGAATATTTGTTCCTGAGTCATGGATGTTTTCTATGTATTTAAGTATTTATTTATCTATATAATTGCGTTTATCGTCGTCTAGTAGGCATAGTACAGTCGCCATCACATACATAGGTACACTATAGGTGTTCAAAAATATCGGCACATGCACCCTAATGCCTTGAAAATAGAGGTGTGTTCCGATGTTTGTGACGTGCTTGTTTGCTCCGATGTATGTGATGGCGACTGTACAAGCTTTGCTTAGTTTGGAACTAGGTCGATTTGTGTTACATTGTCCGCTAATATTTAGGTATTTATTTATTTATCTTTAATGAACAAAAGAAAATCTTAATGCAAAGAAGCATTCTCTAACAGTCAACTTTAGGGCAAAGCAGATCAATTGTAGGCGGTAGATTGTTGTTTGGCCTACTTCAAGCCAATAAAACACTAAAATTCATACATTCAACTTTATATATGGTGGATGGAATAAATTAATTATTTAATAAAAGATTGAAGCTGTACAAGCGCTGAAAAAATCGTTTATTGTAATATGGGGCCCCCTTAATATTTGATTTAGTTTTTATGATTTTGTGTTGTGACGGACGGACGGATGGACGGACGGACGGACGGGACAGACAGACAGACGGACGGACGGACAGACGGACGGACGGACAGACAGAGCGACAGACACAGACAGACAGACGGACGGACGGACGGACGGACGGACGGACAGACACAGACAGACGGACGGACGGACGGACGGACGGACGGACGGACGGACGGACGGACGGAAGGACGGACGGACGGACGGACGGACGGACGGACAGACATAGGGACAGACACAGACATACAGACAGACGGACGGACGGACGGACGGACGGACGGACGGACAGACAGACGGACAGACACAGACAGACGGACGGACGGACGGACGGACGGACGGACGGACGGAAGGACGGACGGACGGACGGACGGACGGACGGACGGACAGCGGAGTTTTAGTAATAGGGTCCCGTTTTACTCTTTGAGTACGGAACCCTAAAAATATATAACTACAATTTAAGAATAAAATATATAACTACAATCAAAGATGGTAAAATAAGAGTGTTTTTCTGGCAGTATACTCGTAGTACCTAGTAGACATACTTCATGGCTTAATAAATAACAAGGCGTGGGTTTTTACAGACCCAACAAATTCAGCCCGCGCCGTGTTTTAGATGTAATTAAATAAACCTTAATAATGAATTAATAAAATAATAATTATATTTATGCTTAGTAATCACCTGTACCTATGACCTGTAACAATGTTATTAATAAAATATTTCATTTCATTCCATGTCATTAATGTGGGACGTGAGTTATCCTAAAAGTTAAGGTTTCAAACGACGTCTGTACTGACTTCTGAAGGCTGGCATGCTCTAATTTTTTATTTTATTTAATAATTTACTTCGGAAGTATTTTTTCCATAATTTGTTAGTAACAGTGATCTTAAAACTATGTTAGTAGGTATTTTATCACAATTACAATTAGCAGTTGGATGGCCTATGCAACCTATCCCAATGGAACAGGAAGAGACCATCCAAGCGCGTCGCCACCGTCTGCAGGAGGCTGTTCGGGCTGCCGCGCAGGCGCCTCAACAGGGACGCGACCCGCGCCCGCATTATGGCGTGAAAGCTCTAAGTGCAAGCTATCATTATTCCATATCCATTAGATAATGGACCCTTTTAAGGGAACATGTGTCAAAAAGTGGACGGAAACAAACCAAGAACATCAAAACAACAAAACAGACAGACAGACAGACAGACAGACAGACAGACAGACAGATGGACGGACGGACGGACGGATGGACTGCGGAGGCTTAGAAATGGGGTACACATTGGGTACGGAAACCTAAAAAAGAATGTACATTGCTAACTTGGATTTTATTTAAATAAAGTTTTTATACCTGTTTTGCTTGCCACATGTAAAGGAAATCCTTGTAACTTGTTATCCGTGAGCGGGGCAGCTAAGAGTTGCAGTTTTGGAATAGCCATTTTTTTGAGGCGGTTGCCTTTTTTATTAAAATCCTTCTTCTCAAAGTGGTCTCCACATACATATCGCAGCCGATGCAGCTTTTCAATTGGCAAAGATACAAGGTCTTCTTTGCCACACATACGGAGCCACTCTTTACACCTATAACAAAGTAACAATTGAGACAATATGACAGTCAAGAATTATGCATTATCATCCAGACTTATTAATTCCAGAGTAAGCAAGACACATAACAACTCTAAGGGAGTTCGCCAAGGCAATTACCTGATTTAGACAATTTCATTTAAATATATGATCTATTCTACATTTTGCCAATGCCAATGAACCTTAGAATAATAACGCACAGAAACGCAGTTCACGCGCAACTGTGAGGCCACCAAAAGTAGGACATAAATGGCCCAGTACGCCGATCGGTGGAACAAAATTGGTGCGTTTGTGTGCGTATTGGCGCGTGTGAATACGAGTTGATCACAACTAGATGAATCCATTTTATGCCTCACGCTTGGCGCGTCAGCCGTATGAAACTATCCTTCTAGGCGTTATTATTCTAAGCAATGAACCAAGCCAGGTGCCACTTGTATATTATTCACAAACGTATTGTTATTTTTATACATATACCTACGTATATGTATAAAAATAGGTTGCAATCGAATCATAGCCGCTGAAATCTTTCTGATACTTGTAAGTAACGCACTTACCGGTTCTCATCCAGTGAGAAATTAGCAAAGAATCCACCTCTGTGTCTTTCCCTGACACCGCAAGCTTCACAGATTCTACTTTTACCACCCATATTGATAAAATACACATACAGAATAGGAGTCTTTATCTCAAAACACCGAGTCCTATCTCTTCACAGTTCACACAATAAATACGAGTCCTATCTCTTACACAAATCACAAAATAAACACGAGTCCCATCTCTTCACAGTTCACATAACTAAAGACCAAAAAAATCAAGACACGAGAAGTAAATAACACCATAAGCGAATTTTCAAAAAGTAATGTTGAAGTTTGCTTGAAGTAAACGACCGACGCCATGACACATGACACAAAATATTTGGGGTGGCCACACTTTTTCAAATTCCTACCATATTATAAATGGCTCTATAATATACGACATAAACCTTGTTCTTTTGACCACTCACAATTCAAATATTATTATTTTGTAAAAGTTTATATCGTTTTATTTAATATTAAAAGAGATAATCTTTTATTTTTATGTCATACCTGTTTTATGAAATTATACTCCGTGAACCACTTGTTTTAACCATAGCAACATAATTTTTCCGCTTCTTTACGTTGGCAAACAAGACACGGTCTTCTAGTACACATTTTTTTTCTATTAAGTTTCAAGAGACTGCGCCGCAACGTCAGCCGCACACCGGGCAGGCATTTCTTTGGATGCTATCTGGAAGGCAGCACGCTCGATTCTACCATCGTCAGTTAATTGACGAAGGTCATTTTGCCAGATCAATCTGCCTTTCGGATAGGTAGAAATATGTTGTGATTACAAATTAAACTCTTTGAATAATAATTGTATGTATATAAGAGTAATGTTAAACATTTCGTAATTATGATGTTTTACTATTTACAAAAGGAAGCAAAACTTTCAACTCTAAACATCTACATGGTTATTATATCTGAAGAAAGAAGCTTCGAAATATTGTAAAAGTATAGGAAGCACATCAATTAAACACAGAGATCAAGCAATGACTGAACGATATTTATTCATTACTCCATCAGGGTAGACATGGATTCGCACGTAATACAACTAGGTACCCACATTAATAATATGACATCTTCCTTCTCAATACAAAAAAAAAACTTTGACATACAATAACTTTATCATTATTAATCTTGCTTAATGAAGTTGTTGCTCAGATGATAGTTATAATAATTTCAATCAATATAGCTTCAGAAACACGTCTATTTCATTTAGAAATAGGTGAATGAAACGTTCTATAATATTATTTACATATTTAGATTTTATGTGAGGTAAGTATCAAGTATTACCTACTAAAATTCAGAAATGCCTTTATGAGAATATTGAGAAATATTTACACAGGAAATTAATCAATTTACATTATTACCTATAGTTTCAGTTCATTTGTATACTTAAGTAAAGTTATCTACTTAATATAGATCCAGCCATGTTGATTATCAACATCATGAGTGATAGTGCATGCACATTTCTTAGTTGAATAAATTAACAAGTACGAAATTGTAATACATGCAATAATTTATTTGTTTAACGACTATGACATAAGAGTATATAATTTAGGTATTTTAATTAAGTGTAGGTACATGAAGATTGCCCTATATGTATTTTAACATCATAACTGTAATGCATGCATTTAAAATTCACGTGTTTATCTAGATTAATGTACATTTTGATGTAGGTATGTATTTTATTACTAATATTTAACATGCAAGTTGAATAACTATATTATTTTATGGTAGGTATGACCAAGTTTATAGGAATGTCTCCTCTCCCAATTTCATTTCATCTCAGATCCAGTTGCCCCATCTATCCGGAGCCCTCACTGTCCTGCCGGAACGAGTAACATAATTAGGATTATTTGGTATGTGTTGTTTACAATGCAAGAACTACCGGCGCCTGCGCTCGGTGACGACGGTGTTACGTTGTCGTGATCAAAGAATAAATCAGCTCCAGATGAGTAATTTCTGTGCGGCGAGTCACGTATGATATACTTACGATTTCTAACTATTTCATTGCCATTGATCAACTTAATTTTATATCTACGCGCACCTAATATCTGTGATATGGTTCCAGATAGCCAGCCCTTCTGACAAGGATCCATCTTTACTTTTACTTTGTCACTTATTGACAAGGTTGACAAATTTTTTGCATTGCGGTCGTAATACATTTTTTGCACATTTTGCCTTTGAATTAACTTGCTCTTCACATTAGTTTGAACCTTTGAATTTAATAGTTTCCGACCCATTGGAATGTTACTTCTAATTTTCCTGCTTTGCAACAATTCAGCTGGCGATGCTAAGTCACTTGATAACGGTGTGTTCAAATACTCTAGTAGTCCTAGACTGTAGTCCGTACGACTTTCGTTTGTTTTGATAATGATATTCTTTACAGTCTGGACTGTTCGTTCTATCTGACCGTTAGACTGCGCATACCTCGGAGACGACCTATTATGCGTAAACTGCCATTCATCAGAAAATTGTTTAAATTTTAAAGATGTAAATTGAGGCCCACCGTCTGTCATCACGATAAAAGGTATTCCTTGGCGATAAAATATATCTTTTAGACATGATATGACACATTCGGATGTTGTTACCTGTAAGCGAACCATTTCTATGAACTTACTATAATAGTCCACCAACAATAAATAGTCTACACCTTTAATCTGAAACAGATCGACGCCTACTTTCACCCAAGGCTCACTAGGAATTTCATGTGGGATTAACTCTTCTTTCTGATTGTTTTTTCTGTGTGACAGACATACGCTACAATTGTTAACTAAGTTATCAATATCATTATTAATGCACGGCCAAAATATTATCTCTCTCGCTCGTAATTTACACTTTTCCTTGCCCATATGCCCTATATGTACTTTTGATAGCATTTCTTTTCTTAAGCACCTAGGTATAATTATCTTATCTCCCTTCCAAATCAATCCGTGCGCCGTAGTCAACTCATCCCTATATGTCCAATATGGTTTCAAAACGTCTACTAAATCTTTTCTATCATCCGGCCACCCCCTTAATATACATTTCCTTAACTGTGTAAGTTCTTCGTCGGAGTCGGTTTGCTTTTGTAACTCGATGAACTGATGGTCGGACAGGTGCGCGTCGGCCGCGGTGGCGAGCGCGCGCTCCACCGCGCACACCTCGTCGTGCAGCGCGTCACGCCCTGCGTGCTCGGCGCTCTCACCCGGCTCGTATGCGCGCGATAATGCGTCCGCTATGTACAAATGCTTGCCAGGCTTGTATACCAAATTGAATGTATATCGCTGCAACCTCAATAACATTCTCTGTAAGCGTGATGGCGAGTCCACAATGGGTTTTTTAATTATACTTATGAGAGGTTTGTGGTCAGTCTCAATCGTAATATCTGATCTACCATATATGTACGGATAAAATCGCTCACATGCATACACACAAGCATACAGCTCTTTTTCAATTTGAGCATACCTTTGTTCTGTTTTACTCAATGATTTTGATGCGTAGCATACCGGTAAGTCATTTTGCATCAAACAGCAACCAAGACCGCTTTTACTCGCATCGACTGAAATCGTTATCGGCCGACTCATACTATAATACTGAAGCACCGGTCGCTTCATCAAACACGCTTTTAACTCATTAAAACATTTACTTGTATTTTCATCCCAATGCCATTCAGTTTCCTTTTTTAGTAACTGCCTTAACAGTTCAGTTTTATCTGATAAATTTGGAATAAATGTTCCTACATATGTAATGAGCCCTAAGAATATTTCAACGTCCTTCCTATTCGCGGGTGTAGGCATATTTTTTATGGCTGTTATGTGTGAGTCATCAGGACTCAGACCGTCCTTGGTTATGCGATGCCCTAAATATCTGATCTCTTCTAGCCCAAACTGGCACTTACTTTTATTGAGTTTTAAGTTTACTTTCATACATCGCTCCAATACTTTCTTCAGTCTCTCATCGTGCTCTTCCTTAGTTCGCCCGTACACTAATAAATCGTCTATGTACATACATACACCTTCAATGTCATCGAAGTTTTCATATATCATTTTATGAAACACTTCTGAGGCTGAGCAGAGTCCATACGGCATTCTCAAAAATTTGTACCTACCAAAGGGAGTGTTGAACGTACAATACCTACTGGTCTCGTCCAGCCTCACTTGCCAGAAACCCGAGCTGGCATCGAGAGTACTAAAGTACCGTGCACCTGATAAATTTGACACTATCTCATCGAGAGTTGGCAGTCTAAAATGTTCCCGTTTTATAGCATTATTTAACTCCTTGGTATCTTAGCAAATCCTCAAGTCCCCGTTAGCTTTTTTTACTACCGTTATGCTGCTGACCCAATCCGAGGGACCTTCAACTTTAGCAATGATTTTCTGTGCCTCCATTTCTAATAACTTACTTTTTACCTGATCTCTAATCGCGAAAGGCAGTTTCCTAGGTGCATGAATAACTGGTGTGACGTCTGACCTCAATTGGATACTGTACTCGCCTGCAAGGCAGCCTATTCCGGAAAATATATCATCAAATTCCTTAAGGAAATCTGGAACCCTATCACTAGACTGTTGCAAAGACATGACTCGTCTGACTAGATTCAGCTCGGTACATGCAAAACGACCTAATATTGGGGTGGATTTCACATCAGCAATCTTAAATTCTAATACGAAGACCTGATTTTTATATCGTACACGCAAGAAAATCTTACCCACCACCTCTATGCTAGCACCCGAGTAACCACTAAGTCTAGTATTCGTTTTTAACAAATCTTTACTCGATATTCCAAGCTTTGTTAAATAGCTTTTGGGTAACACGTTTACATCCGCCCCCGTGTCTAACTTGAAACATATGGGTACATTATTTATTTTTAATTCCGTACTCCACTCATCACTACATTTATTTGTAATATTATTTACCTGTTCCTCCGATTCCTCAACCGTGTACACACTGCACATCCTAGCAAAGTGATTAAATCTGGAGCACTTCATGCACCTTTTTCCATAAGCTGGACAGTTATATTTGACATGCGCCCCGCCGCACTGCCCGCACCGGCCGCCACGGTGCGCGTGCGGGCGGCTGCTCTGCGCCGGCGCGCCGCACCGGTCGGGGTCGCGCGCGCTGCGCCGGGCGCCCACTCGCGCCATCCTCGACCGTCACCCGTGCCGCCGGGTCCACCCCGTCGGTTGCTTGATCTCGCCCGCTCGTACGCTCCTTTGCGCTTACATTCATTTAATTCTCTATTTATCACTAAACACGCTTCCTTATCTTTTATTTCACTGACACACTCTCGTTTAATGTTCTCCGAATACATTCTCGAAACAATAGCGGCTCGACATATTTCTAGCGCTAACCGTTAAGTCATCCTCGCGTAGTAACCGCTCTCGTATCGCTGCACTGGCTACACCGCATATTAACCTATCTTTTATTAATCCGTCGTTCAAATCTTTAAATTCGCAGGATCGGGCCAACTTCCTTAACTCAAATACGTACTGATCGATGGATTCGTATTCAGTTTAGTCACGAGTAAAAAACCGATGACGTTCAACTGTTACATTTTTCTTTGTTTGAAAATGGCCGTCCACTAGACTGAGTAAACTCTCCAACGTCAAGCACTTAGTAGAATTTTGTTAGACAATCTTACGGCATTGTTCTCCCACGACATGTAAAAATATATTCATCTGTATTTCTTCGGATTTCCTATTGAGTTAACAGGCCCTGGAATATATTCTGAACCCTTTTTTCCACTTCTCCCAGGATTCACACAAACCGCCCGACGCCATATTTGTAACATTTTCTTCTTATCTAAACGGCAACGGACTCCATTATTCTTTTACTCCAATTATATTTTCAATTATCTTAGATATCGTTTGTTCACTTTTTAACCACTATACCGGCTGCGCCATGTAAAAGTATAGGAAGCACATCAATTAAACACTAAAAATATATGATCAAACGAACTTCGAAGTGAAGTTCGATCATTATTATATGAGTAAGCTTCATTCGAAGATATAACATCCCGCCCGCCCCTATACCCGATTGGAAAGTTTTGGCTAATATATAAATAAAAGTCTCTAAAATAATGAGATATGACAGCAAGCCGAAGTGCCGAAGTAGGGTAGGTGTTAAAGTGGGGATGAAATAGTTTGAGCTATGGTTTTTACTGCGTACTTTAAACATGCGAAAAGTTGCCTGGTAGATTAAAGGACTACATGGTTATTATATCTTCGAATGAAGCTTACTCATATAATAATGATCGAACTTCACTTCGAAGTTCGTTTGATCATATATAATACCTACATTTAAGTCTACATATTATACAGGTAGGTATAATATTTTTGTGGTTGGTATAATATATGTAAGTTACATAATATATGTAAGACTTACATAATATATGTAACTTACATATATTCTAGGTGAAAAGATTAAAGTGATATTTATAAACACAATGATTTGCAATTCAAAAAAAAATGTTTTCATGTTTAGATGTTTTGACTTCTGAAGTTCACATTTTTGTTACTCAACAGTAAGACTGCTAAACGGATTGGGATGAAATTTTTCACACAGATTGTTTATAACCTGGATTACCTCAAAATATAGATAGGTGCTTTTTATACCGAAAATCATCCTCTCAGGGGATGAAATGGGGAACAAAAATGTATATGTGTCGCGGGTATCATACGGAAACGCGATCTCGTCTGACGTCGTTAGCGACATATTTGTCTCGTAGTGAATCTCTAACTTTAGGCGGTGCAGGGATGTTGCGGATGCATTTTTTACATCCACGGATTCGGATATTTCTATGATCACATCCGTGGATGCGGATTTTGGGGTCAAACACTCAAAAACATAAATAAACAACAACGTCAGATATTGAGCGAATGCGGGGAATTGTCAGATCACACAAACGAAATGAAGATTCTTATTGACTAATGACGAAAATACCCTACACGCGCGGCACGCGCCGCGACTTGTACTACATCCGCTTCCGCAAAAACTCCGCATCGATTTTGGCGGATGCGGATGCGGATGCAGATGTTAAAATAGATGCAGAACATCCGCGTTGCGGATGCAAATTTCTGCAACATCCCTAATCCGGTGCATGTGAGTAGCCTGATAAATCTAACATGACAACAAAAACGGGTAAAATGCGGAAAGGAATAAAAAAACTGGACTAACAAATGTTTAAGTAGGTCAGTAATAATATAGTTATTATGCATTAGGTACACCTGTCTACAGAAGATAGAGTATTTTCTGTGCCTGCTCTGATGGCGTAAATTAAAAAACGCAACAACATATTGTTTTCCAATCGATAATACAGTATATTTTATCAAATACTTAGAAAACAATAGCTATAAATTTGTTGAATAAAACTGTTAAATTTGGTAACACTCAGATACACATTAGGTACATTAAAAACCGGCCAAGTGCGAGTCGGACTCGCGCACGAAGCGTTCCGTATCATCTATACATATAATAAAGCTGAAGAGGGTCGAAAGTCTGTACATGGAAGATATTCGAAAAAAAATTAGCCAGGGATACTTAAAATTGATAACAGAACACGTTCCAACAGTTTTTATAATTTTTGTCTGTTTGTCTGTTTATCTGTTTGTCTGTTTATCTGTTTATCTGTTTGTCTGTTTATGTGACCGCGCATCACGTGAAAACGGCTGAACCGATTAAGATGAAAATTGGTATAGAGATAGTTTGAGTCCTGGGGAAGGACTTAGGGTAGTTTTTATCCTGGAAATCAACCCCTAAGGGGCTGAAATGGGGGGTGGAAATTTGTATGGAGCTACTTAAACCGCTGCACCGATTTTGATGAAATTTGGTATATAATTAGTTTGAGTCCCGGGAAAGGTCAAAAGATAGGTTTTATCCCGAAAATTTTCCCTTTAAGGGGTAAAATGTAGGGGTGAAAATTTGGATGTAACCCATTTTGATGAAATTTAGTTTAGAGGTAGTTTAAGTTCTGGGAAAGGACATTGGATAGTTTTTATTCCGAAAATCTTCCCCTAAGGGGGTGAAATGGGGGGTGAAATTTTGGATGGACTCCGTTTAGACCAAATTTGGTATAGATATAGTTTGAGTCCCGGAGAATGACAATGGATAGTTTGAATCCCGAAAATCATCCCACAAGGGGATGAAATAGGGATGAAAATGTGGATATATCCCATTTAGTTAAAATTTGGTATAGAGATAGGAAGAGTCCCAGGGAAGGACAATGCATAGTTTTTATCCTGAAAAATCATCTCCTGAGGGGGTGAAATGAGGAATGAAAGTTTGGATAGAACCGATTTAGATGAAATTTGGTATGGAGATAGTAAAGAGTCCCAGGGAAGGACAATGCATAGTTTTTATCCTGAAAAATCATCTCCTGAGGGGGTGAAATGAGGAATGAAAATTTGGATAGAACCGATTTAGATGAAATTTGGTATGGAGATAATTAAGAGTCCTGGGGAAGGACTTAAAATCATTTTTTGTATGATAATTTGGATGGAACCCATTTACGGTAAAGTGAGTTGGAGTCTTGGGGAAGGATAGTTTACTCCCGAATGGGGGTGAAACTTTGTTTGTGACCTATTTTGATGAAATTTGGTTGAACGATAGTTTGAGTCCCGGAGTATGACAACGGATAGTTTTAATCCCGAAAATCATCCCCTCAGGGATGAAATAGGGGGTGAAAATTTGGATAAAACCCATTTAGATGAAATTTGGTAAAGAGATAGAAGGAGTCCTAGGGAAGGACAATGCATAGTTTTTATCCCGAAAAAAAATTGCCTGAGGTGGTGAAATGAGGGATGAAGATTTCAATAGAACCCATTTAGATGAAATTTGGTATAGAGAGAGGTCTCAGTCCAAGGAAAGAACATAGAATAATTTTTATTCCGTAACACATGAAAGGAGGAAATAATCCCCTGAGGGGGTGAGAAATGGAAAGTTTGGATGTAGCCCATTTAGATGAAATTTGGTAAAGAGATAATTTCAGTCCTGGAGAATGACAACGGATAGTTTTTATCCCGAAAATTATCCTCTAAGGAGGTGAAATAGGGGGTGAAAAATTGGATGGAACCCATTTACGGTATAGCGGTATTTGGGAGTCCTGGGGAATAGGAACATTACATAGGTAAATATATGTATATGACGTTCCAAGGATAAAGGTACCTTATGGCGGTAGTTTCGAAGATGTTTTCTAATACGGGGTAAAAAGACGTTTTATTATGGCTATTTTGAAAACTATTAGATGTAATATTTTGTTGACGTATCTTTATTTTTAATATAAAATATTTAAACTACAAGTCAGTTAATTTAGTCCTACGGTTTAGTAGAAAAGGTCCTTACGGCCGTGTGATATGAAAATATGCAAAATAATACTGAAAAAAGCCTACATGCATCTATTATGGTGAGGCGGGTCATAGTTTGCGGCGGAGTCTATTTTGTAAAAAAAGGCGTTCGGAGTAAGCTAATCTATAAAATCATGCAACTCAACCAGGAAAGGGAACCCTTTCCTTCATACAATCCATACTAATATTACAAATGCGAAAGTAACTCTGTCTGTCTGTTACCTTTTCATGCTTAAACCGCTGAACCGATTGAGATGAAATTTGGTATAGAGATACTTTAAATTCCGGGGCCTTCCCAAAGAGTCCTTACTAAAGATAGTTTTTATCTGGAAATTCATCACCTAAGGGGGTGAAAAGGGGGGAGAAAGTTACGATCTTACGATATAAACGAGTTCCGCGCGGACGAAGTCGCGGGCAAAAGCTAGTTATCAATAAAAATATTTGTTTTATTTTGTTTTTAGTATGTGTTGTTATAGCGGCAACAGAAATACATAATCTGTGAAAATTTCAACTCTCTAGCCATCACGGTTCTTGAGATACAGCCTGGTGACAGACAGACGGACGGACGGACAGCGAAGTCTTAGGTAATAGGGTCCCGTTTTACTCTTTGAGTACGGAACCTTAAAAAATACATGTACCTACTGAAACAGTTCGAAACCTGCAATTAGAGCTTGAGTTATTATAACGCTCTACTTGCCTGTTGCAGTAACATGTAAAAGTAATAAAACTTTTCTCCAACTTACTCGGAAATGTTTCCATTAATGGAGTAAAAACACACCTCGAAGTTTATCGTTATATGCATTGATGAGATAATAAATTAAAAAAAATGGAAATACTTCCCGGACATGCCCGGGAAGTAAATATTATTGTGCAGGTTACTTACTTTTAATTTCATGCAAGACTACAAATTCACCATACAGCCAATTGTCCAATAGTCACGTACAAAAACCGACATAGATAGAATAATAATTGTGTCCAAATCATAAGACAGTTTTTTTAGACTTAATTATTTTCTCGGACTGATAAATATTTTGTAACAAATGTATAGTTTTTTTAAATGTCTAATGCGTTTAGGGATTGTCGATTTAACTAAATGTAATAATGCCTATATTTATATTTACTAATACTATAAGTTTTCTTTTATTTATTTTCATTGCTATGTTTTATGTGGAATCAAATATACAATTCGGACCCAATACTTTAAACTTTAATATCCTTAAAAAAAAATTAGGCGGGAAACTGGAATTCATTTTGTCAAAGATTTTCTGCCGTGTTATTTTTACGAAAATAAAATGAGTTCTACAAATAGTGACGAAGATATCCCAATGGGTACACCACCAGAATTAGCAGCAGAGGCAAAGTTGGCGAGAGCTAACTTGCTTCCGCCTAAATCCGAAGAAAAATATTTAAGAACGTTCGCAAATTTCAATTCCTGGCGAAAGAAGAAAAATACCAGTTCGTTGTCGGAAAATGTTATTTTGGCGTATTTTAACGAACTTGCAAAAGATAAAAAACCTTCTACTCTGTGGGCAATGTACTCAATGCTGAAAAGTACTATACAACTAAAATATAATATAAACATTAAGAACTACGCGAACTTATTGTCATTTTTGAAACGGAAATCATCCGGTTTCAAAAGCAAGAAATCGAAGATTCTTACCAATGAGGATATCACAATATTCTTAAATGAAGCTCCAGATGAGATTTTCCTAGCAATAAAGGTAAACATAATATTGTATAACTGACTTAAATATTATTTTCCATATTTGGACTCTATCCGTCGTATGTTAACATTATTATTTATTTGTTTCAGGTTGCTCTCATTTTAGGCGTCAACGGTGCATGCCGAATGATCGAGTTGACTAATTTAACAGTAAACGACATAACGTGCCATGATGATATACTTCTGGTAAAACTACGGGACACAAAAACTAAAATCGACCGCATGTTCGTTATTCCAAATGAGTTTGTGCCAGTTGTAAAAAAATACCAATTACTTCGTCCCAAAAGTACCAATTCGGACAGATTTTTTATAAATTATAAAAATGGGAAGTGTGTCAATCAAGTAATTGGACGGCATGCAATGGCGAAAATGCCAACACAAATCGCAAGCTACTTAAATTTAGCTGACAGCGATTGCTACACAGGCCATTGCTTTCGGCGGTCATCGGCCACCTTGCTAGCTGACTCCGGGGCAAATTTAACAACCATAAAGAGGCACGGTGGTTGGAAATCTGACGCAGTAGCCGAGAGCTATATTGAAGAATCGGTGCAAAACAAAAAGAACATATCCGAAAAAATTAATCAAACTATCACCCTTCAAACAGAATCTCAGCCATCTACATCGAATCATCAATGTAATAAAATATCAAGTCCGAAACCATCCACCTCCCGCATAGATTCTGCTCCCTTATCACCTAATCCGCAGCATTCTAACACACAATCAACAACAACTTCTAATCAAGAAAATATTCAAACCAACATAAGCGTTCCGGGGAAAAATATAACTCTGTCTTTCACGAACTGCCCTAATATGAATAATGTATCTATAACATTCAATTAAAACTCCTGACATAAGGTTTATTTTTAGTACTATTAAAGTGTTGAATTTGTTTAGATTGTAGGTAGATTGTTATATAAACATGTGCGAAATAAATATAACCTTTTAAGATTTTGTTTTATTTCCTCGCATATTTGGAGAAAAGCAGTATACAGGCCTCGGCAGGAATGTCATTTCGTGGATTCGTATCTATTGAAGGACTCGGCTATGCCTCGTCCTTCAAAACCATACTCATCCACGAAATGACTTTTCCCGGCCTCTGCAGTAATATACTATAACTTCTTCGATTTCAGGCAACGTAGGGTACCTACCTGCTTACTACTTACCACTACATACATGTTCTATCGTATGAATAAAATATGTCATAAATACGTGGGTATAAAATCCAGCTCCTTTATAAAGTAGACCTTTAGAAATTCACTGACACGAAATAAGTCCGGGTACTTTGAGTTACCAACTTTTTAATACATTCTAACTACACGACGCGAAAAAACTTTAAATAAGTCAACACAGGGACTTGTAAGAAATAAAAAGTCAGACACAAAGGCAGTAAATTCGCACCATATAACACAAAATATAAACTTTCCCGATGCTGCCTGGGCACGCAGTTAACCTCTTCAATGAATACAATGTTTTCTCATAAAATAACCTAGCTCCGGCATTACGTGCTCCAGAGTATTGGCTATGGCTACACGCCACGCAATAACAGACTTAAAATAATAGGGACGCGTTGTAATAATTCGTGTCACACATTAAATTTTACTAATAAAACAAAGAACATTTCGTGATTCCAACGTATTTATTTACTAGCTTTTGCCCGCGACTTCGTCCGCGCGGAACTCGTTTATATCGTAACTTTCTCCCCCCTTTTCACCCCCTTAGGTGATGAATTTCCAGATAAAATCTTTAGTAAAGACTCTTTGGGAAGGCCCCGGAATTCAAAGTATCTCTATACCAAATTTCATCTCATACGGTTCAGCGGTTTAAGCATGAAAAGGTAACAGACAGACAGAGTTATTTTCGCATTTGTAATATTAGTATGGATTGTATGAAGGAAAGGGTATAGATGCATGAAGGCTTTTTTCAGTATTATTTAGCATATTTTCATATCACACGGCCGTAAGGACCTTTTCTACTAAACCGTAGGACTAAATTAACTGACTTGTAATTTAAACATTTTATATTCAAAATAAAAATACTTCAACAAAATGTTACATCTAATAGTTTTCAAAATAGCCATAATAAAACGTCCTTTTTACCCCGTTTTAGAAAACATCTTCAAAACTAAGGCCGCCATATGGTACCTTTACCCTTGGAACGTCACATACATATATTTACTAATGTAATGTTCCTATTCCTCAGGACTCCTAACTACCGCTATACCGTAAATGGGTTCCATCCAAATTTTCACCCCCTATTTCACCTCTTTAGAGGATGATTTTCGGGATAAAAACTATCCGTTTTCATTCTCCAGGACTCAAACTATCTTTAAACCAAATTTCATCTAAATGGGCTAAATCTAAATTTTCACCCCCCATTTCACCCCCTCAGGGGATGATTTCTGGAATAGAAACTATTATATGTCCTTTTCCAGGACTCAAACTATCTTTCAACCAAATTTTATCAAAATGTGTCACAAACAAATTTCCACCCCCAATTACACCCCCTTAGGGGATGATTTTCGGGATAAAACTATACTATGTCCTTCCTTAACTATCGCTTTACCGTAAATGGGTTCAATCCAAATGTTCATTTACCATTTCTCACCCCCTTAGGGGATGATTTCCTCCTTTTATGTGTTCCGGAATAAAAGCTATTCTATGTTCTTTCCTAGGACTCTACCTCTCTCTATACCAAATTTCATCTAAATGGGTTCTATCCAAATCTTTAACCCTCATTTCATCACCTCAGGAAATTATTTTTCGGGATAAAAACTATGCATTGTCCTTCTCTAGGACTCCTTCTATCTATTTACCAAATTTCATCTTAATGGGTTTTATCCAAATTTTTACCCCCTATTTTATCCCTGAAGGGATGATTTTCGGGATTAAAACTATCCGTTGTCATACTCCGGGACTCAAATTATCTTTCAACCAAATTTCATCAAAATGGTTCACAAACAAATTTTCACCCCCAATTACAGCCCCCTATGGAATGATTTTCAGGAGTAAACTATCCTATGTCCTTCCCCAAGACTCCAACTCGCTATACCGTAAATGGGTTCTATCCAAATTTTCATACCCCATTTCATCCCCTTAGGAGATGGTTTCTGGACTAAAAATTATTTTAAGTCCTTCCCCAGGACTCTGAACTGAACTATCTCCATACCAAATTTCATCTAAATCGGTTTTATGCAAAATTTTTACCCCTCATTTCACCCCCTCAAGAGATGATTTAGGATAAAAACTATGCAATGTCCTTCCCTGGGACTCCTTCTATCTCTATACCAAATTTTAACTAAATGGGATTTATCCACATTTTCATCCCTATTTCATCCCCTTGGGGGATGATTTTCGGGATTCAAACTATCCATTGTCATTCTCCGGGACTCAAACTATATCTATACCAAATTTGATCAAAACGGAGTCCATCCAAAATTTCACCCCCCATTTCACCCCCTCAGGGAAAGATTTCCGGAATAAAAACGATCCAATGTCCTTCCCCAGAACTTAAACTACCTCTAAACCAAATTTTATCAAAATGGGTTTCATCCAATTTTTCACCCCCCCCATTTTACCCCCTAAAGGGAAGATTTTCGGGATTAAACATATTCTTTGATCTTTTCTGTGACTCAAACTAATTATATACCAAATTTCATCCAAATCGGTGCAGCGGTTTAAGTAGCTCTATACAAATTTCCACTCCCCATTTCATCCCCTTATGGGTTGATTTCCAGGATAAAGACTACCCTAAGTCCTTCCCCAGGACTCAAACTATCTCTATACCAAATTTCATCTTAATCGGTTAAGCCGTTTTCACGTGATGCGCGGTCACATAAACAGACAAACAGATAAACAGACAAACAGATAAACAGACAAACAGACAAAAATTCTAAAAACTGTTGGAACGTGTTCTGTTATCGATTCTAAGTATCCCTAGCCAATTTTTTTTCGAATATCTTCCATGTACAGACTTTCGACCCTCTTCAGCTTTATTATATGTATAGATGTTATCGATTCTAAGTATCCCTAGCCAATTTTTTTTCGAATATCTTCCATGTACAGACTTTCGACCCTCTTCAGCTTTATTATATGTATCAATCATGTCATAGATAGATGTATAGAAGAGATGAAACTCATTTACAATTTTAGTTGGAGAGCGCAAATATTTTACCGGTCCTGTCCAACTTGGACGACTATTTTATAGCCGAGTGAGATTAGGAAAGTGCGGTTTGGGAAATTTTGAGTGCCGTGGAATACAAGGTTCGTTAGACATATTTACGACCCTCTTCCGACAGGAACTAAACTGATTGTCTCTATATATCAACGTTCGTCTTTATTATTAGTACACAAGAAAATAACCTAAAATGTGACGTGCAGTTTTACAAAACAGTCAAAAGTTGTTACTGTAACAATATTTATTTATATTTTGCTAAATAAAAACCGTGCAGGCCAATTGGAGATAATGCGATATACCTATTTACTTGCGTATTCTTGCTTGCCTGAATGATCGCCTCGTAGAGGAGAAACACGCGTCGACGTTGTTATCAATTGGTGGTGCTTTTTTTGGAATTAATTGCAAATATTTCTTCAGGCGAAGGGAAGGTGGGACCTTTAACTAAGTTCCTACTAGCCCCGATGCATATGTTTTCGTCTAGTCAGAGCAGTTTTGTAGGTTCTCCCATTTGTAAGGAAATAATGTTTTCGATAAAAATTCAATACCTTTGAATACTAGTTGTATAATAGTTCCATTATTAATAAAAATATTTCACATTAATACTATTAAAATATAAGGATATCACTTTTAAGAGGAGAAGAAATTTTGCGTTTTTTTTTCAAACGATTTCGGTAACGAATTATACAGGCGAAAAAAGGGCCATTACTAGGGAAAGCGACACGGCAAAGCTATATGCTGACGGTTCCGCTTCGAGCCCATGAGTCAAAAAGTGCAGTTGTCTCCAACTTGAATTGGACAATAGTTTTAAGTGCCCTTTTTTGCTACAATAAAAACCTTTTAGGGATTCTATTTAACAATGAAAATAAGTTTGATCTAAGCATGTAATACTATATCAAAATAAATGTGATAGTTGTTAATTACTGGGCGAACTTAGGTTAACCTCATTATAAGCGCATTCACTGCCAACAATTTCATAGCGCTATCGCTACCTACGCCTATGCTTGTAGTCGTAGCTGATGCCGTAGTTTTCCCGCTAAGTAGGGGAAAGCGCCTACAAACAGAGTGGCCACTATAGGCGGGCTTAAGGGCCTACCGCGAAAGGAATTCGAAGTTGTCCCTCTCTGTCATACTTACGAGTTCGTACGTAAGTGCAACAGTGAGGGAAAACGTCAAATGCCGTTAGCGGTAGGCCCTCTGGCAGTGAAAGTATTAATCTGCACGGTACTTAGCAGAATAGCAGATAAATACTGTTCTAGTAATAATAAAATAGTACCGGTGGAATGGGGGTACTTACTTTGATTCGGGGGGCGACTTTGATTAAATAGATTTTTCTCCGAAATCATTGTTTTTACTTGTGGGTGTACTGTAGCATTTAATATATTAGTTATCTATCTTGTTGTTGTGTGTTGATTTAATCTTATTAATTTCAAATAGTTCTGCTTTTATACTACATTCTAAATTAACAAAGTAGCCCCATTTTTTTCTAACTTACCCCATTCCACGTATCGCCAGACTTAATCAATTACAGAGTTGGCATAGTAGTACAGTATCAGTCAGTTATTTTCTGGCTATAGTTACTATGTTGACATTGGAGTAGTTCATCCATCGCGTAATCATGTACGAAAACCGCTCGCAGACAATCTAATTACAGAAACATCAACAGCATTCAAAATTACCTCAAGGGAGGAATCACAGACGAAAACATAATAAGAACAACAAAAGAGCAAACGGATATTACTTCATACTGTGCAGCTCGCTCACTGTTACTAATCACCAGGGTCTTTATGACTCGGCGCCTTGATATTTTGTTGGTATGACATTGTTGCGCGCTCTCTCACATGTTAAGTTTGGCGCGCGCTGAAGCGGGCGAGGACGACAGTTAAATAATGTTATATCAATAAAATATTAAAACGTCGAACCGAATAGACCTAACCTCTCTCGCTTTAAGTCACGAGTCACCATTCGAAATCCAGATATAGAAAGTAAGACTAATACTGTCTTGCATTAAGCTACAGAGTACAGAGGGGTAATCACGTAACGTTCCAAACGCGCGTCGGTACAATTTAACTGTCAAATTTCCATTTAAAAAGTGACATTTAGACTTACCCGACGTTCGTACAATGCGTTACGTGATCGACCTACTGTAGGACGATCACGTAACGCATTATACGCGCGTCAGCTAAATGTCACTTTTTAGGGTTCCGTAGCCAAATGGCAAAAAACGGAATCCTTATAGATTCGTCATGTCTGTATGTCTGTCCGTCCGTATGTCACAGCCACTTTTTTCCGAAACTATAAGAGCTATACTGTTGAAACTTGGTAAGTAGATGTATTTTGTGAACCGCATTAATATTTTCACACAAAAATCGAAAAAAAAAACAGTAAGTTTTGAGGGCCCCCATACTCAGAACTGATAGTCAACATTTTTTTTCCATCAAACCCATACGTGTGTAGGTCTTCAAAAATAATATTGAGGTTTTTAATATCATTTTTTTCTAAACTGAATAGTTTGCGCGAGAGACACGTCCAAAGTGGTAAAATGTGTGTGTGTGTGTGTGTGTGTGTGTCCCCCCCCCCCCCGGTAACTTATAAAATAAGAGAATGATAAAACTAAAAAAAATATATGATGTACATTACAATGCAAACTTCCACCGAAAATTGGTTTGAACGAGATCTAATAAGTAGTTTTTTTTTAATACGTCATAAATCGTAAACCGCAATTTATTTTACGGAACCCTTCATGTGCGAGTCCGACTCGCACTTGGCCGCTTTTTTATGGAAAATTGACAGTTAAATTGTACTGACGCGCTTTCGGAACGTTTCGTGATTACCCTTCTGCTGACAAACCTACGTCATTACAGCTAAAGGTAAAATTATTATTTAATTAAACACATTGTTTCTATTCTTCTTTCTCTTTGTTTTTTGATCGTAAATGTATCTACTTACCCGTTTTAGGGTTCCGTAGTCAACAAGGAACCCTTATAGTTTCGCCATGTCCGTCTGTCAGTCCGTCCGCCTGCGGCTGGGCTCAGGGACCCTTGCTAATAGAAAGAACGAAGATACGGCATAGGTATATAAATCAATCACGCCGACAAAATGCTAGAATAAAAAGTTGAAATAAAAAATGGGTACCTCCCCTACTAATAGTGCAGATGTAATTTTTGTTTCTCGTTATGTGAGGGTTGGTCGGCTGCCCCATACAGAAAACAAGCAACACACATTTTTTTCTATTTTTTGTTTTTTTTTTGATATTTGGATAAAGGGCATGAACACGCATCTACCTATATCAATTTTTTTCTTCTTAGTCTTATATTTTCCAAGTAATTAATTATTTAAAATCCAAGTATCTTTTTTTGGGCACTAATTCTACGCTGAAAACAAGTATCTTGACGATTCTACGCTAACTTGGAAATCAATTGGGTTTGGAAGATACTTGGTTTCACCGTTGGTAAGAAGTTTGTAAACAACGTTGAAATGTATCTAAAACCAAGTATCTGTTATTTAAAGTCATATATTGAGGGTATTCCCAAACGTACAATATAGAGCCGAATTTATTTGATTTTCATTCTGTTGTGTAGTGGAACGACTGTGCATGTTTTACGAGTATTATTGTATTGACAATGAATATCTCTTCATCATTATCAAAAATTGCCCTACTTTATACACAAACTGAATTTTGGGCGAAAATAATCTATCTATCTATACATATAATAAAGCTGAAGAGGGTCGAAAGTCTGTACATGGAAGATATTCGAAAAAAAATTAGCCAGGTATACTTAAAATCGATAACAGAACACGTTCCAACAGTTTTTAGAATTTTTGTCTGTTTGTCTGTTTATCTGTTTGTCTGTTTATCTGTCTGTTTATCTGTTTGTCTGTTTATGTGACCGCGCATCACGTGAAAACGGCTGAACCGATTAAGATGAAAATTGGTATAGAGATAGTTTGAGTCCTGGAGAAGGACTTAGGGTAGTTTTTATCCTGGAAATCAACCCCTAAGGGGCTGAAATGGGGGGTGGAAATTTGTATGGAGCTACTTAAACCGCTGCACCGATTTTGATGAAATTTGGTATATAATTAGTTTGAGTCCCGGGAAAGGTCAAAAGATAGGTTTTATCCCGAAAATCTTCCCTTTAAGGGGTAAAATGTAGGGGTGAAAATTTGGATGTAACCCATTTTGATAAAATTTAGTTTAGAGGTAGTTTAAGTTCTGGGAAAGGACATTGGATAGTTTTTATTCCGGAAATCTTCCCCTAAGGGGGTGAAATGGGGGGTGAAATTTTGGATGGACTCCGTTTAGACCAAATTTGGTATAGATATAGTTTGAGTCCCGGAGAATGACAATGGATAGTTTGAATCCCGAAAATCATCCCACAAGGGGATGAAATAGGGATGAAAATGTGGATATATCCCATTTAGTTAAAATTTGGTATAGAGATAGGAAGAGTCCCAGGGAAGGACAATGCATAGTTTTTATCCTGAAAAATCATCTCCTGAGGGGGTGAAATGAGGAATGAAAATTTGGATAGAACCGATTTAGATGAAATTTGGTATGGAGATAATTAAGAGTCCTGGGGAAGGACTTAAAATCATTTTTTGTATGATAATTTGGATGGAACCCATTTACGGTAAAGTGAGTTGGAGTCTTGGGGAAGGATAGTTTACTCCCGAATGGGGGTGAAACTTTGTTTGTGACCTATTTTGATGAAATTTGGTTGAACGATAGTTTGAGTCCCGGAGTATGACAACGGATAGTTTTAATCCCGAAAATCATCCCCTCAGGGATGAAATAGGGGGTGAAAATTTGGATAAAACCCATTTAGATGAAATTTGGTAAAGAGATAGAAGGAGTCCTAGGGAAGGACAATGCATAGTTTTTATCCCGAAAAAAAATTGCCTGAGGTGGTGAAATGAGGGATGAAGATTTCAATAGAACCCATTTAGATGAAATTTGGTATAGAGAGAGGTCTCAGTCCAAGGAAAGAACATAGAATAATTTTTATTCCGTAACACATGAAAGGAGGAAATAATCCCCTAAGGGGGTGAGAAATGGTGGATGAAAATCAGGATTGAACCCATTTACGGTATAGCGATAGTTAAGGAAGGGCATAGGATAATTCTATCCCGAAAATCATCCCCTGAGGGGTGTAATTGGGGGTGGAAATTTCTTTGTGACACATTTTGATAAAATTTGGTTGAAATTTTGATAAAATTTGGTTGAAAGATAGTTTGAGTCCTGGAAAAGGACATATGATAGTTTCTATTCCGCTAATCATCCCTTAAGGGGGTGAAATGGGGGTGAAAATTTGGATGTAGCCCATTTAGATGAAATTTGGTAAAGAGATAATTTCAGTCCTGGAGAATGACAACGGATAGTTTTTATCCCGAAAATTATCCTCTAAGGAGGTGAAATAGGGGGTGAAAAATTGGATGGAACCCATTTACGGTATAGCGGTACTTGGGAGTCCTGGGGAATAGGAACATTACATAGGTAAATATATGTATATGACGTTCCAAGGATAAAGGTACCTTATGGCGGTAGTTTCGAAGATGTTTTCTAATACGGGGTAAAAAGACGTTTTATTATGGCTACTTTGAAAACTATTAGATGTAATATTTTGTTGACGTATTTTTATTTTTAATATAAAATTAAACTACAAGTCAGTTAATTTAGTCCTACGGTTTAGTAGAAAAGGTCCTTACGGCCGTGTGATATGAAAATATGCAAAATAATACTGAAAAAAGCCTACATGCATCTATTATGGTGAGGCGGGTCATAGAAACCAAGTTTGCGGCGGAGTCTATTTTGTAAAAAAAGGCGTTCGGAGTAAGCTAATCTATAAAATCATGCAACTCAACCAGGAAAGGGTCATTAGTGTCATTACCCTTTCCTTCATACAATCCATACTAATATTACAAATGCGAAAGTAACTCTGTCTGTCTGTTACCTTTTCATGCTTAAACCGCTGAACCGATTGAGATGAAATTTGGTATAGAGATACTTTAAATTCCGGGGCCTTCCCAAAGAGTCTTACTAAAGATAGTTTTTATCTGGAAATTCATCACCTAAGGGGGTGAAAAGGGGGGAGAAAGTTACGATCTTACGATATAAACGAGTTCCGCGCGGACGAAGTCGCGGGCAAAAGCTAGTAAAGAATAATAATAAAAGTTAAATTAAATTAAAAACCGAAGTAAAATGCTTGTTGTAGAATAAATATCATACTTTGTCATACATTTAAAAAATAATAACGTTACTGTTTACTGAGGACGACAATTGTCCATATATAACCCACCCGCGCAGCTTAACCCGCGTATTACAAAGAACGCAGGCAAACCCGCGGGATAAAATATAGCTTATAACCATCCAAAAAGTCCAGTCTACACGCAGGATAAGTTGCTCCGGAGATTACCCAAAACATACAAACTTCGTCGATAAAAATACAATAATCCTCATACATTTTTAAAGACATCCCCACGTAAAAAACAAGTATCTCTCAACTGAGAGATACTTGTGTTTACATAGGGATTTTTTTTTAAAAGCAGCCAAGTGCGAGTCGGACTCGCACATGAGGGGTTCCGTAAAATAAATTGCGGTTTACGATTTATGACGTATTCAAAAAAACTACTTACTAGATCTCGTTCAAACTAATTTTCGGTGGAAGTTTGCATGGTAATGTACATCATGTTTTTTTTTAGTTTTATCATTCTCTTATTTTAGAAGTTACAGGCGGGGGGGGACATATTTTACCACTTTGGAAGTGTCTCTCGCGCAAACTATTTAGTTAAGAAAAAAATGTATTAGAAACCTCAATATTATTTTTGAAGACCTATCCATAGATAGCCCACACTTACTGGTTTGATTAAAAAAATTATTTTGTGTTTCAGTTCTGAGTATGGTGAACCCCGAAAACTTAATGTTTTTTTTCGATTTTAGTGTGAAAATCTTAATGCGGTTCACAGAATACATCTACTTACCAAGTTTCAACAGTATAGCTCTTATAGTTTCGGTAAAAAGTGGCTGTGACATACGGACGGACAGACAGACAGACAGACATGACGAATCTATAAGGGTTCCGTTTTTTGCCATGTGGCTACGGAACCCTAAAAATTCGACGTCAGTTTTACGCAGAAAACATTTTCCCCCAATTCTGATTCAACTGAACATAAAAATATAAAAAAAAATATGGCAAAGATCTAGTTTTACTTTTACACTACCAAATGCCATTGCATCGTTTATTAATACTATTTGGGTTTATTTAGTGAAAAAAAAATCAAATTACGTTTTTTCGCTCTCCTGTAAAATTTGCCAAAAGTGAGTTACGTACTTGTTTTCTCCTTTGGGCAGCCGAGCTTGTTCAAAAATATTATGGTTTTTAATAAATATTTTTCAGTCAAGTCCTTGCTGCGAAGCTGCTATCCACGCAACACGGGCTTTCTCCTTGGACCTTGGCCACGCAGAATGTGTGATTAATAAGCTGGGCGTCAAAAATGCATTTAACTCCATCGAACGGGATGCTTTGCTGCGTGAAACTCGGGAGAAGGTGCCTTCCCTTTACCCCTCCCTCTTCCAGGTATACTCCTTACCGTCATACCTCTTTTACGGTGAGTCCCTCATACTTTCCAAGATTGGTGCACAGCAGGGGGAACCGCTCTCTAGTCTTTAGTCTAGCCATTCAAAAGGTTATATCAGAGTTGCAGTCCCCTATGAATGTGTGGTACCTGGATAATGGCACCCTCGGGAGAAACCAGAGGTGGTACTGAAAGACCTCATCACCCTCCTTCCTCGATTCAAGGAGCTGGGCCTGGAGATTAATAGTGCCAAGTGCGAATTCTTCCCTTGCAGTGCCCAATCCAATGCGTCCTTCTCTTCTTTTCACGCTTTGCTTCCCGGCCTTAGGGTGTTATCGGAGCAAACGTTTAATCTTCTGGGGTCTCCTTTTTTTCCAGCAGCCACTCCTGATGCCTTTAAAGTAAGGAGGCAGCTCCTCCTGGCGGCGGCGACTAGATTAAAAAATCTTTTGGCTCACGTTGCTCTCACATTGTTGCGGTTTTGTTTCGCAGTGCCCAAGCTCACTTACCTTTTGCGCACTGTGACGGCTTGGTTGCACCCCGGTGATGTCGATTCATTTGACAGTGTGCTAAAGGACACATTAGAGTCGATCTTGAATGTTTCCCTAAATCAGGACCAATGGGAACTTGCGTCTCTCCCTATCCAGAATGGTGGATTGGGAATTCGGCGTGCGCGTGACATCAGCCTTCCGGCTTTCTTGGCGTCGGCGAGTGGGGTTGTGGGCCTTGTTACTGATATACTATCCACGGAGGGTGACAAGGTAACCATACCACACGCGTCTGATGCTTGGGATGCTTGGGTGGCTCTAAACCTAGGTGCGTGCAGGCCAGAAAAACCCGATCGCCAGCGTTCGTGGGACGATATAGGAGTGAGACAGGCACTGGATTCTCTTGTGGAGGCTGCACAAGGAGTGGATAGGGCTAGACTGAAGGCAGTTTCTAAGCCAGAGTCTGGGGCATGGCTGCATGCGCTTCCCTCTCCACACATGGGCACTCTGGTTGACGACTAACGAGCATTATGCTTTCAAAATCGGACAAAAATATTTTGAGTAATTTTCAAGTTGGAAATAAATGAAAATGCATGGAAAAGCTTATTAAAAGTATATTTTAGTAAAAATAAGTACATATTTAAAAAAAATACGTTTATTCTTCTTCATCCATTAATGAATCATCGTTATTTGGTTCGGGCTTGAAAAGGTCTATTGTTTCATTTAAAAACGGCTGGCTTTTGCTGGGTTTCCTTTTTCTTCCACAGCATTAGATGTCAAACCTGCGACAAAATGAAAATTGTTTACAAAATTGAAAAATACCTATGCACTTTAAAGTCCTTTAATTCAAAGTCGTGGAAAGATGTGGAAAGTGTTTTTACTGTTATAGCAGGGTAATATCCTATAGAATACTATAAAAAAAAAGTACTCGATCTTCCTCGACACTATAACATAAATCCCTTTTTTCTCAAAAAAAAACAATTTTTCACCCTTCTTTAGATGATGGACCTAAATGCTATAAAATGTTTAACAAAGTCTTAATGTTTTGGTTTTTAAATTATGTACATACCTTGTTCCAAAGGATCCATAACTCAAACTTGTCACTTTAACTCCAAAAAAAACATATAACTCGTAATTCAAAGTTAACAAAAATAGAGCGTATCGAGAATGTAGGCGTGCGTTCTGAACGAGTCTAGATTCCGACTACCTGTGCAGCAGCGGAGGGGTGCGGAAAGGGTCTACTTAAAACCCTTTCCCGGATAGTACGTTTACTAAGGTACAAAATAACTATGGCCTTGGTGTCATTAGCTACATTTGGATTTTTTTACTTTTGACCGATTTTGAAGGCAAAATGCTCGTTAGTGCGACGAGTCGATGCGGGTGGCGGTGGCTCTCCATCTGGGCTGCGATGTATGCGAACCTCATTTATGCATCTGCGGCGCCAGGGTGGAGAGCAACGGGCACCACGCCTTGAGTTGCTGTCGCTGTGCGGGGAGATTCTCTCGTCACCATGCCCTCAATGATATTGTCCGGAGGGCGTTAGTCTCGGCTAATATTCTATGTGCGCTGGAGCCTTCAGGCCTGAGCCGGTCGGATGGCAAAAGGCCGGATGGCTTTACCTTGGTGCCATGGCAGAAGGGTAGATGCTTGCTGTGGGACGCCACTTGAGTGAGCACTTTCGCTACCTCGCACCTTGGTCGCACCATTGCGGCAGCAGGAGCTGCTGCCGAGGCGGCTGCGCTTAGAAAGCGGGACAAATACTCCGTATTGGTGAATTATTCATTTGTCCCTCTTGCGGTGGAGACTATGGGATGCTGGTGCTCAGAGGCCAGGGCATTCTTGGCAGAAGTGGGGCGCCGTTTGCGACTGAGAGGGCATGACCCCCGTTCCGGGTCATTCCTGTTGCAAAGGTTGTCGATCGCGATTCAACGAGGCAATGCAGCGAGTGTGATGGACACCTTTGCACCCGGAATGATACGGGGCGAGTTATTTGACTAAGTTTTATACACATGTAAACTTATCTAATATTATGACTTGTATTGAAATAAATTCTCTTTTTTTTAAGTATTTATTTATCTATATAAGCATGTTTATCTTCGTCTAGTACCCATAGTACAAGCTTTGCTTAGTTTGGGACTAGGTGGATTTGTGTAAGATTGTCCGCAAATATTTATTTATTTATTTAAAAAATGCACTAAGAAAGGCCTACTTTCGTACAAATTCGGCCAACACAACCGCACCGTTTAGTTGGCGCAAAGCGCAGGTGTCGATGTCACAAAGATATAGACATGCTACTACGGAACCCTACACTGCGCGTGACCCGGCCGGCACTTGGCCCACAGAGGTGCATATGGCCGTCATAAGCTCGCGCCTCACCTTTCTGCCCTCGGCGACGTCCCTGACCTCACTCCAGCCTTTTGTTTTTTAAGAGGGGAAAAATGCTTTACCCATACCACCAGGGTGCGGGGAGACGGAGCCTGGTGGTCATTTGGGACTTCCATGTTGGCTGATGAGGCCTATGGTTTACCTGTAGATGTGATTGTCAACAATCTTTGTATTATGTTCTACAAACTTACGTGCAGGGTTCGGGGAGTTGAAAGTCCAAATAACACACACTAGTTGTTGTCTTAAGCGGTATAATAGTTCTATAAGCACACACAAGCAAATAGGTAGGCACACAGTAAAAGAAAGCACAAGAAAAGCGAAAGGTAAGCGAAATGTTTAGAGCGCAAGGCGGCGTGCGTCTAGCGTTGAATGCGGTAGCGGACTGCCGGAGGCGGCGGCTCAAAGCCGCCGGGCGCCGGCGCATCATTGCAGCGTGCGTGACGTCACGAAGACCCGTTGGTGTGCGTTGGCATTGGAATCGACACGGCCGGTAATGGTGAGTACTTTGTGTCGATAATTAGCTTTTTAATATTTATATATTTACTGTTTGTTTATCCGTATGTATTTATTTATGCTTATGTATGTGTGTATAATATATATAAGTTTATTTTTACATGTTAAGTATAGATAGTTGTAAGGTTGAGTTTTATATAATTAAGTTTATCATAGTTATGTATATAAGTAAATATTATGTATTTATTAGTATATACATATAGGTGGCACCGCCACATCAGTCCCCTCCAGAGACCGTCTCACGGGCGATAATAATCTGGAAAGGTAACTTTTCGGCCTGATCTGGTTTGCCTTATTACCTTTTTATCTTTTTCTGTTTCTCTTAATTTCTCTTTTAGAGGTATTTTCTTCTCTTTTTCTGGTTTTCTCTCCTTCTCTTTTTCAGGTTCTCTCTCCTTCTCTTTTTCAGGGTATACTTGCTTCGTCGCAGGCCGTGGCATCGTCTCGGTAAGTAAGTATGCCGGCTTCAAGCGGTCAATAGATACGGTGTTAGTCTTTCCTTTTACTTGTAACTTGAAGAACTTCTCTCCTCTTTCTAGCACTGCATGTGGTCCCGTGTATGATGCCTTTAGCGCACCACGCACAGCGTCTTCTCTTAGGAAAACGTGGGTGGAAGATGCTAAGTCTTTGAATATAAATGTCTTCTTCGAACCATGCCTTGAGGTAGGCACAGGTTGAAGCTTCTGCATTATATTCTTTAGGCGGGCAGTGAAGTCGGTAAGATCGGATGTTGTGTCGGTGCTAGGATGGAAGAATTCCCCAGGCAGTCTGAGTGGTTCGCCATATACCAATTCTGCGGATGAAGTTTGCAGCTCTTCTTTGTAGGCGCTCCTTACGCCCATCAGGACTAAAGGTAAGGCTTCTGTCCAGCTTTCTTGTGCATGACAGGTGATTGCTGCCTTCAGCTGCCTGTGTAGACGCTCAATCAATCCGTTAGAGGCCGGATGATATGCGGTGGTGCGTCGATGCTTGAAACCAGATATCTTCGCCAGATACTTGAAAAGAGCAGACTCAAATTGTGCTCCTCGATCCGTTACGATGTCAATAGGGCATCCAAATCTGGAGATCCAAGAAAGTAGAAGAGATTTTGCTACAGTCTCTGCTGTTATGTCCATCATTGGTATAGCTTCGGGCCAGCGCGTGAAGCGGTCTATGGCTGTGAGGCAGTATTTAAAACCTTGAGATGGAGGCATTGGTCCTATGATGTCGATGTGCACATGGGTAAATCTAGTTTTAGGTAACTGGTAAGTACCCAAAGGTGCTTGGACATGTCTGCTAATCTTCGACTTCTGGCAGGGTACACAGGCGCGAGCCCAGTCGCGACAATCTTTGTTTACGCTCGGCCACACAAATCGTTCAGCCACGAGTCTTGCGGATGCCTTAATCCCTGGGTGGCTGAGTGAGTGCAGGCTATTAAAAACTTGTTGTCTGTGCTCGGGTGGTACGTATGGCCTGAGAGTCGAAGTGCTGTCATCGCAGTATAGTGTTGTGGTTGTCCCTGGTATCGTCAGTTTCTTTAAGCTGATGTTGTAATTTCTGTCCCCATTTAAGATCTTCTTGAGCTCTTGATCAAAGTCTTGTGCTTCGGCGAGTTGTGACAAATCGACTGGCACCTCGAGTTCCTCAATTCTTGATAACGTGTCCGCGACAACATTGTTTTTTCCTGAGATATGTTTTATGTCAGTTGTGAATTGGGAAATGTAATCAAGATGTCGGAATTGCCTCGGTGAACAATTTGACTTGTTTGTTGTAAACGCGAAGCATAAGGGTTTGTGATCGGTGAAAACTGTGAATACTTGCGCTTCCAACATGTGCTTAAAATACTTGATCGCATTGTATATAGCCAGCAGTTCTCGATCATACGGCGAGTATTTCTGCTGTGCTGTACTTAGCTTCTTGGAATAAAATGCAAGTGGCTGCCAAGAGTCTTCTATCTTCTGTTGGATCACCGCACCCACAGCTGTGTCAGAAGCATCTGTTACCAAGGCGAGGGGAGCATTGCAGTCTGGGTGGGCCAAGAGCGCTGCGTGGCAGAGGCTAGTTTTGCAGTCGAGGAAAGCCTTCAGTTTTTCGTCTTTCAGGTCGACTGGGTGTGATCCTTTTACGGAGCCGGTGAGCAGCTTATGTAGTGGAGCCTGAAGTTGAGCAGCTTGAGGGATAAACCTACGATAGAAGTTTATCATCCCAAGGAACCTTCTTAGCTCTTTGACAGTTTTCGGCGTAGGGAATGATTGAATGGCTTCAACTTTAGTTTCCAGGGGTTTCGTGCCGTCAGCTGAGATGTGATACCCCAGGAACTTGACTTCAGGAACTCCGAAGACGCATTTGGATGGATTGATCACGATCCCGTATTCCTTCAACCTCGTGAAGAGCTGCCGCAGATGATCTTCATGTGTTTCATCATCAGGCGAGAAGATGAGAAAGTCGTCTAAGTAGGCGTAAATAAAATCCATGCCTCGTGTGACTTCGTCTACGAAGCGCTGGAACGTTTGACCTGCATTCCTGAGTCCAAACGTCATGAATGGAAACTCGTACAGGCCAAACGGGGTCGAAATGGCAGTCTTCAGTATGTCCTCATCGTTGACCGGAATCTGGTTGTACGCCTTTACTAAGTCGATTGTCGAGAAGACCTTGCATCCGGCGAGCTGATGAGCGAAGTCGTGAATGTGGCGTATTGGGTAACGATCAGGTATTGTTCGTGCATTCAATTGCCTATAGTCACCACATGGTCTCCAACCATTATCTTTTTTGGGTGCTAGATGTAGTGGTGAAGACCAAGGGCTTAACGACGGTCTTGTTGTTCCACATTTGAGCATGGACTCAAATTCCTGCTTAGCTATCTTGAGCTTATCCGGTGCTAACCTTCTGGGTGTGCAGTGGATTGGTGGGCCATCGGTGGTTTTAATATAGTGGACCGTGCTATGTTTGACTTCCCGGTGTACTCCTGGTGGACGTGTGATCTCTGGAAAGTCTCGCATTAAGTCATTATACTTCGACTCACCAAAAGATGTCTTGATGGATGATATGATGTCTGCCGATGCGGATGATACTGCCATCGTAGAGAGGGATGTCGTGTTGTCCATCAAGCGCTTATGTCGGCAGTCGACGACTAAATTGTAAAAAGATAGGAAGTCGACTCCTATTATTGCTTTTGTGACGTCAGCCACCACAAATTGCCAACTGAACTCCCGACGGAGGCCGAGATCCAAATGTAGTTGTGCGTGGCCGTAGGTGTTGATGACAGATCCGTTGGCGGCATAAAGTTGGTATTTGGTTTTAGGTCGGTGTTCACGAAGGGCTGTCCGTGGAAAAACGCAGAGATCGCTGCCTGTGTCAACGAGAAACTGCATTTTGGTACAACGGTCTGTTACAAACAGGCGACCGGAGCTTGAGCAATCGTTGGCCGCCATTATCGACTGCTCTGACCGTTTCCCGGTGTGAAATCGCAAGGCTTGACGCATTTCGTTGCTTGTGACTGAAATTTGGAATGATACCAGCATACGGGCCATCTGCGGTAGCTTGATTGGGACCGATTTTGATTAGCCCCACGACTGCGGCTGCGGTTGTCCCTCTGTGGTCCATTATGCCTACTCCTGGGCCGCGATCTCGAGTTCAGCTCCGCTCGCATATCATGCATCTGCCTAGTTAACTCGGCTATTTGATTAGCCATGAAGTCAATGGTAGCATTATGAGTCGTAGCGCTAGTGGACGTACTTGCTACCTGCGGGCTAGGAGGAGTGAGGTCCCAAACGCGGTCCGCGGTACCTGCCAGGGCCTCGAGTGTCTGCGGCGTCGGCTGCGAAGCTATTGCTGCCTGGATGTTCATGGGTAAGCGATTAATCCATATTGTTCTCAATAGATCTTCATGTACCTGTATACCAGCAAGATGTTGAAGATGTCGCAGGAACTGTGATGGTTTACGGTCTCCTAACTCTTCGTGGATCAACAATCTCTTCAGTTCCTTCTCTCGGGACGCTGATAACCTGGATATGAGCTCGGTTTTTAGCTTTTCATACTTGTTAGTAGCAGGCGGGTTGACAATAATGTCCTTAATTTCCGCGGCGTACTGATGATCTAGCTGTGACAGTACATAGTAAAATTTTGTCGCGTCGGCTGTGATGTTGGATAACACAAACTGACCTTCTACTTGTGCAAACCAAACAGCTGGTTCTTGTGGCCAAAATGGTGGCATTCGTACTCCGACTCGGAATGTGTCGGCACCATTGGACAACTGCGCGGCGGGCGGCGGCGGCTGTGCCGCGGGAAGTTCCATAGCAGGTGGCGCTACCAGTGCTTGCGTTGGTATTTGTGCGCCTTGAGCAACATTATTTCCTACCCCGTCAACCATTTGCACTCTTCAGTAAGGTTACGTTAAAAGTTCAACCAAAGGGGTCACCAGTGTAGATGTGATTGTCAACAATCTTTGTTTTATGTTCTACAAACTTACGTGCAGGGTTCGGGGAGTTGAAAGTCCAAATAACACACACTAGTTGTTGTCTTAAGCGGTATAATAGTTCTATAAGCACACACAAGCAAATAGGTAGGCACACAGTAAAAGAAAGCACAAGAAAAGCGAAAGGTAAGCGAAATGTTTAGAGCGCAAGGCGGCGTGCGTCTAGCGTTGAATGCGGTAGCGGACTGCCGGAGGCGGCGGCTCAAAGCCGCCGGGCGCCGGCGCATCATTGCAGCGTGCGTGACGTCACGAAGACCCGTTGGTGTGCGTTGGCATTGGAATCGACACGGCCGGTAATGGTGAGTACTTTGTGTCGATAATTAGCTTTTTAATATTTATATATTTACTGTTTGTTTATCCGTATGTATTTATTTATGCTTATGTATGTGTGTATAATATATATAAGTTTATTTTTACATGTTAAGTATAGATAGTTGTAAGGTTGAGTTTTATATAATTAAGTTTATCATAGTTATGTATATAAGTAAATATTATGTATTTATTAGTATATACATATAGGTGGCACCGCCACATCCCCACTAAAAACCCCTTTATCTGCCGACTCTGCTCTATAAAGCGAGGCCACGGGAACGATACGCCCTGGGCACACTTCCGCAACCTCGCCAGCGGCTGTCCGCACTGCGGACTCGACTCCGGGGAAGTAATTTTCCCCTACCTCAGCAAAGGGGCGCACCGAGAGACGGCACCACGCCCGCCACTCAGGGACCTTCGTGTAGGTGAAAGACGTAGTCGAACTGAATGCTGCTCAGTCTCACTCTACTGTTCGCCTCCATGTGTGCACAGGACGTCCGTTCACCTTCCGACCTCGATCGAAATATCGACCTCAGGGGTTTAAGACTTGCAACTTATTTGTCAGACCCTTTATCACTCTCCACGTTACACAACATTTCATTATTAATAGGTAAATAATGAGACATGCAAGAACAAGTGAAATAGCGATAGCCAGCCAATAAAGATTATGCAGATTATGCTGTAGGTAGTGCAGTACCTAATTATTGCATGAGTCTTCATGTGATGCTGTTTAATAAAAATACCGTATTACTTAGTGACCTCGTAAAGATTAGCATAGCGCCTTGCTTTGCCTTTTATCCAACTAAAGTGAGACTAAAATTTAAAGCAAGTTAATGTTTTCATTTACGATAAACACGCCAACCGAGTCAGCTTGAAAACTCTTCAGCCGAACTCTTTTAATTATTCGCAGAGTTCACTCTGTGAATTTTTTCTGACTCCGGTGATTCTGTTAATGAAGTCCGATAAAAGGCTTTGAGAAAATGTCTCTTGAGAGGAAATTAATTAGTATGTAGAAATACATCGCAATATAATAAATCGAATGAATAAACGTATTCTTAACGCATTCACGGAACGGTGTTTTAATGTAGGTAGGTATATTTTTTTATCATCGTCATAATATACAAATTTTATTTATGAGGAACTAAAGTTTCCATTCGACTTCATGTAAAATTAGGAAAATACTAGCTGTTGCCCGCGACTTCGTCCGCGTAGAACTTTTTATCGTCTTAGAAAATGATTTCTCTCAATACAAAATTTGAACCCTCTTTTAGGGGATAATTAAAAAAAAAGTTGATGTTCATTTTCTAGTTTGTGAACAAACAGTCTAAAACCAAAGTTAAAAATCTCATACTTTAAAAATGCCTTGAAATACTCAAACTTTGAACCAATTTTAACACTCTTAGGGGATGAATTTGGAAAAACTCTGAAATCAGTTTTGAAGTCTTTTAACGTACATAATAAGACCGAAGTTAAAAATCTCTTACTCACACTTTAAAATTTTATTGCTCGCCATTTAAAATTTGAACCCCCTTTTAAACCCCCTTAGAGGTTGAATTTTTCTAATCGCTGAAAGAACTTTTTTCGTAAACTTTTAAGTCTCTAGCTCAAAAAAAGTGTTGCCCATGCAAAGCTTTTTTAACCCCCTTAGGGGTGGAAGTACTTTATTATTAATGTTAATAAGTAACATTTTGAATAGTTATAAGTCTAGTAAAAAAAAAGTTTTTCCCACACAACACTGGCTACCCTTCTTAAGGATCTTAAGGATCCCCTTAGGAATAGAGTTTTCTAAAACGCTGAAAGTTCTTTTTTAGTATTCTAATAAGTAATCTTTTTGCAAAGTTTTAAGTCTAACTCAAAAAAAAGTGTTAACCCTATTAGGGGTGGAATTTTCTAAAACGATTTGTGTTCTCTTTTTGTATTTTAATAAGTAATCTTTCTACAAAGTTTCAAGTCTCTAACTCAAAAACATAAACTTTCCCTGATAAAAACTTTGCACCCCTTTTTATCCCCCTTAGGGATAGATTTTTACAAAACGCTAAAAGTCTTTTTTTTTGTATTTTTATAAGTAATCTTTCTACAAAGTTTTAAGTGTCTAGCTCAGAAAAAGTGTTCCCCATACAAACCTTGCACCCTTTTTTAACCCCCTTAGGGAATGATTTTTGTAAAACGCCGAATGGGTCATTGTCAGTCACAAAAACAAAAATCATCTTTCCGGTGGTCAATACTGCCGTGCAGAACCTAAAGTGCAGTATCGGGCTAATTTGGGATTTTTTGTTTTTTGATGATCTGTGATCAGTATTTCAAGATGCACATGTGTATCTAATCGGTATTTCATTTGGACAACTGGAACATGTAAAAAAAATCTCCTAAAGTACAGTAATGGACTAGCGTAGAACACAAAATACTACTTAAACCGCAGTTAAAACGTCTACGGCTACGAATATTGGACCATTACCAACTAAAACGCAGTAGAATCGTAATTTATCAGATGTTTTAGCCTGTATGAACTCAATAAGTTACTCGTGAAAAACTAACTAAACTGCAGTATCAAAGTTTTGTTCCAAATTCTTCGTACTGTGTTTCGAATATCTTTGATTTTAGACATAATTACTAACTAAAACGCAGTAAAAAGTATGTTACCTTACTTTAGTCGGTACCCCTCCCTATTTAAATATTACTCTTATTGCCATCTAAAGTGCAGTAGCAAGCCGAGGTACTGCACTTAAGATGGTATTTTCAATGCATTTGTTTTTTGTCACTGTACTCGTGGACAGAAAGTGTGTTTTTACAGCCTAAACCACAGTGTCTGGAGCTTAACTACTGCGTTTTAAATGGCATTTTGCTCGATTTTTTGTGCTGTTACTGTATTTAAAATAGGTTTTTGTAAAAAAATGACTGGGGCCTGTTTGCCAATTGATCAAATTATTTAATCGTCATCGAACCTACATTTGCTCAGTAAAAGTCGAGTCAATCACACCACATTAAGTGGCCGAAAATCGTCTAGCAAGATTGGAATATACTTGTTTGGTATTTATTTTTGGAGATAGTAAATTAATCACATACCTAGTTGTTGAAATCGTAAGTAATCAATGTTTATTAAACATAATTATGTATGACAGTAATAAAAAAGACTACCTACTACTTCAGTATAATACATTGTTCAGTTTATGTAGCTACATGGCACTTTTATCTTATTGTAACGGACAAACAAGACACGTTTTTAAACTGTCACTAATGAGATCGTAATTACGAATAAAATGGACGGCACACATATATTACCATTCAATAGGCTATTTGTAACAATACAACCTTCAACAATATACAAAATTTACTGCAAATAGAGCTTTTCCCAGTTAGAACAATGTGACTTCTAAACATAATGTCATTAGAATACTTGGATAACCTCAGGGAATAAAGATATACCTCATAAAACCACTTAAATTTTTAGCTGGGATAATTTTATTTATTAATAATATGTATTAGCAAGGTACAAGAATCAAATTCTTTTTGGAAAACTTACTTCCAAGCTGTTTTCTTAAAATAATTCACCAAAAAACTTGACTGTGTCAGTTCAGGCAAATAAGATAAACAAAATTTATTTAATTTAAACATTGCGATCATCATCATTAAATGCCACCAAAACACGAGCCGATTTTTGGGCATCAGTGAACCCTGCAGTTTCTTAAGACGGCATTGCTTCCTTACGGAACTGGAGCCAAGTTTTACTGGAGCATTTGAGAGTATCACTATTTATTATGTAGGCTGGTCGTCTTAAACATGAAAATCACTAAATATAGGTCAGAAAAACTGCACCTCTTGATCTTTTGCTTGGTATCAGTTACTTAAAGAAGCAAAACCTTGATGCTCAAAAACTGGCTTGTGTTTTGTAGGCAATTACTTGTCTCATCTGCACCAGCAGGTCGACCACGTAACACATTGTACGCACGTCAGGTAGATCTAAATGTCATATTTTATATGGAAAAATGACAGTTCGATTGTACTTACGCGCGTTTGGAACATTACGTGATTACCCGTCTGACAACGGCAGTACGTGGGGTATTTTCTAATAATAATGATCACCATATTTAAATGTAAATACCATTTTTAGTTTTTTCTTGTTTGCCTGAACTTCCACAGTTAAGTTTTCCAAGCCTTGACCATTTTTTAATTCGTTTTATATTGAAAAGTTTTAGTGAAATATTTTACAAAACAGTTTAGAAGTGAGTTATTAAAAACAAATGTTATTCGTATACCTCATTACTGAAATAAATTAATACACCTAATCCCAGCTAAAATTTTACTTTGTTTTATAAGAGTATACACAGTATAATAAAAATATATCTTTATTCCCAGGGGTTACCAAAGTCTTCTAATGTAATTATGTTTAGAAGTCACATTGTTCTAAGTTCTAACTGGAAAAAGCTCTAGTTGTAGTAATTTTTGTATATTGTTGTATTTTTTATTGTTACTAATAGCCTAATTAATGGTTATATATGTGTGCCGTCCATTTTATTAGTAATTACGATCTTATTAGTTATAGTTTTATATCTGACAAAGTAACTAAACGGACAATAACAATAAGATTAAAGTGCTATTTTAACAGTACATAAGAATAAATAGTAGCATTATACTGAAATAGTCGTCTTTTTTATTAGAAGGGATACATAATTATGTGTAATAAACATTGTTTGCTTACAATTTCACGAAATATGTGTTTTATTTAGGATCTCCAATAATAAATCACAAATAAATTTATTTAAATCTTGCTAGTCGTTTTTCTCCCACTTAAAGAAGCCTGATTGACTTGACATTTACTGAGCATATGTAGTTTTGAAGACAATTAAATATTAAATCATTTTATTGGCAAAAAAGCTTCAGTCATACCTTTTTTTTACGAAAACCTGTTTTAAATGCAGTAACGGATGCTCGTAGCACTAAAAATCAAGCAAAATACAGTTTAAAACGCAGTAGTATAGCTCCGCGTACTGTGGTTTAAACGGTAATTTATCACTTGTCTGTGTAAGTGAATGCAAAACATGGACAGTAACCCGACTTTTTACTGTGTTTTAAGCGGTATTTCTTTTGTTTTTGCCTGTCTCAAAGAGTGCAGTACGAGCTTGAAATTTTGAAAAAGCCTCATAATTAATTTCAGTGTACACTGAAACCATTGTTTTGAACGTCATCGTATTCTATGTGTTGAGCGCTTTCCATGACAATAAATTATAAGTATATACCGCTTGAACGAACGGAAATAAACTACTTTTAAAGTGTTTTTTGCGTTTATCTCGAAATGGACTTTTTCGAGTTACTGCACTTTAGGTTCTGCACGGCAGAATAGTTAAGGGCTTACGTTTACATATAATATGTTTTTATCACATAGAATTGTAGAAGGGGCAACGCCGATTATGCGGATATAGAGTTCAACCAGAAATTAGGCTTTATAGTCCTTAACTTTAGCAATGTCCACCGAAGAGACGCGAACCTAAATCTGACAATGACCCGAATGTAGTATTTTTCATGTTCTAATAAGTAATTTTTCGTCAAAATTTTAAGTCTCTATTAAAAAAAAATATGTTTTTCCCATACAAACTTTGCACCCTATTTTACCCCCTTAGGGGTGAAATTTTCCAAAACGCTGAAAGTACTTTCTTTGTATTTAAATAATCTTTCTACAAAGTTTTAGGACTGTAGCTAAAAAAAATAGTTTCCCACATACAAACTTTGCACCCCTATTTTAGCCCCCTATTTTTAGGGGTAGAATTTTCTAAAACGCTGAAAGTACTTAATTTGTATTCTGATGACTAATCTTTCTACAAAGTTTTAAGTCGCTATTTAAAAAAAATATTGTTTCCCCCATACAAAATTTGCACCCCCATTTTACCCCCTTAGGGGTAGATTTTTTTAAAACACTGAATCTAGGTACTTTATTTGTATTCTAATGAATAATTTCTCTACAAAGTTTTAAGTCTCTATTTAAAAAAAAAGTAGTTTTTCCCATACAACCCTGAAAACCCTGAAAGTTCTTTATTTGTATTCTAATGACTGATCTTTCTACAAAGTTTTAAGTCTCTATTTAAAAAAAAAATGTTTCCCCCATACAAACCTTGCACCCCTATTTTACCCCCGTAGGGGTGGAATTTTCCAAAACGCTGAAAGTGTTTCATTTGTATTCTAATAACTAATTTTTCTACAAAGTTTAAGTCTATAGCTCAAAAAAAAAAAGGTTCTCCCATACAAACTTTGCACCCCCATTTTACCCCCTTAGGGGTAGAATTTTCAAAAATCCCTTTTTATCCCTAGCCCACGTTATAAAAGCAACATACTGTGCAAAAATCAACTCTCTAAGATTAGTAGTTTCGGCTGTGCGTTGATGAGTGAGTGAGTGAGTGATTGAGTGAATAAGTCAGTCAGGACATAGGCATTTATTATGTATAAATAGATAGAAGATAATGAAACTCCCATTCAAATATCTCAAAAAATTATGAAGCTACATCCGTTATAATGTCGCTTGTTAGAGTGAGAAAACGATGAGGGACTGTGACGTCAATATACTCGAGCGTCATAGTAAAAAACAATCGTTTCATATGAAGGTGCGTTTTGCGGAAAAGGGACAGAACATACCCCCTCTTAAAACTTTGGACTCTTATAACTTAATCATTACCTATATAACCTCTTGCTTTGTTTTTTTCTCCATTTGACTATATTTATTTTAAATTATTTTTCGAGAAAATACATTATGATTAGGTATTTACCATATTTTCGATTCCTGAGCTATAACCACGAACTTCGGAATTCGAAAATATTCGGGTATCTCTATCTCTATCGCACTAACCATACTCGAGTGACAGGGATGCAAATATATGAACATTGAGTATCGGTTTTCTTGGTAGCGCCGCAGGTACTTTGGCTGAATGCGCCGAGCGCGTGCCATTGTCATTCAAAAAAAACAAATTCGTGTTAATTATATTGTTCAAATTTGTTGATTTCATTTATTGAAATTACGACATAAAACGACATTTGCGCATATAAGTTCTCATATCAGAATCGAATATTTTTTTATGGTTTATATTTAAGCATTTGTCTCGTAAAGGTCTATCGTAGACGGGATTTAAATTATTAATAAGTGAAAGGCAAAGCAATTCCGCCATTTTGACGAAAATTTGACGGTTCTTATAGCTGACAGTTGGAGCAGCGTTTGATTTCAATAAAAATAAATGAAAAATTAAATGAAGTCGTATATTTCGGAAAATTAATTAACTGTCGCAGTCGGATAAAAACTATCCTAAGTTGCAGCTAGAATAATAATGTACCTATATAAAATGTTTCATATTTTTCCGTTCATGGGATGCTGAGAACATTCGAACTGCGCAAAGCTTAGTTTCAAACTGGCTGATTCTTTTTTTAATTTAGAGATTTATTATAAGTGGAGATTATGTATTATAAAGGCCCCTGGAGATCGTTCATACATTTCGTACCTATTTAAATTTGATATCAATCAATGTATCGCTTTCAAGCCCGCCACAATAATGTGTCAGAGCGAGCGTGTGAAGCACATCTAATAGGGAACTTGCATCTTTTTATTTTATTACGAAAATCAAAAGTATAAAACAGCAATAAAACAACTGTAGCACTAAAACTTTCTTATGATTTATTTTTCTGATGTTATATGCATTTGAAATCTGCACGCGCCGGCACCCCCCGAAAACGCTCTAGATTAAACTGGCTTATCACAACATATATTCTGGGCGCGTTATCTATGGAGTAAGTCATTAATTTGCAATTATCTCCACAACATCTGCGTTTAAGTATATACTTGTCATACAAAATATCATTTCTAATTCAATATTCTGTGTAACTGTTATGTTACTTTATCGAAAAAATAATGTATTTTTTTCGTAATTGTAACGTAAGATAAAACTAATACAATCGTTTTTTTTTTCTTTTTTTTCTTCTGTATTATATGTCTACGTATATCCGCATCAATTGAGTGCAATTTATTCGAAATTGAAGTACCATGCAAGTTCCCCATTGTAATGCGTATGTCTCAGGTCTATCCCCGATTCTCGATCGATTCGAGTCTCAGCGCTACGCCGCTATATGTTACGCCATAGCAGCATTTTCTGCAACGACTATTTCGGGTATATATCTGCACATGGTGGGAATAAGTTGACAAAACGAGATTAAATTAAAAATATTCTGTTGTACATAATTTTATAATTTTTCCACGTCTAATTTATCATTTTAAAGTTTTTGTGTAGGTAGTAGGTAGGTACTTATTATTCATGTCACCAGACATTTTATTCATGTTTTTATTCATGTCACCAGACATTTTATTCATGTTTTTGTACGCGCATTAGCAAGACATAGTGGATCACATATTATGTATTTAATAACTCCGCCGTAAACTCACAGTAGGGGAGAGTGGGTAGGATTCGTACACTTTTTTTTGTCAGACACCTAAAAAAAAACTGTTAATAATTTTATGATAAATTCAATGCTGCTATACACCCCACTTATCTGGCTTTAATAATAATTAACTGTTATTTGGAAATAAAGCAGCATCGTGACCCTACGGTGATTTTTCTCAAAAATGGGAAACGTACGAAACTACCCCACGCGTACTGGCTTCGTACACTATTCCTTTTCCCAGGATTCATTGGATTTTCAGCTGTTTCACCTGTTTTAGTCACCTTTTAGGCATATCTTACTGACATGGTATTGTAAATATTGATTTACAATTTTTATACTTAAATGGGGTGCATTCGTACAATATGAAATTACATACACATTTTGACTGTACGAAGGTTGTGACAACCAACACGAACAGAAAAAAAATCAAATTAAAAAATAACCGTAAAAGTAATCCCAAAACCATTGTTTTAGTAGTTTATGTGACTATACATAATGAAGGGCATTAAACACGAGTGTGGGTGTGGTGGTCATAATAACATCACACGAGTGTCTTAATGCCTAACTATGTACAGTTACATACACTACTTTCTATCCACATATCATAAGCCTCCATGATGCATTCAGGAGCCGCATATTATGACCGGCATCGAGGCGTTGTTTTCTGGCAGCTGTCATAATTTTTTTCTTAATTCAGAGACAAACTAGAGTCGGATTCAACTATCATATCGTTCGATATCTTACTTACGTGCGTGCGACATTTGTCAAATTTGAATGCAAATTGACAATTCATTTCGAACTAAACGTCATCTAGACTGATATTAGAATAGAGGTCAAATCAAATTTCTTTGATTTCAGAGATGTTCGAAATTTGAAAGAAATAATATTATCGAAATCGATGTTATTATTTAGCAATAATAACATTTTCACAGATAAAAAAATTGTTCTAACAAAATAGTCTATTTTTATGGTGGTCATAAATAATGTGCGGTTCTTGAACGCATCATGGAGGGTTTATGATATTTGGATAGATAAACATATTAATCTCAAGCATCTAATTACAAGCAATTCAGCATGTTGGATACTCGAGCTATGACTACTGTACGATTGCTCCCTCTGTACGAATCCTACCTACTCTCCCCTACAGTCAGCATCAGATAGTTAGTAGCAGCAAAGGTAGCCAGATATATCGAAACACTCATAAAGGATACTCGTAGGTATTTGGCATGAGCTTTGAATGGGTCGGTCAGACTAATAGCATTGAGCAAAGTATAACATTATTTGAAGTAAATACTAAGAACATTATGTAGGCTCAATTATCTATTTATCATATTCCAAACGAACGTTTGTTAATTTTTCTGTTCATTAATAGTTGCTTCGAAATTCAATTTTAACGAACAAGTAATTGGGAATGGATGAAAATTTTAGAAGTGCCTGATATTTTTTTGATGATAGGAATAACCTTCCATAGCACCAGAAATAAATTTTGGACTTTTCAGCTGCGTCAATTATTTTTGAAAAATATAAACAGTTTCCTCTCTTTGGTTTTGGGTATAGGAGGCGAATACACACTTTGCTTGATCCGTCTAATATTACAAGAAAATATATTTTTCCATTCCCCATTGTACTGGCAACTGTCGTGAATGGTCATCATTCAAGATAGTATTTACATTGATGTTTTATATATTTTTTATATTTGCGGACAATCTTACACAAATCAACCTAGTCCCAAACTAAGCAAAGCTTGTACTATGGGTACTCATCATCATCATCATCATCATTACTTAAGACTGTCAGTCTTTCTACACGTGCAGCCTATGGGTCAATTTTACAGCGCGCACATACAGCGCACTGCTTGTGCAGTACAACAACGCGTTCAGGGCGCTGTTCCGGCTGCCGTGGAGCTGCAGCGCGTCCGGCATGTTCGCCGCGGCGCGCACCGACGACTTCCACGCTATCATATCATAAGGAAGCGTTGTGCCTCCGTGCTTACCCGCCTGCGCACGACCACAAACAGCATCCTGAACGTGTTTGCTGACAGGTGGAACAACACACCCGTGATGAAGAGGTGGTTGGCCCTTCACGGTCCTAGTTATTAGTAGTTTAGTTAATTCTTTTGGTTATGTTTATTATTTTAAAATTCAAAATTTCCTTTGTTATCATTTTTGCTTTTATGTATATACCCACCTATGTGTAATACCTATGGATGAATGTCTGAAATAAATTGCTATTTATTTATTTATTTATTTAAGAGCCTTGCTCTTGTCGGTGGAGTAACCGCCACTTTTCTCTGTCCATTGCCAGCCTCTTGACTTCCTCATATGATTCGATATCAGCTTTATGTTTTATTTGGCTAGAATATGTTAGCCTAGGCCTCCCTCTGCCTCTCTTGCCTTCAATTTTACCCTCCAGGATATTTAGGAAGAAACTGTCGTGCCGTATCCGGTGGCCCACCATCTTGCCTCTCCTATTTCTAATACATCCTAGCAAACATCTTTTCTCATCTACCATCCTTAAAACTTCTTCATTTGTCTTTCTCTCCGTCCAGCTAATCCTTTCCATCCTTCGCCAGCACCACATTTTGAAGGCCTCCAGTCGTTCTCTGTCTCTCTGGGTTAGCGTCCACGACTCGCTCCCATATAAAGCAATGCTCCAAATGTAAGTAAACTTTAATCAGCCGCTTTTTAGCTGTTTTTGATATGCGTGTTTTAAGAGGTGCTTTTTGTTATTAAACGTCTTTTTGGCCATAGCAATCCTCTGGGTGCACCTAGAATCACTGGTAATGATACTTCCCAAATATTTAAATTTCTGAACTTGTTCTATCGTCGTATCTCTGATTACGATTGGGTTTCTGTATACTATGGGTACTAGACGACGATATAGATACTTATATAGAGAAATAAATACTTAAATACATAGAAAACATCCATGACTCGGGAACAAATATTCGTGCTCATCACACAAATAAATGCCCTTACCGGGATTCGAACCCAGGACCTCTTGCTTCGTAGGCAGGGTCACTACCAACTAGGCTAAAGCAGTCGTCAGCGGTTTATAACTATGTCTCAAGCAGCCGATTTATTTTATGTAGCAACACCTACAAGAAATCATGTTTATAACAATGTTGACGGGTAGGCGGGTAGTCAGAGATCCTCACGGCTATATTGGGAACGAACAGTTAAGTGCGGTTTGTAGTGGTTGATTTGGAGGAAAGCCAGGGTGAGCCCTTTCCATAATCACTTTCGATGCGTCCTTTTACACGTGTGTTCATGTGCTTACACAGATCGGACGATGATTGTTTATGATGCGATGTATTAATGTGCGTTCACATGTCTCATTCTCTTTGGGAGGCGTGTTGACATATCATGTAGATGAATAAGGTTTTCCTACAGGTCGCGCATGTACGTGACCTGTAGGACACACAACACAGTTCTTGGTTGTGGAGTTCTTTAGTGTGAGAGGATTAGTTGCAAGTGTAACAACAGGGTAGTTCGGTAGTCTCGGCTTCAGGCCATATCATCATCAGTCAAGGGTGCACCCGGGTAATTGTAACTGCAACAATAGCGTGTGAATTAGGACAGTATCAGTTGTGTGGTAAGGGATGTCTATAAGGGGAGGTGGAGGTCATTCTCGGGGACAACAGTCCCCACACGTCATAGGGAGCTGGTACGCACGAGGCAGCAGCCCCTATGTCAGATATATAAAGGGTTCCGCAAGTTGTAAGGGTATGTTTATAGTTGCATATATGCTAATACAGGGTGTCTAAGCTAGAGTGCTATAGGTTCTCATTCGCGGCCATGATAGTGACCAGAAGTGGCTTCGCGACAAGCAACACAATCCTCACATTCAGAATATCAGTCGAATTTTAATCAAGCGGACTCTAATTAAAATAGTATTTTGCCAGAATTCCACTTTTGCAAACGAAATATATTTCTTGCCCTTTTTATCATCTGACTGAATTAAAAGTATCACTACAAAATTAAAACTGGAGTTCGTTTGATATCAAAGGTATGATGTTTTTAAGGAGTAAGGTAATTTTTCCAATTTGTAGGTGTTATAAATGGACTAGAGAGCATTTGGACGTTTACTTAATCTAAACAAGGATTAGTTTATTTATACAAGTACTTTCATCTATTCTAATATTATAAAGAGGTAAACCTTGTGGGTTTCTCAGTTTGTATGGAACTGGTAATCCCTGGAACTGGAACTATTGTTTCTATTTGAAACCGATCCTATAAATACCAGTGCCGGAGCGCATGGGCGGAACCTAAAGTTTACTTTAGGCAAGGCTTTAGTTATATACTCTAAACACTTTCATAAATAAATAGAAAATATACAAAACTTAGAAACTGGGCATTTTTTAAATGGTAATCTTCAGTAAATATTCTTTAGTTTTCCGTTCGATTTTTGCCGAACCGAATTTGCCGTTTCGAGGCAATTTTTGATACAAATTAGTAATCATTCGATTCAAATCAGACAGACAGTTCTCAATCAGTGCTAGCTGGGGCAATATTACTAGTAGGTACCTGTGCGCGTGCGACAGAGTCAATAATTTTGTTGGTTCCACGACACTGCTTTAATAATACAAAAACACGTTTTGTTTACCACGATGTTTGAGGGGATGATGGCATTTTGTTATTACGTGTTACAAACCCATTATATCGGGCATGTTCAAATACATTTTATGTATCATCCCAGCCCCAGCATCCAGTGAAAACTCTTTTATTTGGAACGCAGTTTTGTATGGAGATAGGTGATTACTATTCACTCGTCTTTGATGAATTTGTAATGTGATGATGACATAAGTTTCTTAACAATATCTATTTTTGCTACAAGATTTTACTGCACACTATTTTTTTTAAAAGGTATCCCAGTGGTACCCAAGAGGCTGCAAAAGAAAGAGAGGTAGGCAGATCAAAAGATGGGACGACGTCATCAGGCCTGTTGCTGGTGTCACCTGGAGCAGGGTTGCCAAAGACAGACATGAGTGGAGAAGGCTGGAGGAGGCGAGCGAACACCCAAAATAAATAAAGAAACCAAATAAATAATCAAAGAAGAAATTACAACATTCGGATGTCACGAACATAACATAATATAACATTCGATAATGTACTTATCTCCTTCGTTTTGGAAGTCGATTGTAAAATCAAGTGAAAAAAACCGGCCAAGTGAGAGTTCTGTACCATTAATATATATAAAAACGGCAAAAAAACACGTTTGTTATATGGGAGCCCCCTATAGCCTAGTTGGGATTTGTGTAAAATTGTAAAATAAAGAAAAGAGATTTTTTTTCTTTCGTTCTGTTTTTTAGTATTTGTTGTTTGTTGTTATAGCGGCAACAGAAATACATCATCTGTGAAAATTTCAACTGTCTTACTATCACGGTTGATGAGATAAAGCCAGGTGACAGACGGACAGACAGACAGACAGACAGACAGACAGACAGACATACAGACAGACAGACAGACAGCCAGACAGACAGACAGACGGTCAGCGGAGTCTTAGTAATAGGGTCCCGTTTTACTCTTTTAGTACGGAACCCTAAAAACCAGCCAAGTGCGTGTCAGGCCGCACGCAGTGTAGGGTTCCGTAGTTGCCCGACTTTCTTTGTTAGATACATTGAATCGCGCCTACTAAAAGTTGCGTTATTCTTAAAATGAAGAACTAGGTACTTAATAAATATTATCAAGAAAGATATAAAATTTATTTTGAAATAATTTGGTATGGTTCAAGAACTGAAAAAAATACTTATATTTACTTCCTGATTGACACCACTAATATCTTTATCCAAGTAATTTTCAACAGAATTTGTACGATAGTTTGCTTTTCCTAGTACAGTCGCCATCACATACATCGGAGCAAACAAGCACGTCACAAACATCGGAACACACCTCTATTGTCAAGGCATTAGGGTGCATGTGCCGATATTTTTGAACACCTAAAGTGTACCTATGTATGTGATGGCGACTGTACATTGTATCAGTTGGTCGTTAACTAGTTATACCCTGGTTATACCTATGGTCTTTAATAACAATAATAACATACTTACAATATATTTTGAACGAGCTATCCAGCGACACCATACCATTTTTTTTTTCATAATTCTGTTTCATCACTTTGTCGCTGAGCTAAGCCGCAGACGGACTGACGGAAAGACGAACTTGGCGAAACTATATAAGGGTTCATTATTGACAACATAGCCCTAAGAAAGAAACGTGGTACCTAATGTATCATTATCATCATCTACCTGTACCTACAAAAATGACAAAGAGATATGGTAATAGCCACCAAAAGCTCAGTTGCGATCTTTTGTGTTTAATTCGTCAAAAAAACCACTGAGGGTCGCCCGTCTGAATAGCTTCTAACTCTGTGAGATGCTTTACTTTATTAGAAGCGTTTAACCCGGGGCGGCGCCTTGGTGGTTTAATGGAATCAACACTGATTAATGTCTTGAAGATACCTTATTTATTACAAGCTTTATATTAACTTGCACTGTTCGTATGTATGTAAATAGGTATGTAAATATGTAAGTTGTCCGTCAAAATTTGCAATCCATTTTCAGTCATTTCCCGTTATCCAATTGAGCTGAAATTTTGCAATCATATGTATATCGCATGACAATGCAATATTATGATGACTTGGAGCTGATCTGATGCTGATGCTGGAAGGTGGACATAGGAACTCCGCAATAACACGACACAACCCCATCGAGTTTGGGCTCGTTAGAATCGTCTCAATGAGTAATTGATAATGGTATGCAGAAAAGTACAGTCGGCAGTAAAAGCTTGTACCAAAAATGAAATTTTTGACAGAAACTAATTATACGCTACTTGTTTTAATAATACTAATATCCTACTTGTTTTAACGTACTCGTGCCCGAGTATTATATGTACCTAATTATATCATTTCCTGATTACCCTATGCCAAATATGCCTTCATAAACATAAGCATGGTAAGTATGGTATTTTTTCAGCTTTCGTATAATCATACTCAAAAGTCAGTAAGCATACATTGCGTACCTACTTCTCAGTATTTACTTAGGTAGTTATAACTGTAACCTCGTGAAACGTGCTTCCAAAAAGTCACATCTGGCGAATTAAGCCGATTACGTTTGCAACTGCTTGTACCGAAACTATTCCCATTTGAGCCATTTGTTTAGAAATCTTGTTTTAGTTAGACAGGAGGTACAATAATACGTCAGCGGGTAAGCCCCCGAGGCGTTTACGGACCGAAGGCGGCAACGTTCGGATATTTATGGCTGTTAAACGCTATAAAAATGTTGGCAACACACATTAGTAAGAATAACAGGGAGGACGCGACACGCATTCCGTGACGACGACTCCTTACTATTTTGTTTATGTGTTTGCTTAGCAACTTAACGATACGTCAGTACGCAATTTACCGTATTTCCACAGCTCTCGGTTTGGTAGATCGGGAAAAGTTTGAATATTTTATAACGTCTGGTAATTATGTCAGCGTTTGCTTTGTTAAACATTTGTTGAGGGAGGCTAGCGACATGTAAGGAAATAAGTACATTTAACTGAAGCGTTTATTCATGAGGTCATCAAGGTTATTTATTCAGCTCAATTAAGATTCTTGCTAGCTATATATTCATTTAAGTACTCAATAAGGATTCAGCGGTAAAAAAATCAGATTCATAGAAATAAACCTAATCATACCTAAATTACAGTTACATTACAATCCACTTGTTAGGTTATCTCTAATTTCTACTTGAAGCAACAGTAGGTACTTATTCTGCAATTTACCCATCATTAATACGTAAGTACCTATCATCTATTAAAATTGTCGTAATTCTTTCAATACTGTATTAGGTTGTCCGTTCGGAGATTAGTATTGCTGACTAGATAAATGGATGCTGTCAATCCGATTTGGACAAAGATTTACGAGTGGAAGGAGTTTTGAATGTCTAAATCATTAAATGCCTTTATTGTGTATATAAATCTGCTTCGTCCAATTTACAAGAACCTATAACAAAAAAAAATTGCATTTAATTTTCATGGGCATTTTTGGCAATCTAGACTGACGTAACGTAACGGGTCGGTTCTGTTTGAACAGCCGGTGCGAGCAGACGCTGTTTTGGGACCCTTCCCCGATGTCTCGTTACGCCATAAAACTACACAATGCGGTCCTTCAAAACAATAACGGCCTCCGTAGCCCAGTTGGTAGTGACTCTGCCTAAGAAGCTGGAGGTCCCGGGTTCGAATCCCGGTCAGGGCATTTATTTGTGTGTTTATCACGAATATTTGTTCCTGAGTTATGGATGTTATATATGTATATAAGTATCTATATGTATTTATCTATTATATATATCATCGCCTAGTACCCACAACACAAGCCTTACTGAGCTTACCGTGGGCCTAGCTTGATTTGTGTAAGATTGTCCCATAATATTTATTTATTTATATTTTATATTTATAATAGCAAACAGATAGCCCAGATGTGCGAGCGCCGCGCCCCGTAGTCCCAGCGATCGATTTACCCCACTCATCTTCTTGAGATCGCGAATAAGTGCTGGATTATAGAAACGTGTAGTGTGTTACGTGAATATTACGAGGGTTCAGTCCATCTAGGTATTAGGCGCGTAAAATCAGTGCGTGTGCCTCTAACGGGTAGCGGTTATGCGCAGCAACGAGGCAGAATCAACATCAACGGCAATCACAGCCATCACAGGCCCGGGTGAGAGCATTCCATATCACTTTTTAGGTAGAAGGTATACTTCTTTAATGAAGCAGTTCGGGTTACATGGTCGCAATTAGAGTCCAAACTACTGGCTAGGCTAGACGCACGAATAGGACCTACTGGCCCATATCATAATACGTAGGGGTAATATTGAATATACGTACTCAATATTTCATTTTTGTATTGTATTAAATGTTGCCTTCAGTGCCTTTGTTAACTTAGTAAGATTTTACGTTAGATTACAGTGTGTCAATTACCAAACACTTAATTTATCTTACGCACTTTAACGAACCCCGTAATAAACTCATGTCTAGGGCGCTTCGGCAGTGTCATACATATATGTGGTGGATCATAATATGTGTTAGAAATATTTGGCACTTATAAGTAATAGTATTTAACTACTGAGACCTACAAAACAGATTCATTGATAAATGAAATCTAGATCAGTTATACAAGTAATTCGCTAGGCGTCCCTACTACTTAACACAATGAGTAGTGGATAGGGACTATGGGGCTAGACGAGACTGAAACTGGGCTGAACTGTGGTAGTGAGTGAAACACCGCGAACTTATATCTATTAAAACTACGAAAATTAGCCCATAATGTAATAAGCAAAGTTCGACAGTAAGATGACTTTAAAAGAAACTACGCGGGAGACGAACAATAGCGATACATCTGCCTGAACCAAAACGAAAGAAAGCAAAAAAATATTCGTTTCTAGGTAGCTGCGCCTGAGTGCACTTCCTTGAAATGTCCAGATTTTATGGATTCACGCCACGCCAGATGGGCTTGAATAGGCGAACGATATTAACAAAATAGAGGATAAAAATGCTACATAAACTTGTAATAAATAAAACACTAGAACGAAAAGAAAACCAAACTCCAATTAAACTGGATGCAAAACAAAACCTAGAGCTTAAGTGTAGAGAAAAAAAGCGTTGAATATGCAAGCCTCAGAAGACTGCAGAACCTTACAACTACAAATTAATAAGAGTTATGCCTTTATTTCACATGACGAGGACTTCTCCCCAGGAAGACCGCCAAACTACGGTAACAGGCAAATTAAATACTGGCTGCCGATGCCGGTCAACTCTCCTAGTGACAGAGTTTGTGGCACTCTGTTTTGTAGTGCAGTGAGCAATGTTAATATATTGGTTATGTTTATGTAAATAATGAATGTTGTGTCTGTGCCTACAGTAAAAAAAATATGGTGGTGGTGTAGTGACAAAGTTTAAAGTAATATTGTAAATCTTTGAAGTAGAGAAATAAAAATAAGCCATACGATAAATGAGGTAATAGTGCCCGCATCACGTATATTCTTGTCAAGCAGCAAGTCATTCACCTACATGAATACGTACTGGAAAATAGTAGTTGTCGTGGTTGCGAGTCATATTATGACCTCATGACATACAACATACAACCCCAGAGGCACACAATTAAAGAGAATTTCTACAACACTGCACGAGAAATCGACGCAATGGAAGAAACTGATTGCGAATCAGAGGATCAGGTAGAATGATCTCGAAATAGCGAGCTGGAACTGATCTCCGAGAACACCTTCAACATGAGAAGACTTTATAAAAAGCAACGTGCATCATTTCACCAACGCTCACCCCCCGACCAAGTATCCTTTCTCTCCTCTTTTCCAATATTGGCTAAAGGCTGCATAGCCGGTCGATTGTGGCCGACTGGTTGCGGCTGGTCGGTCTTCCCTTCCCATCCCAGAGCGTGTCACTCCCCACAAAATTGCGACCCCTGGTATATCCGGCTCGTCAGGGTCAGGCTTGCTTCCTGGCTGGGTGTGGTGCCTATGTTCATGTTAATCTAGACTGACATAACGTAACGTTTCAAGATGTAACGTTTGTTAGTGCGTTGCCTTGTGACTTTATAGGTAATCTCAGAAACTTCTCATCCGATTAAAGGATGACTCTAAGAAAAACGACGGCGTTTTTGCGCGGCCGAGCCGTACCCAAGCCCGGCCGAGCCACGGCCGAGGCTCGGAAGTGGCTCGGCGTCGGCGCGGCCCGGCCGTGGCTCGGCTGGGCTAGGGTATGACTCAGCCGCGCAGAAACGCCGTCGTTTTTCGGCCCGTTCTAGCGTGCATCCTTAAAACGTTTTTAGGGCTCCGTACCGACCGTACCTTTATGGTGCGACTCTGTCCGTCTGTCACAACGTTAAATATTTTACACCAGTATTATCGTACAGTCGCCATCACATACATCGGAGCAAACAAGCACGTCTCAAACATCGGAACACACCTCTATTTTCAAGGCATTAGGGTGCATGCGCCGATATTTTTGAACACCTATAGTGTACCTATGTATGTGATGGCGACTGGACATACGTAACGGTAGAATGGACATAGTATTGACGACGATAGAAAAAACCGGCCAAGTGCGAGTTGGACTCGCTGCACGAAGGGTTCCGTACCATTATCTATAAAAACGGCAAAAAAATCACGTTTGTTGTATAGGAGCCCCCCTTAAAAAAATAGTTTATTTTGTTGTTAGTATTTGTTGTTATAGCGGCAACAGAAATACATAATCTGTGAAAATTTCAACTCTCTAGCTATCACGGTTCTTGAGATACAGCCTGGTGACAGACAGACGGACGGACGGACGGACGGACAGCGAAGTTTTAGTAATAGGGTCCCGTTTTACTCTCTGAGTACGGAACCCTATAAAGCACTGGTTCCGATATCTTTATCGGAACCAGTGCTTACAAAGGTATATTAATGTCAAATATGACAGTAGAAAGTACAGTCGCCATCACACACATTGGTACACTTGTTCAAAAATATCGGCACATGCACCCTAATGCCTTGAAAATAGAGGTGTGTTCCGATGTTTGTGATGTGCTTGTTTGCTCCGATGTTTGTGACGTGCTTGTTTGTTCCGATGTTTGTGACGTGCTTGTTTGCTCCGATGTTTGTGACGTGCTTGTTTGCTCCGATGTTTGTGACGTGCTTGTTTGCTCCGATGTTTGTAACGTGCTTGTTTGCTCCGATGTTTGTGACGTGCTTGTTTGCTCCGATGTATGTGATGGCGACTGTACAAACAAATCAAAGAGAATAAACGATATAAAAGGGTAGAAATACTATAAGAGGTTGTTGTGCAATCTTGCACACATATGGTATATTGTATCACGTTACTCTACCTATTAGGGTTCTTTGTAATGCGCGGGCAGACTAAAGACTCAGAGGCAATGAAAACGGGTCACTTTCCGTGGATATTCTTATACAAAGTGACCCGTTTTCATTGCCTCTGTATTTTCTACTAGTTTTATATACTACACTAGCTTTTGCCCGCGACTTCGTCCGCGCGGAACTCGTTTATATCGTAAGATCGCAACTTTCTCCCCCCTTTTCACCCCCTTAGGTGATGAATTTCCAGATAAAAACTATCTTTAGTAAGGACTCTTTGGGAAGGCCCCGGAATTTAAAGTATACCAAATTTCATCTCAATCGGTTCAGCGTTTTAAGCATGAAAAGGTAACAGACAGACAGAGTTACTTTCGCATTTGTAATATTAGTATGGATTGTATGAAGGAAAGGGTAATGACCCTTTCCTGGTTGAGTTGCATGATTTTATAGATTAGCTTACTCCGAACGCCTTTTTTTACAAAATAGACTCCGCCGCAAACTTGGTTTCTATGACCCGCCTCACCATAATAGATGCATGTAGGCTTTTTTCAGTATTATTTTGCATATTTTCATATCACACGGCCGTAAGGACCTTTCCTACTAAACCGTAGGACTAAATTAACTGACTTGTAGTTTAAATATTTTATATTAAAAATAAAGATACGTCAACAAAATATTACATCTAATAGTTTTCAAAATAGCCATAATAAAACGTCTTTTTACCCCGTATTAGAAAACATCTTCGAAACTACCGCCATAAGGTACCTTTATCCTTGGAACGTCATATACATATATTTACCTATGTAATGTTCCTATTCCCCAGGACTCCCAAGTACCGCTATACCGTAAATGGGTTCCATCCAATTTTTCACCCCCTATTTCACCTCCTTAGAGGATAATTTTCGGGATAAAAACTATCCGTTGTCATTCTCCAGGACCAGGACTGAAATTATCTCTTTACCAAATTTCATCTAAATGGGCTACATCCAAATTTTCACCCCATTTCACCCCCTTAGGGGATGATTAGCGGAATAGAAACTATCATATGTCCTTTTCCAGGACTCAAACTATCTTTCAACCAAATTTTATCAAAATGTGTCACAAACAAATTTCCACCCCCAATTACACCCCCTCAGGGGATGATTTTCGGGATAAAATTATCCTATGTCCTTCCTTAACTATCGCTATACCGTAAATGGGTTCAATCCTAATTTTCATCCACCATTTCTCACCTCCTTAGGGGATTATTTCCTCCTTTCATGTGTTACGGAATAAAAATTATTCTATGTTCTTTCCTTGGACTGAGACCTCTCTCTATACCAAATTTCATCTAAATGGGTTCTATCGAAATCTTCATCCCTCATTTCACCACCTCAGGCAATTTTTTTTCGGGATAAAAACTATGCATTGTCCTTCCCTAGGACTCCTTCTATCTCTTTACCAAATTTCATCTAAATGGGTTTTATCCAAATTTTCACCCCCTATTTCATCCCTGAGGGGATGATTTTCGGGATTAAAACTATCCGTTGTCATACTCCGGGACTCAAACTATCGTTCAACCAAATTTCATCAAAATAGGTCACAAACAAAGTTTCACCCCCATTCGGGAGTAAACTATCCTTCCCCGAGACTCCAACTCACTTTACCGTAAATGGGTTCCATCCAAATTATCATACAAAAAATGATTTTAAGTCCTTCCCCAGGACTCTTAATTATCTCCATACCAAATTTCATCTAAATCGGTTTTATCCAAATTTTCATTCCTCATTTCACCCCCTCAGGAGATGATTTTTCAGGATAAAAACTATGCATTGTCCTTCCCTGGGACTCTTTACTATCTCTATACCAAATTTCATCTAAATCGGTTCTATCCAAATTTTCATTCCTCATTTCACCCCCTCAGGAGATGATTTTTCAGGATAAAAACTATGCATTGTCCTTCCCTGGGACTCTTCCTATCTCTATACCAAATTTTAACTAAATGGGATATATCCACATTTTCATCCCTATTTCATCCCCTTGTGGGATGATTTTCGGGATTCAAACTATCCATTGTCATTCTCCGGGACTCAAACTATATCTATACCAAATTTGGTCTAAACGGAGTCCAACCAAAATTTCACCCCCCATTTCACCCCCTTAGGGGAAGATTTCCGGAATAAAAACTATCCAATGTCCTTTCCCAGAACTTAAACTACCTCTAAACTAAATTTTATCAAAATGGGTTACATCCAAATTTTCACCCCTACATTTTACCCCTTAAAGGGAAGATTTTCGGGATAAAACCTATCTTTTGACCTTTCCCGGGACTCAAACTAATTATATACCAAATTTCATCAAAATCGGTGCAGCGGTTTAAGTAGCTCCATACAAATTTTCACCCCACTTCAGCCCCTTAGGGGTTGATTTCCAGGATAAAAACTACCCTAAGTCCTTCCCCAGGACTCAAACTATCTCTATACCAATTTTCATCTTAATCGGTTCAGCCGTTTTCACGTGATGCGCGGTCACATAAACAGACAAACAGATAAACAGATAAACAGACAAACAGATAAACAGACAAACAGACAAAAATTCTAAAAACTGTTGGAACGTGTTCAGTTATCGATTTTAAGTATCCCTGGCTAATTTTTTTTCGAATATCTTCCATGTACAGACTTTCGACCCTCTTCAGCTTTATTATATGTATAGATATAGATGTATAGAAGATACCGAAGTCGCATGATACTTACACATAAATGAAGCGTGTATTCTCGTAACCCGGTGACTAACAGTTTCCAAGTAATACGCGTCAGCACGTTGTTTGACTTTCTTCTTGTTTAACTCGTTTTACGAAGAGACGAACTACATTTTACTCCAGTCAGTTACCGACTTTACTCGCATGACCTTATTCCATTACGACTTTAGTTCATATGGAACTTTTACTCGTTGTTGAGGTAGGTAGGGCGTTATTTAGTACCTAAGATACTAGCAGCCTATATAGGTACGCGGCTCCCCCCGGGTATTCCTAAAAACGCAGGCAAAACCACAGAATAAATAAAAATAATAAAATAAAAATAAAATGTATTTATTTAACAAAAACACACTTAAATTAAAATAAACTATAGCCTATGTCTATCCAGTACACTTGATAGTCTCGATACTCATTGGTGGAATATATTTTGAAATCGGATTATCCCCCTACATATTAAAACTGACAAAGCCCCAACCTCATACACAGACTTTACCTGTTTAGTTATTATTGAAATATAGACGATAAATATACTCGAAGCTTTATGTAGCTTATTGGTTCTGGCATGTGAGTAAGCTACGCTAGCCTGAGCACGTGGTCCTCAAACGGATGGCGTTGGTTGGAGTCCTGAATCGCACCAATGACTCTTTCAGACCTGATATAAGTATAGCTATGTGATATTACTTGAAATTTGGGATTAGCTTTTCGGTAAACATCTTCAGGATACCAGTCTCGCTTTCGAACTTTTTGAAGCCGGACTTATGTAATCATGCAAGTATGCTAGGTATCGGCGGCGGAGCGCCCATACAAGCCGATTCCCACCGACTTGCTTAAAATTTCCTGATATATGTATATTACCAAATTCGTACACCATAAAAAAACAGGGCTTCTTTTTTGCTCTGGGTTGTCCAGTGAAAATTCTCACGCACCGCCAGTGCTAGGTTTTAAAAAAAAAACTTGAAAAAATTGTCGCGTGGCTTACAGAACAACAAGAAAAAGTCGATTGACCCAGTTTTTACGCGCGGGTAATTTAGGCACGTGGGCAGTTCGCGTGATAGAAGCTTTATAAAAATAAAAATAAATTCAGGCAAAAACCCTTTTTCTTTAGTCTCATGACATTTTGTAAAACCGAGTGGATAAAAGAACGATTTTTGTAAGATTTCATTTGGTTTTTTTTCAACGATTTTTTACTTTGTAATATAAACATACCTATATAAAAAAATAAGACGCAGGTTACAGAGTCGTTTTACATTTACTCCCTTGAAAAAAAATATTTGGACCGGCTGACAGTGTTGAAATAGTTCCACAGTAACTACATGTTTGCCGAGAAGACACTTATTACCAAATGCTCCATACGGCGGCGGCGTCCATTTGCGATTCGATATATTGAAATTGCGGTGATTTACTGATCTAATATATTTCAAGTATGATTTCTATATGTTAGCAGTTGGTAGTGCCAACTATTACATTTGAGTTTACTGCGCTAATAGAACTAGAGGTTCTGTGTGAGCTGTAAAAGTCGCGAGTCTGTAGTTTTATAAAAAAAAATGATCGATAACGAAATGCAAACTGTAGAGAAGGGCAGCTGGTTAGTCGGACAACGAAAGAATTTCAGCTCAAGCTGAAGCAGAGAACTTCGTTCGTTTCGCTCGCTCGATCAATAAATATTTATGATAATGATGATGATGATGTAGTCCTGACCAATTTCGGCCACTCTACTACTCTCTGGTGCGCTCTCAAGTGGCTTATGTACCCTACCTATCTTTCTCACAAAAGTCCGAGTGCACTTGGTGCAAGTTAACACTCCACCGACGGTAGTGGTAACTGATGGCTGCTGGTGGGCGAGCCTTGAGCTCGAAAACTACATGTCATGCTTGTATAGCACAGTATTCAAAGGCTTATTCTCATACAAAAGTACATACTTCTATGTATGGAGTGGTATAATCTACACAATGGAAAAGTCCGCTTGTTAAGCGCCGCAGCTAACTTATTCAAGAGGCAAGGGGCTTTTTGCGCCCAAAATTATTTATAAATCCCTTAGAATAGACTGAAATCCCAGCAGCTCTCAGTTTTGTTTCTCTTTCGGTTACATGATCAATTTAGTGGAAGCGGTTCAATCGTCATAAAAACTTTTTGTATAATTTCATGTAACATACCTACGTTCGAAACACATAATCCACGATCACCATAAAAACTATTATCATAATGCTCAAGTTATAGAAAACTCATGTAACATAACAACTTTTGCTATAACGTTTATAACAGCATAAAAACAAACATCATAATTTCATACAAAATGATATTTGTTTTTATGCATTGGAATATTATGAAAACTGATAATTATGCTAAGTGTTATTTTACAATTCGTTATTATGCAAATTAATCACTTATCGAAGTTGAAATTATGATAATCGTTTAAATGGAAAATTAAATTATAGATTTTTTTTATACTATACATATAACACTCTGGTGATTGACTTGATGAAGATGGATGACGTCATTTTGCGCTGACTGTCGATTATTAACTTTTTTATACCTCGACGGTGTCAAACGAGCATAGCATGTCTGATGGTAACCATGCACCTTAACCTATGGATGTTTGCGACTCCAGGCCGCTATTTCACCAACTTGACAATTGTCACCTGACAATGACAATTCGCCATACATTGCTTGTTCTAGGAGTTAAGGTGGTCGCTAGATTACTTGTGGAATCAGCAATGTACGGAGAATGGTCGTAGTCAGGTGACAGTTATCAACTTGGTGAAATAGGCCTCAATTATGATTATTCAAGAATGCAGGTAACTATACAATTACAACTGAAGACGCGAACCTAATAATGGAGAAGTTTAGATATGGGAACAGAAATGAACGAGGTTCTAAACTTGTTGGATTTCGTATGTTGGTCTTTCCGACTTTAATCTGTTGTCGTGTCTATACTCGCGATTCCTATACCTACATCATCCCTTTCCAACATGCGCACTGATATATCGCTTCGTCCTTGTCACATACACGACGTGTGCGCAACGCTCGCCCCACCTGGCGAGAGTTAAGTGTTGTTGAATTCTAACCCCGTGTGCGTGTAACATCCTCCGCTGATAAAAGACATTAAATCTTATTAAATCCGCCGCAAATCTCTGTACATCGTTTGAAAACTATATATGCTGTCAGCTCAGCATTAAAAGGTGTTCGACTGTTCGTGAAGTGAAGGTGTTTTTGGACAATTTGGGATTGCGCTGCGCGCCCCACACGAGCACATGGTGTGCCACGAAACGCTAGCGTGAAGGAGGAGTTCACCCAAATCACAAGTAAGTGCGCATGGCTCCTATAACCTTCTGTTAGCTGATTCATCCACCTGTTCCGATTTCCAAAGGCAGCTAACTTTCCTGCACAATTTCGCATCAAGTAGCTACGACAATAGACCACACGGTTGGATACCTACATACAGTCCACTAACGCGCTAATCTCTGAAAAGGGAAACTAAAAAGCGCACCGCAAATTAAAACACCCTTGCAGGGCGTGATCAAAATTCAATTCTGTACGCCCCAAGTTTTGGTCACTAACGATCCGGATAATTATATTTCATTCCCAACCTAGGATTTATATCTATTTAAAGTAGCTCCTTGACATTATATTATATAATTTACCCATAGATACGTAAAATCTACGTACTTCGCATCATATCTTCGTATCATTATTCTAAAGATACTAACATTTCAGCAACGCAATTAACGATTCTTAGTTTTCAATTGATGTACACGTCACAAATACATGCTATTGTTCTCACTGGCTCGGGAGCGCTGACCGGTTTCGTTCATATCTACCCGCTTTTATTTCGTTCTAATCTTTTCTCGAACTACCGCGTGCCGCGCGCTCCGATCTGTGCCGTCTATACCTACACGGTCATCGCTTAACCTACTTTGTAGACGGATAGTTAAACCGCCTTATTCTCACAAACTGTTTCTTTTTTGTAACACATTTCCTTTGTATACTTTTATTTCCCGCGATTCGTGTTACATACCTACATCTATTTTAACCGCACTTCTATTTCCGCGACTTTTGTCAAACATTTAGGTATTATTACCGCTTTTTCCCGCGACTTGTGTTTACGAGTAGGTACTCACATTTATTTAACCGCACTTTTATTTCCGCGACTTTTGTCAAACATTTATTATTACCGCTTTTTCCCGCGACTTGTGTTTACGAGTAGGTACTCACAGTTATTTAACCGCACCGTTATTCCCGTAAATCGTGTTTACGGACATTTATTTGAACCGCATTTTAATTCCCGCAAATCGTGTTTACTTATATTTTATTTGTGTGGGCTAAGTTTTATAGTCACACTCAACGCGCAACACCATGCCACCGAAAAAAGACCCTAAAGACGAGGCGGCTAGGGACCCCGTCCAGAATGAACTAGTTATTTTAGAAGCTAAGCGCAGTGCCTTCTTCGCCCGCTTACAAACCATATACAAATTGTCGGTTAAGGCGTACGAAGACGAAATTCAACGTAAAACGTTCTTAAATAGCGTATCAAATCTAGACCAATTGCGATCAGATTTTGAGCGTGTTTTAGACTCGTACAATGAATGCGTTTTACGATTAACGCCTGATGCAACCGCTGATTATCAGTCCTGGATCGCGTTTGAGGATATATATTGTCAAATCAAACGCATTCAGTCTGAAATCGAAAGTTCGCCAGAGTCTCAGCGGCCTTTGCAATCCGCTCTAAAGCATAATCTCCCGCCTATGCAGCTAATGGAATTTAATGGCGACCTTCGTAATTGGCCATTATTCTATGAACAATTTAAAAGTGTGATTCATAACAACTCACGCTTAACAGATAGCGAACGCATTCAGTTCCTAGTAGGTAAACTGACTGATAAGGCTAGGTCGGTATGCGCGGGGCTGCCAGCCACAGGGGAAAACTATCCTATAATTTGGCAAGCGCTGGTTGATAAATATGAAGACAAACGCGCCATGGCAGCCGGCTATATCAATCAGCTGTTAGACTTTAAACCCATAGCGAATGGGTCCGCTTCTAATTTGGAGTATTTTCTATGTAATTTCGACGCCTCCGTTAAGGCGTTTAAAGCGCTTAAATTACAAGATTTAGCGGATTTTTTGTTCTTGCATATCGCATTACAAAAACTAGATCCCGAATCGATAAAATTATTTGAGATGTTTTATCGCAAGGAAACGTGTCCTTCGTACAAAAATCTTATTGATTTCGTCAAAGAACAATCCAGGGTTGCATCGCATTCGACAACAAAACAAACATTTTCACAATCACAACCGAGATCTAATAACAATAAAAATATACCGCTACCAAAAAACAATTCGACGAAAACATTCGTTAATACGCAAACGCCCGCGATTGATTCTTGTTTGTTGTGTAAAACTAATAAACACGAACACTTATATCAGTGTGCCGCCTTTACAAAAATGTCCCCGTACGAAAGATTTAATTTTGTAAAAACTAATTCCGTGTGTAACAATTGCCTTAGTTATAAACACAAATTTTCCGCTTGTATGTCACACAGAACGTGTAGTATATGTAATGCACAGCACCACACGTTATTACATTTTAATCCGCCGCATAAACAAACTTATTTACCTAACTCGCATCAAACCAGTACCAACACTTTTGTTGACAAGGCGAATACCACACCGCCATACAGCAGTAGAAACGGGGTGGCAAGCAATTTGCAGTCTTATCACCCGGCCGATAGGGTCGATAATGGTTTGAGGCATGACTCAACGTTGAATCATTTGTCGGCTCGGAGTGCAAATGATGATGATAACTTGAGAACGCTTATGCATAAAACAACCTTATTAGGGACCGCAAAAATTCGACTTTATGACGCAAGCGGTAAGGTTCATTATGCAAGGATTCTGGTCGATCCTGGAAGCCAATCTGATTATATAACGCTCGAGTGTTGTAATCGATTAGCGCTGCCGATTTCGAACCAGAATCGTTTTGCCAGGGTTCAAGGTATTGGGGGTTCGTCCCAAAAAATACTTGGGATGTCAATAGTGCAATTTAGTTCCCGATTAACTCTTACACTATTCAGCCTCTGGTGGTGGAATCCATTACGTCACACTTGCCTGACTCGCCTATCGACATATCTTTGTTTGATTGTTTTAAGAATATACCTTTGGCCGATGATTGTTTTAATGAGCCCGGGCCCATTGATATGCTTATAGGAGCAAATTTATTCTGTGACATCTTACTTTCTGACAAAGTCCGAAGTGCCGGCTTGCCTTCGGCTTTGGAAACCACCCTGGGTTACGTCATAATGGGGGACGTCACTGTGACGTCACCTCCGCGCGCGACTCGTGCTCTCTGTGCGTTTACGCACGAACCGCTTAACCAAACTTTAGAAAAGTTTTGGAACTTGGAGGAAGTACCCTCAAAGAAATTTCTACGTCCCGATGACAAGGGATGTGAACAAATATTTACCGCAACGACGACGCGTAACGATAATGGTTCTTACGCAGTCGATCTTCCCTTCAAGCAAACGCCAGATAATCTGGGCAATTCTTTTGTAACCGCTAAAAGAAGATTTTCGATGCTCGAAAATCATTTCTTAAAATACCCGCAACTCCGCGACAAATATGATGACGTCATTCGGAATTACCTGGATAAGGGGATTATTTCTTTGGTTCCGCCCGAAGAGTCCTCTACGCCAGGGTTTTGTATACCTCACCACCCGGTCATCCGGAACGACAAATCCGCGACAAAAATCCGCCAAGTTCTGGACGGTAGCTGCAAATCAGACAGTGGACTGTCATTAAACGACATCCTACATACTGGCTGTAATTTGCAAGCAGACATTTTTCACATTCTTTTGAATGTTCGCATATTCCGCGTTGCCTTTTTCGCTGACGTCCGCCAAATGTACTTATGCATAGAAGTACATCCGCACCACCGCTCTTTTCAACGATGTTTGTATCGCTTTTCGCCTGAAGTACCTTTGCAGATCTATCATTTCAACCGGGTCTGCATTGGACTCCGGTCTTCGCCATTCCTCGCGCTTCGCACGCTCCGCCAGCTCGCTAGTGACGAACGCGAAAGATTCCCGCACGCTGCCGCCGTTCTCGGAGGGGACGTTTACATGGATGATCTAGCTTCCTCTGCTTCTTCATCCGAGGAAGCAGTTGCGATAGCGAATCAACTAATCAGTCTCTTCGAGGCTGGCGGGTTTGATCTGGTCAAATGGACTAACAACTCTCCGCAGTTGCTAGAGCACATTCCCATATCTCACCGCCAGTCGGAAGACGTCTCCTTCGGTGACGGCGACACTTTGAAGATTCTTGGTCTTAGACGGCTTCCCGCTTCGGATGAATTTGTCTTTGACGTTTCTCCTCCGCAACTCAGTGGCACGAAACGTTCTATTCTTTCAGCTACTGCTCGTTTGTATGACGTGCTAGCACTCGTCGGCCCTGTCATACTTTATTCCAAGCTTCTTATAAAGGAACTATGGCTCTTAAGGACAGATTGGGATGATTTGAGGCCACCGCCGCACATATCGCATTTATGGGAGCAGTTCGTCAGTGAGCTTCCACTGATTTCAGCTCTTAAATTTCCGCGTCAATTCGGTGTCGAGCTTGACGATGTTTTGTCTCAGCGTCATCCAATTGTGGATACATTTGCATTTTCTGACTCTGAAGTTGTCTTATGTTGGGTGCACTCTTCACCTCACAGATTCACAACTTTTATAGCAAATATTGCTCAATATCAAAATAATTTTGCAACTTCTAAATCTTACCTAAATGAGCTTCACACGTTTCTTCAGTCTGATCCGTATTATACGCATTTCAAGGACGAACTTGCAAAAAATCGAATTACTTGGCGTATGAGCCCCCCAAACTCGCCTCATTTTGGAGGCATTTGGGGAGGTAACATTAAATGCTTTAAAACTCATCTTCATCGTGTTCAAATCCTGACATACAAAAAATTACTTACCGTGCTTACTCAGATCGAAGCAATTCTTAATAGCCGCCCTCTTTATATACTAAGTTCTGACCCGTCAGAACCCACCGCGCTAACGCCAGCTCATTTCATGTCAACCTCGCCGTTGCCGCATTTGCCCGCCGCCGACTTAAGCCAGGAGCGACCGAATCAATTAACTCGTTTTTCAATGCTAGACTCGCTTGTCCAATCATTCTGGAAACGGTTCCGAGTTGAGTATCTTCACAACTTACAAAGCAGAGAGAAATGGAATACTCCAGACAAGCCGATAGCGGTGGGAACAATAGTTTTAATAAACGTTGCTAACGCGCCACCCTTGCAGTGGCCGCTCGGAATAATAACTCGTGTATTCCCTGGGCGAGACGGTGTTGTCCGCGTTGCTGAAGTGCGGACCCGCAACGGTACGCTCGAGCGACCGATCGTTCGGCTGTGCCCGCTGCCTACGCAGTAGGGTTGCCACCACATACATATCTATGTATACATATATATATTTTAAATTATCATAAATAGTTATTATTTTAGTATAATTACCTAATTATAGGTAAATTGTACACTTCGCTTATCTTTAGTTATATGGTGCGATATTATCTTTTTGTATGTACATCCATATGTACATAATTATTATTTTTCTCTTTGAAGGGAACCCTTCAAGCCGGGGGAGATGTTGGATTTCGTATGTTGGTCTTTCCGACTTTAATCTGTTGTCGTGTCTATACTCGCGATTCCTATACCTACATCATCCCTTTCCAACATGCGCACTGATATATCGCTTCGTCCTTGTCACATACACGACGTGTGCGCAACGCTCGCCCCACCTGGCGAGAGTTAAGTGTTGTTGAATTCTAACCCCGTGTGCGTGTAACATCCTCCGCTGATAAAAGACATTAAATCTTATTAAATCCGCCGCAAATCTCTGTACATCGTTTGAAAACTATATATGCTGTCAGCTCAGCATTAAAAGGTGTTCGACTGTTCGTGAAGTGAAGGTGTTTTTGGACAATTTGGGATTGCGCTGCGCGCCCCACACGAGCACATGGTGTGCCACGAAACGCTAGCGTGAAGGAGGAGTTCACCCAAATCACAAGTAAGTGCGCATGGCTCCTATAACCTTCTGTTAGCTGATTCATCCACCTGTTCCGATTTCCAAAGGCAGCTAACTTTCCTGCACAATTTCGCATCAAGTAGCTACGACAATAGACCACACGGTTGGATACCTACATACAGTCCACTAACGCGCTAATCTCTGAAAAGGGAAACTAAAAAGCGCACCGCAAATTAAAACACCCTTGCAGGGCGTGATCAAAATTCAATTCTGTACGCCCCAAAACTGATTGAATTTTGCTTCGAGAACAGACTACGCATCGCAAACACTCCTTTCAAGAAACCAGACAAACGAAAATGGACGTGGCAATCTCCAGTGGAAAAAACTAGAAACGAGATTGATTACATCTTGACAAAAAATACAAAAATCTACAAGTTCTTAACCCTACGTTCTCAGATGCAAAATAATTCTAACTGGTGTCTCTGAACGAAACAGAAAACACATGAACAAACCTAAAAGTAGTTAATTCACCCCAATAGAGCAAGAGTCTCTTTAAAATATATTACTGAATGAGAAATATCCATTGGGGCTCTGTCCAGATGAAACCTTCCAAAACTTAGTGAGCACTATCCATAAATGTGTCCGAAAACAACCAAGTGATAAAGACAATAAAAAGAAACCATATGATTATATAATATAAAATAAAATAAAGTATTACCAATTTATAACATTGAAAAAACTCCCAAAAAGGACATTCAAAGAGAGAAAAAGGTTAAGAATATTACATTAAAAGATTAGAAAGAAAATCAAGTAGGTACAGACTGAAAAAAAATTAAACATCCAGGAAGAACTTGAGGATCAAGCAAAAAAGCTTTCAAGAAACTAAATCCCACTAAGAGCTGGGTCATGGAGTTAAAAGATAAAAACAACAGACTGGCTATAACAAGGCAATACTTATTAAGAGCGGCAACAGAGTTCTATCACGATCTTTATAAGAACAACGATATACAGACTCATTGGGAAGATTCCATCAAACTGACACAAACACGGAATTCATGCCATTCTTACATTCTGAAATTAGAGTGACGGTTACAAAAGTAAAAAACCGGCCAAGTGCGAGTCGGACTCGCGCACGAAGGGTTCCGTACCATTATCTATAAACACGGCAAAAAAATCACGTTTGTTGTATGGGAGCCTCCTGTATCCTTGTTGGTGGTGACCCTGCCTACAAAGCCGGAGGTCCCGGGTTTTAATCCTGGTAAGGGCATTTATTTGTTCCTGAGTCATGGATGTTTTCTATGTATTTAAGTATTTATTTATCTTTATAAGTATGTTTATCGTCGTCTAGTACCCATAGTAAAAGCTTTGCTTAGTTTGGAACTTAGCCGATTTGTGTATGATTGTAAGAAAAAAAAAAGAAAAAAAATTATATAAAAAATATTTATTAATTCAGTTTTTTAGTATTTCTTGATAAAGCGGCAACAGAAATGCATCATCTGTGAAAATTTCAACTGTCTTACTATCACGGTTGTTGAGATACAACCTGGTGATAGACATACAGACAGACAGACAGACAGACGGACAGCGGAGTCTTAGTAATAGGGTCCCGTTTTACTCTTTGAGTACGGAACCCTAAAAAGAACAAATGTCCGGGGGAAGATGTCATAATCAAATCATTTGATGACTCTATCTACCCAATCCTAGCAGATCTGCTTAACCAAGTCATGTCACAGGAAATAACCCCACCCCACAAGTATGGAAAAACTGCATCTGCTCACTATTCTACAAAAAGGGAGATCCTAAAGATATCGGTAATTATAGACGCATAAGTCTCCTTCCTACATAGTTTATAAAATATTCTCGAATGTCATATTAAACTGCATTACTAAACAAATATTTAAATGAAAATCAAAGCAGAGACCACGCCGGTTTTAGAAAGAACCAATCTACAATTGATAATTTATTTACTGTGATGACGCAGGTACTGGAAAAGTATTCAGAATAATATTATTATAAGAAAACACTCTACACTGTCTTTATAAATGTAAGGCATTCGACTATTAAACATAAGAAACTATGGGAAGCTCTGGAAGAACAAGGTATAGATAGTAAATATATCACTATTTTGAAAACAATTTATTTTATTTACAATGCACTGCAAGAGTATAACTAGATAAACCTGGAGAACTATTCAATATAAAGAAAGGCGTCAGGCAAGGGGACACCAACGCTATTTATTGATCTACTTGAATCTATATTTAGAAATTTGTAGTGGAAGGACAAGGGCATAAATATAAATGGAGAATATCTCTCTAACCTACGCTTCACCGACGATATAATCTTTATGTCTGAAAACCATGAAGAGCTACAAGAAGTGATCTAACTCCCTAAACGAAGAAAATAAAAATTGTGGACTGAGTATGAACACGGAAAAAACGAAACTAACGGATTAAAAAAGCCACTCTAAGCAAATAACCAGAACATAGAATATCAATACCTGCAGACTCAAAGGGCGTAACACCCATTACAACAACAGGCTGTTACGCCCGTTGAGTGTGCAGGTATCGATATATCGATGACTACGTTTATTTGGGACAAAATATACGTTTTTTTCCCTGTCCTGTCCTTGGACAGGGAAAAAGGTTTCAGGAAGAATATCCCTTAGCTGGAATAAATTTGGGCGCTTAAAGACATATTTAAGGGCAAATTTCCAATGCATATAAAAAAAATGATGGACACTAATGTCTTACCAACCCTTACATATGACTGTCAAACCTGGGCTCCTAATGCCAAACACAATGCGAAAATCAGATCCTTCCAAAGAGCGGCAAAGAGAAGCATGATGAACATGAAGCTGAGAGTCCGGATCAGAAGTAGTCTTATTAGGTCCCAAACAAAAATCAATGACGCCCGACGAGGAATGCTCGCAAAGCTTAAATGCAAATGGGCTGGTCACATCGCCAGATTAAACGACAGCAGATGGAGCCAACTTATACTGCACTGGTGCGTTATGGGAGATGGCAAAAGAGTGCGGCGACGGCCGCTCGCCGATGGAGAGACGACGTCGTGGCAACAGGCGAGAACCTCTGGGTCCGTCAGGCTCAGAAAAGGGAAGAATGGCACAAATGGGAGGAGGCCTTCGTCCAGAAATGGATGGTTTCCACATAGGAACATAAGCTCCAACATAGTCATAGAAAAGTATATTAAGCTATTTTTTTTGTTTAATTAACCTTTTTATAATTTTATTTACCTGTTTTTTTATAATTATTAAGTATTGGGGAAATAAACGCTTTTATAAGTATACGATTTGTGCCAATGGATAGTTTATCATTTTTGAAAGTTTAAGACTCGATGTTACTTTTCAGGCGCGTATTCGAATTGCACTTCGAATACGTAGGGTAACGTCCACTTTCCCGGATATTGAAAAAAAAGCTACATTTTATGATTACCATTTATAATCACCAATCCAACACGCTTGGTTTTTTTATGTACACAGCAAATAACAGGTAAAAACTAGCTATAATTATAGAAATGGTAGCAAACTTTACTTAAAACACTAATTAACAGATTCAATTAATATTTTAACAAAGAAATGTTGCAGCGACGCTAGCAGAGCTCTTCAGTTTTATTAAAACATTGCATTTATTTAAACATTTAATACAACGTTCATGTAATTAAATGCTTCCAAGTGTAAAACATTTTACTCGTATTTAATGGAAATCTACACCACTTCTGGCCTCCAAGAACCTACATACATTGTACAGTAATACAACGTAAGGCAATAGTACATTATGATACAAGTGTGCTATGTTGGTCATTACACTCGAGTCGGTTTTTAATGCGAAGGCTTAATGGAGACGAGAAGTGTAATGACCAATGCTCACGTGTTTCATACGACGTTTTTCAACACATTTGCGAGGAAAAAATAAAAAAAATAAAAAATGAAAATGTTAAAAGATATGTAATGAAAAGGCACTAGTGCGATAATGTAATGTAAAAGTCACGGCATGGGTAATATTCTGCATTATTTTGCTAATATTTAAAAAGATATGTAATGAAAAGGCACTAGTGCGATAATGTAATGTAAAAGGCACGGCATGGGTAATATTCTGCATTATCAGTGTAAATACACTGTAATAAGACCTACTTTACGAGCAGGTGTGTTGAAAATATTTTAACCCATCAAAGCAGGTTGTGCCACCAAATGCTTGTTAATTTACACCAATGAGTGACAATACTTTCGGCGAAATAGGCTACTATAAAAATATCACATGGATATTCGCCTGTTCTACAGATCGCCATACGATTAAATAAATAAAAAGATTTCCATTTGACACGATCTTGCGCGACTTCTTCTAGCTCTTTCCAGTCGAAACCAGTTGAGCCAGCCTCTTTCTCAACTGATCGCCTCCAAGTATTCCGAGGACGTCCCGGCCGTCTTCTGCCAGTTGATTGCCAGCGGACACCCTGCTTGGACAAGTGGTCGACCTGTCGAAAAGCGTGTCCAATACAACGTCATTTTCACCAGCTTGTGTTTGAACATAATAAACCCATGGTATTTTGAACTGGTAGGCTTCTACGGACTACGACGTAGCGCTACAAGCTTAGCGTAGCGTTGAATGAGTTGTATGCAATTACTATTAGAATGTTTTAATTGAAATGGAAGGACTGTATCGCCTTTACCTTTGGCAAAACAGTGGCAAAATCATCTTTACAAAACTGTATTTAAATTTAAACTACAGTACAAGAAAAGAATGTATGTATGTATAAAGATTGACCCAAGAGGTAGGTTTGGTACTAAAGACTGAAATCAACTGGTTGACCGTATCGCGTGGTTTCGTTCATTCTTTTTAAAAACAAAAACTAAAATTTTGTGCTTACGTTCTATTTTTAATTTCATCGCAGTACCGGCTGTCTGACTTGCAAAATGCTCTTCGAACCCGAGCAGTCAAAACAATACTCGCCCCTCGCGTCACATCTAATTACATGCTTTATTATATGTGATGTGCATTAGGCACATTTTTAAACAATACGTAATATTACAGGAGGACACCGCTCCACCTGTTGTACTATTCACAACTGGTTTCACCTCACCTCACGCTCACCTAGTATATTTTGACGCCGATTCGCAATATCTACGAGGAACGAGAAGTCTGACTTACACTGGTTCGTCTAAGGTGTGGTTTCGTGAATAAGGGTCCTGATTTATTCATACGAACAGAAACCGTCGGATGAGAAGGTTGCGGGTCAGGAGTGCTCACTCAGCGCGGAAGAATACCGACAAAGGTGTAGACATACAAACCCTGTGCAAGTATTTCTTCATCGGTTTAACAATAAATAAATAAATAAATAAAAAAAAAGCTTTATTTAAATCCATTACAGCATTAATTATTAAAACATTCAAATAAATTAAAAAGATTGCTGAATGGACCCCTCGCAGGTAAAAGCCTCCTCGAAGGCTTGCCAAATCGGTCTGTCTCGTGCGGTTTTTAACCAATTTTTTCCTGCGACTGAGGCTATTTCGTCTTGCCATTTATTATTAGTTTAACAATAGACATTAAAAGTTTTATTTTTCATTGAACGAAAACAAGCAATACACAGTAAAACGTATGTGGAGTGAAATTTAGACAAAGTTTGGCTATGTAAAATGTGAAAAATAAATTAAAACAAAAATTGATGATGAAACGAACTTACCTATAGTGAAGTTCTATCACAATTACACGAACGCCTCGTACGAAGAGATTATTCAAAAATTATTATATATTTTCACAGTGTAGTAATCACCAGGTACTACCACACTAACACTTATTTGAGAGAATTTGAAAAAACAATACAAAAAAAACTCCAATCTTTGTGTATTATCTGTGACCCGTGCACTCTCGCGCCGTTTCGGCTGTCAATGTCATATAGTTTAAAGTAATTGGGAAAAAATGAAATTTCCCGAAATCTTCGTAACCTACTCATATTTTTGGGATAATATAGGGTGGGAGGGAATTAATAATCTCTTCGTACGAGGCGTTCGTGTAATTGTGATAGAACTTCACTATAGGTAAGTTCGTTTAATCATCAATTACACTTCACGCCTCGTACTCGAGATTATTCAAAAATTATTATATATTTTCACAATGTAGACTTTGAGAGTATGCGAAGATGTAGGGAAAAAAACGGTGATCATTTTTATAGGGTGAGCGGTGTCATCACAGTAAAAAAAAAATATTATAAAACCAAAATTAATATAATTGTCCACACCTCGTAGATACAAATTATTTCTTATAATTAATCATTTAGGATAAAGCCTGTGCTAGACGGTTGCCAACACGCCTCCGACGGCGCGACCTTGGTTGGTAGCTCGTCGGAGGCTTGTCGTGAGTTGTCTGGCTAGACGGTCGGCCGACAACGCTGCAGCGACAGTGTGTTCAGAACTCGCGGACGGACAACACGCATTGCAAGCGCACAAAATGGCACCTAGTCTTTCGAAATTACAAAAAGTTGGCGTGGCTTTGGTGTTAATGAGTACACTTAATATACGAAAAGAAAAAAGAAACGGATATGGACGAAACGCTGGCTTAAGAAACGACATTCGCTTAGTCATATCAATTTGATGAATTGTCTGGACCACGATGATCATCACAAATTCCTCAGAATGGAAAAGAAAGTATTTGAGGATTTATTATATTAGGTGCGACCATTGATAACTAAACAAGATGCAAACATTAGACCTGCTGTAAATACTGAAAAACGGCTTATCGCTACACTAAGATATTTAGCCACAGGAAGGGACTACAGAGACCTCTTGTTGGCGCCTGTATCAAATTCCTTGTCACTAAAGTCACGCAGCTTTTTTAAAATGTTGTCCATATAAAATGGTGGCGATAAATCCTATAGGCAGGGTAAATCCTTATACAAATCTATTAATTCCGCGATAAAATCGCGTTCGCGCTGAGATGCCATCGTCAGAGTACAGTACGTGCGCACGCGGCACTTCCTCCGAGTGAACTGGCTACGCGCGGTCGGAGTCGGGCGGCCACACGGTTCAAAACCGACAGCTCCAACCGCTGTCGGTAGCGCGCGCTCGTCGACCAAGGGCGTCCGAAAGGCAAACGAAATTTTGCTGGAAACAATGTCTACATGGTTGGTGCAGACCAAGGCCACCCGGTCGGAGGGGCGTGTTGGCAACCGTGTAGCAGGGGTCTAATTGCAGTAATTATTAAAAACAATTGTCCAGTAACAGACTACGCCACATAACTAATGCGTGAGATCAAAGATCGACTGTGCTACAGACATGTCGTTATTATTAATTATAACTCTATTATAAAATTTGGCAAATACCATGGATTCGCCGCTCCACCCGGCGGTAGAGCGTATGACGTCGATGCTTACACCGCGGGCGGCGGCACGCGACGTGGCCGCGTGTCGTGTCGAATGTGCCGTGAACACACTCGTGTCGACTCCACTGTCAGCCAGCATGTGCTTGATCCAACGACTGATCGTTTGGGTGCCAACAGATTTGTGTGGCTTTCTTAAAGCTATAAACAAAACGTCAGAACTTCTAATATTTTGTGTACTATTAATATATGCCAGTAGAGTTTTTGCTGGGCAAACATTAGGTGTTTCTATGAAAAATGGCAGACGTAGTATTGGTTGTTTGCAACCTGGCCTAGTTGTTTTTATAAAATCAGGTATTTTTATAACCAGGTTTCCATTTATGGAATGTATGTTTTTAATATTAATCTTAGATAGGGTTTGTACCCTTTGAGCTGTTGTCAGGGCCAATAATGTACTTGTTTTCTTGGATAATACTTCTAATGATAGGTTCTCATTCGGGTACAGGCTGCCCAGGTGATTTAAAACGTCATTAGTGTCCCATGTTAGCTGATACTTGGGTAACGTTGGTCTTAGGCGGAAGACTCCCTTAAAAAATCGGTAGATATTTTCGTCCAAGGAGATTCTTGTTCCCAGAATTAGTGATAAAGCTGATCTGTAAGTATTGAGGGTACCGTACTGACCATTTGATGATGTTATTGAACATTTCTGTCAGGAAATCTATAATTTGAGGTATAGTAGGCTGGTAAATATTAATTGATTTACTTGAACAAAAAATCCACCACTTTTTCAGAGCTACATTATATTGCTTAAGTGAACTCTGCGATAAAGATGCACTGATTATTTCTAACGAAGCTGGTGGTAAACCTCTTCTCGATAGTGCTTGCCGCACAACACTCCGGCAACCAGGGTAATTGTCTTGTGTATCTGAGAGCTGGAATGAGAAATTAAATTTTGTTCGTTTTGATAGAAACATATGGTGTCTGAGATGAGCAGGGACTTAAAAAGAGGGTACCAAGGCTGGGCTTGCCATTGAGGTACAATCAAGATACCTCTTGCTTCATCAGATATAATTTTTCTAAGTGTTTTCAATATCATTGAGACCGGGGGAAAAGCATAAAAATATAGTCCAGCCCATGTAACTGTAAATGAGTTTATAGCAAAGGCATCTGGATCTCTATGCCATGAAATATATTTTGGACATTTATGGTTTATACGGCTAGCAAACAAATCAATTTCCGGCTGGCCAAAACTTTTTACTAACTGATGGAAACAGTGGCCCGACAGTTCCCATTCAATGTCCGGATGATTTTTTCGAGATTCTGCATCTGCTATGGTGTTATCTATTGATTTAATATATGAGGCATAAATAAATATCTTCCTATGTTCGCACCACTGCCAGATCTCTTTTGCAATTTGAGTAAGGTGGGGGATGCCACCCATGCGGTTTACATATGATATTGCGGTCGTGTTATCTATACGTAGTAGTATCTGACAGTGGGTTAGGTCTTTAGCGAATATTTTAAGACCAATAAAAGCAGCTAATAGCTCAAGAAAATTTATATGTTTATGCCTCTCTGACACCGACCATAGACCACTTGCGGTATCAGAACCGCATGAAATTCCCCAACCTTTTGTTGATGCATCAGAAAATATTTCCTTACAATACACATCATCACGTTCATCCACCAAGTTAAATCCGGTGTTATGGTGTCAGAAATTGTTACAAAGCGGTCGTAATTGTCATCTTCTTGTAAAGCAAGGAATTTGCAGCGTTCAATTTCTTTAGTGTAGAGCCAACCATACTCTATAGCTGGACATGCAGAAACTAGTAAACCGGCAATTTGCGCTAAATTTCTAATTTGACATCTTTTTAATTTTATAAATCGTTTCAATTCGGATTGAATGTGGATTCGTTTCTGTGATGGTAAGCTCAGGTTGAAATGCTAAGTATCTATAACTATTCCTAGGAATTTACATGACTTTGCAGGTGTTAGTACACTTTTTTCCTCATTTACTATAAAACCGAGAGACATTAGCAAGGCTTTTGTGATCTTAATATTTTCTAAGCATGCATGTTTTGATTTGCCTAATAAGAGCCAGTCATCTAAGTACACAGTTGACAAAAAACCCGCTGAGCGTAACATTTTTATGACAGGTTTGGTTATTTTTGTAAATACATAAGGAGATGTATTCAAACCGAAGGCTAAGACATTGTACTCATAGAGCTGTCCACTATAGTAAAAACGCAGATATTTACGGGAATGCTCGTGAACCTTCACGGAAAAATAGGCGTCTTTAAGGTCGATAATTGCCAAAAAACCATCTGGTGTAACTAGTTTTACAGCAGTCCTTAAATCTTCCAATTTGAAATGGTTTGTGTCAATGAATTTGTTTAGATTCTTAAGGTTTAATATTTGTCTCATTTTTCCATTCGGTTTCGGTGTGAGAAAATGCTTGAAACAAACTGTCCCTCGCTCTGTACACACTTTGATATAGCACCTATACTCAATAAATTATTAATCGCCTCATCAAAGTGCACCCTATCTTTATCACTATAGCAAGGTTCGATAGGTTCTTTAATTTGGACTACCGGACGTGAAAAAGTGATTTTGTATCCTTTGACCCATTCCAAAACGGTACGATTATCAGTGATAAGTGTCCACTGCTCTAGATATGAAGACAGACGTCCAGCATACTCAACTGTATTTAAGTCCTGCGCTGAGCTTGGGCCGGGGGGCGATAGAACGACGGCCTCGATGAGCGCCCGTGCTGCTGCCGGTGAGGAGGGGCGCGCAGGGCTGCGTGGTCGCGGAAGGGAGGCCCCGTCGTTCGGCGCGCCGCCGCCGGGGCCGGTCGTCGGTTTAAAAAAGGCTTGGATGATGAGGGAAGGTCCTTCTTCATGTTGTTTGTCACCTGCTTGTTTGTATTGGAATAGTCCGATTTTAGCTCTGTTCCAGATTTGTTAACTGCTTTGGCAGACTTCAAAGTTTCTGCTAGATTGGCACTAAATAGCATTGAGTCAATTTTTGTACCATTGAGGTGCTCTTTTACCTCTTTTTTCACAGAAAACAGTATGAAGTTTCTTCTTGTTATAGAGTCTGCATGCTGAACATCGCAGAGTAGTCTAAGTGCATCCATCCGGCTCTAGATAAGCTCATTATTCTTGTCTGTTGCCTTCAAGAGGGTGTCAAGCGACCCACTCAGGCAAGCAATAGCGCTAGCTATCTGTCTCTGTTTGTTTTCAATACCTCTATCCCGTTTGGCTATTGGTTCTGGAATAGCTACCTTCATTTCCGGATTTATTTTTGGAGCGTCTATGTGGAGACAATTTTGAGTTATTAAATATTTTTCTAACAGCTGCTTTCTTTTTTCCTTTCCAATGCCCTCTGTGGCCATATGTTGTAGACGGCATGCAAGTTCAGCTCTTATTTCCTGCCCATACTTAGCAGTAGCTGTGGGGTCTTCGCCTAATATCTGCATAATCTCTGTGTCCAATTCTTCGACTTTATCGACCATTGAAGAATTGGCAATATCGATTGCAGCCTCTATATCAGCATTGGACTCCGGGTCCAGTTCTACTTCCGTAGGTGGTATCGACATGGCTGGTATTGGTTCAGTCACCGCTGGAGTTTGGACCTCTTTGGTTTGCCATATTTCATTTGCTGTGGATGAAGAAATATAAAGCAATTTATTAAATGGCCTTTATAAAAACCATGGTATATAAATACACACACCATGGGTTGAGATAGTCCCAATGACTACTCAGTTTGCAATTTAAGACAGTTTATGACAAGTTTAGAGAAACTTGAGAGGTTAACAAGGTTATGTTGTAATGTGTGGATCAGTCCCATTGACTGCCCTGACTTACATTTAAGCATCACATGCATAACTTATGTTGTAATGAATGACTCGAAACGCTACGTGCGATAGTCATTTAACCCTTGTTTTGGTACAACTCCCAATGAATTGTCCGTCAAGGTCAAGTGAGTACGTATGCGACGAGTTTAGCCCCAATGGCTACTCTGTTTGCATTTATATTTAACCAGTTATCGGGTAATGTGTCTACAAATTCAAGTAAATACCTGAGTTTTCTTCTTCGCCATGTTCCACATGGGAATCAGAACGCGAACTAGAACGAGAATTAACCAGTTATCGGGTAATGTGTCTACAAATTCAAGTAAATACCTGAGTTTTCTTCTTCGCCATGTTCCACATGGGAATCAGAACGCGAACTAGAACGAGAATGTCTGCGGTTTTTAGCCATTTTTCGTTCCAGTTTTCTCATTTTTCGCTGAAGGTATATCATATCTTCCTCGTATTTCCTTTTGCGACTCGACATCTTCTTATTTCTTCTTTTTAACACTCGGGAAACACAGAACTGTATAGCGTGGTAAAGCACTTAAAATGTGAATGACATTGACAGCCGAAACGGCGCGAGAGTGCACGGGTCACAGATAATACACAAAGATTGGAGTTTTTTTTGTATTGTTTTTTCAAATTCTCTCAAATAAGTGTTAGTGTGGTAGTACCTGGTGATTACTACTTACATTGTGAAAATATATAATAATTTTTGAATAATCTCGAGTACGAGGCGTGAAGTGTAATTATGTATAACTGTCATTGTAACGTCTATATGTCTGTCAATCACTTTGGTAAGTTTCGTGAGGATTGATTCATACATTTTGTAACTATGGTTAGTCGACAAGAACGACGTCGTGAAACTGTATGTAATTTCTACAGTTCACATCCCCTATGGCCGAAATCGAATGTGGTGGAACATTTTGTAGAGATGGGTGAGAGTCGAAGCACAATTTATAATATTCTCTCGTCCTTTTCCTTGCGGAAAACCACTATTAGAAAGCACGGTTCTGGAAACCATAGCAGTTTGAGCAAGTTTTCTGAGCGAGCTCGACTACAGAAAATGACGGCCGGCCGAGTCGCTAAATCGTATAGAGAGCTCGGAAGGAAATTTAGATGTGACGGTAAAACGGTTAAAAAATATCTTAAAGACATGGGCATCTTCAATCGTTCAAGAAAAGTTAAGCCCGCCGTCTCCGAAAATCATAAACTTACTCGGAAAATGCGGCTACGTCATTTGGTCAAAACATGTAAAAACTAGCGGTTTTTGCGTTATGGGATTTATGGGTGACGAATCATAAGTCACTTGAAATGGAAATTCGTGGCAAGGTAACTTTTATTTTGAGAACGACAATAGTCCAACGGACGACAACGTGAAATATGTCGAGCATTCGAAGTTTCCTAAAAAAGTTTTCTTAAGAAGGATAAAATTGCACCTAAGAAAAATGCTTATATCTGTATTTTCGACAGCGATGGACAAAGTACCACAAAACTGCCGTAAATCATTTCGCATTGGAGTAAACTTTTTTTAGCATTGAACGTCGTGAAATACTCTATTAAAAAACATTTATAGTTATAAAAATAACAATGTGTTTTTTTATTTAATACGACATTGAACTTTGTGCAAATTTCAGTCCGCATACGTTACTCGTAATTTACAGTAACATTTGCTCCAAACTGCATAACACACTTCAAGAAGTATGATACAACGCAGAGGTGATATTTTGTAACCGCTTATTACCGACACATTTATACAACCATATGCGAGCCAGCGAAACCTCACTTCACTTACCGTTAAAGTAGCAGTCTAGATGTTTTATCAGCGTTATCTTGAAACGGTAAATATTATCAATACTAGAAATATTATCTATAAAGAGGAAGTGTTTGTGAGATTGTAGCTTTTTAAGTTTGTATGTAATGGGTAATCTCCGGAAACACTTATTCGATTAAAAAAAACTTTCGACTGCATGTAGAAAGCTGCTGCTTTCTGGATGTTTGCCTGCATTTTTGCAATACGCGGATGAAGCCGCGCGGGCAGCTAGTTATAATTAGTAGTAAGCACGATATTCTGAAAATTTTGAACTAAGGTAGGCATCTTGTATTCTTAATAAAGCATTCACTGTCAAGAATCGCTAAGCACTGCGCACGTAGCCGATCCCGTGGCTTTTCTCGTATGTAGCGGAATGCGACTACGGCGTAGGCGCCCGCAAGGCGGGTTCCTAGCAGTGAAAGTGTTAAGTAAGTAGTTGGTCATGGACACAGTTTCGTATCTGTTCAGTTATTCTTTTGTTGGTGCCCGTACCCACCTGGTGCCGGGAAACTTGTATATTATCTACATCTATTATAAATCCAGTTTTTCGAGAGATCTTACGTCAACTTTTTTTTAGTTCACCTGTAGACTTCAGTCGCAATATTAAATTAGATACTTTTATTTTCTAAAGTATGTATATGAAAAGTCCATTAACTAAATGAAATTAAAACTAAGTTGAATCTAAAAAAGGCCTTTTAGGCCTAGTACGGAGGATGCTGGCGGCATTTCCTCGCTGAATTGCAATGCAGCGTTGCGCGAGAAAGCCGCCAGCTCTTAGGTCACCAGTTACATCACGTGTCCCGATATTATATTAGGACACGTATACGAATACCGTCCTAGACGCCACATTTCAAATTTTTTTTGCACCTTATCCCAGTGCCAAAAAGTGAAGAATGTATTCATATTCATATATTTATTCAGCTTACTTAAACTAGGTATACAAATTAGATAACTAACAATATGTTGTATTATATTATAGTATAGTAGAGGTTACATTAAGTTAAGTAAGCCACCTTCCGTACTAGTTTAAACTGTATTACGGCAAGGTACCCTCCTTCTCCTCATGAACAACCACGTAGCCATAGATAGTAGGAACATAATGGCAGTTAGAATTGTTTACAGTATGTTAAAACTATAGTTATTAACCTAGGTGCAAGGATCGTATTATTATAAGGCATTTGGTTTCAATGTAATTCATAACATCATTAGCATAATTATTGCATAAGTATCTGGGGACTGTATTAATAAAGAATGAGTATAGTAGTGTGGTGTGTGTGTGTGTGTGTGTGTGTGTGTGTGTGTGTGTGTGTGTGTGTGTGTGTGTGTGTGTGTGTGTGTGTGTGTGTGTGTGTGTGTGTGTGTGTGTGTGTGTGTGTGTGTGTGTGTGTGTGTGTGTGTGTGTGTGTGTGTGTGTGTGTGTGTGTGTGTGTGTGTGTGTGTGTGTGTGTGTGTGTGTGTGTGTGTGTGTGTGTGTGTGTGTGTGTGTGTGTGTGTGTGTGTGTGTGTGTGTGTGTGTGTGTGTGTGTGTGTGTGTGTGTGTGTGTGTGTGTGTGTGTGTGTGTGTGTGTGTGTGTGTGTGTGTGTGTGTGTGTGTGTGTGTGTGTGTGTGTGTGTGTGTGTGTGTGTGTGTGTGTGTGTGTGTGTGTGTGTGTGTGTGTGTGTGTGTGTGTGTGTGTGTGTGTGTGTGTGTGTGTGTGTGTGTGTGTGTGTGTGTGTGTGTGTGTGTGTGTGTGTGTGTGTGTGTGTGTGTGTGTGTGTGTGTGTGTGTGTGTGTGTGTGTGTGTGTGTGTGTGTGTGTGTGTGTGTGTGTGTGTGTGTGTGTGTGTGTGTGTGTGTGTGTGTGTGTGTGTGTGTGTGTGTGTGTGTGTGTGTGTGTGTGTGTGTGTGTGTGTGTGTGTGTGTGTGTGTGTGTGTGTGTGTGTGTGTGTGTGTGTGTGTGTGTGTGTGTGTGTGTGTGTGTGTGTGTGTGTGTGTGTGTGTGTGTGTGTGTGTGTGTGTGTGTGTGTGTGTGTGTGTGTGTGTGTGTGTGTGTGTGTGTGTGTGTGTGTGTGTGTGTGTGTGTGTGTGTGTGTGTGTGTGTGTGTGTGTGTGTGTGTGTGTGTGTGTGTGTGTGTGTGTGTGTGTGTGTGTGTGTGTGTGTGTGTGTGTGTGTGTGTGTGTGTGTGTGTGTGTGTGTGTGTGTGTGTGTGTGTGTGTGTGTGTGTGTGTGTGTGTGTGTGTGTGTGTGTGTGTGTGTGTGTGTGTGTGTGTGTGTGTGTGTGTGTGTGTGTGTGTGTGTGTGTGTGTGTGTGTGTGTGTGTGTGTGTGTGTGTGTGTGTGTGTGTGTGTGTGTGTGTGTGTGTGTGTGTGTGTGTGTGTGTGTGTGTGTGTGTGTGTGTGTGTGTGTGTGTGTGTGTGTGTGTGTGTGTGTGTGTGTGTGTGTGTGTGTGTGTGTGTGTGTGTGTGTGTGTGTGTGTGTGTGTGTGTGTGTGTGTGTGTGTGTGTGTGTGTGTGTGTGTGTGTGTGTGTGTGTGTGTGTGTGTGTGTGTGTGTGTGTGTGTGTGTGTGTGTGTGTGTGTGTGTGTGTGTGTGTGTGTGTGTGTGTGTGTGTGTGTGTGTGTGTGTGTGTGTGTGTGTGTGTGTGTGTGTGTGTGTGTGTGTGTGTGTGTGTGTGTGTGTGTGTGTGTGTGTGTGTGTGTGTGTGTGTGTGTGTGTGTGTGTGTGTGTGTGTGTGTGTGTGTGTGTGTGTGTGTGTGTGTGTGTGTGTGTGTGTGTGTGTGTGTGTGTGTGTGTGTGTGTGTGTGTGTGTGTGTGTGTGTGTGTGTGTGTGTGTGTGTGTGGTGTGGTGTGTGTGTGTGTGTGTGTGTGTGTGTGTGTGTGTGTGTGTGTGTGTGTGTGTGTGTGTGTGTGTGTGTGTGTGTGGTGTGTGTGTGTGTGTGTGTGTGTGTGTGTGTGTGTGTGTGTGTGTGTGTGTGGTGTGTGTGTGTGTGTGTGTGTGTGTGTGTGTGTGTGTGTGTGTGTGTGTGTGTGTGTGTGTGTGTGTGTGTGTGTGTGTGTGTGTGTGTGTGTGTGTGGTGTGTGTGTGTGTGTGTGTGTGTGTGTGTGTGTGTGTGTGTGTGTGTGTGTGTGTGTGTGTGTGTGTGTGTGTGTGTGTGTGTGTGGGTGTGTGTGTGTGTGTGGTGTGTGTGTGTGTGTGTGTGTGTGTGTGTGTGTGTGTGTGTGTGTGTGTGTGTGTGTGTGTGTGTGTGTGTGTGTGTGTGTGTGTGTGTGTGTGTGTGTGTGTGTGTGTGTGTGTGTGTGTGTGTGTGTGTGTGTGTGTGTGTGTGTGTGTGTGTGTGTGTGTGTGTGTGTGTGTGTGTGTGTGGTGTGTGTGTGTGTGTGTGTGTGTGTGTGTGTGTGTGTGTGTGTGTGTGTGTGTGTGTGTGTGTGTGTGTGTGTGTGTGTGTGTGTGTGTGTGTGTGTGTGTGTGTGTGTGTGTGTGTGTGTGTGTGTGTGTGTGTGTGTGTGTGTGTGTGTGTGTGTGTGTGTGTGTGTGTGTGTGTGTGTGTGTGTGTGTGTGTGTGTGTGTGTGTGTGTGTGTGTGTGTGTGTGTGTGTGTGTGTGTGTGCGGAGACCAATAAAGCAATTCCTGAATGGCATGCGTAGCACGGAGGGGTCATATAACCATGTACGAGTACGATATAAGCTAGTTTGACACTAGAATTAAAATTCCATACTGCGCTCAACCCTAGGCATAATATAGCATTATCAGAGTTAGACTAGTAACTGTACCTACTATTTATAGGTAATACATAAATTTGTTTGTTAGTGCTATGGGCTGCTATAGAGGTCATTAGTAGGATAGTGCGGATGGTGGGTAGTGTTGTTAACAGCAAATTGTAGTTGGTAAGTGTTTAAAGAAGGCAGGGCTGCAAGTAGGTTAGTATTATAGTGGATTAGTTATAATAGTTGAAAGTGCAGGTATCCTGTCCATTAGTAGTTATCAAGATATTATTCGGAGAAGTGTTTCAGTTTCATCATAATTTAGGTTTTTTAGAAAGGTGGTAACAGCTCGTTTGCAGTTGTTATTAGTGCATTGCTGTAGTACAACTTGTTTAGATATGCGGTTATATAGATATGGCCCAAGGAACAGGGGGAAGCTATGCGAAAACATGGTTTTGCAGGTTGGTATATTGTAGACTATGTCTCGCCTTCTTTTATGGGGTCGTACATCCGAACTATGTTTATGTTGTCTGCAAATAACTGACTTAATGAATAATTGCCTGACAGAGAGTACATCGAAATCTTTGTAAGCACTAGTTGTAGAATACCGTATGTTTTTAAAGGTGGTAACCTTGATAATCGCTCGCTGCGCACGCTCAATTTTAATTAGGTGGGACTTCTTTGCTCCTCCCCAAGCTTCAATACCGTATGAGATGATTGATAGACAGAGGGCAAAATAAACACTTTTTATCAGTTGGGGATCACCTATGTGTCTAATATTCTTAAAAATAAAGATTAGTTTAGAGATGCGAGAAGAGAGAGACTTTATATGTTGGGTCCAGTTAAGGTTTTGATCAATATATATCCCGAGATATTTGACAGTGCTGGTTGCTTCCAGCAATTGGCAATTACAGGGTGGGAATGATGGATTACTGCATGAGTGAGCCTTTATGCTGAAATTGCTATGTGGTTGAGTAGTGTTTCTAATACTGGAGGTTACATATTTGGTTTTATTGAGATTAAGTGTTAGTATGTTACAATTTAGCCAGTCCATAACCCTGGCTAGGCCTAATTCAGTAGTGTATTTGACCTCGTCCCAGCCTTTATGCTGAAATTGCTATGTGGTTGAGTAGTGTTTCTAATACTGGAGGTTACATATTTGGTTTTATTGAGATTAAGTGTTAGTATGTTACAATTTAGCCAGTCCATAACCCTGGCTAGGCCTAATTCAGTAGTGTATTTGACCTCGTCCCAAGATGCACCGTGGAAGACCAAGACAGTGTCGTCAGCAAAAGTGACAATGTCCGTATTATGAAGCTGAAGGCGACAGAGTCCGTCTATATAAATTAGAAAGAGAGTGGGGCCTAATACACTGCCTTGGGGCACTCCAAAAGTCAAAGGCTCGTCGTCGCTCATATAATCCCCTATTTTAACGGATTGTGTTCTTTCACTGAGGTAACTACTAAGTAGCTGCAGAGGCGTTCCCCGAATACCCAGGCGTTCCATTTTGTTGAGTAGAATCGGAATGGAGACAGTGTCGAACGCTTTGGCTAAGTCTAGGAATACCCCCAGACACTTAGTGTTGGAGTCAAGTTCGCGGGTTATACTACTAGTAACATGGTTGATCGCATCTGCGGTAGAAATGTTTCTATGAAAGCCGTATTGGTTAGGTGCTATATGATTAAAAGAATCCAGATAGCAAACTAGTTGTTTATTTATAACCTTTTCTACAATTTTTCCTAGGGAGCAGGGAAACGGGTCGATAGTTGCTGATGTCTTGCTTGCTACCCGACTTGTGTATAGGAATAATAATAGATTTTTTTAAGAGCTTTCGGAAATACTCCAGTAGTAAGAATTAAGTTGCATATATGTGCGATAGGATCAGAGACAATACTTACACATTGTTTTAAGAAGGAAGATGAGATCCCGTCCCATCCCGTAGATGTACTGTTTTTTAGGGAAAGTATGAGGTTTCTTATCTCGGTGCGATCAACAGGTAGTAGTACAAAAGAATTGACAGGGATAGAGGTGCAGGATTGAAATATGTTACTGTTCCCACGCGCAACCAGTTTATGTGCTAGACTTTGTCCAATATTGCTGAAATATTTATTTATATGGTTAACAGAGTCGAGGGGATTGAGTTTGATTGTAGTAAGATCATGAGTGTTACATTTCTGTTTATTAATATTGCATATGTCTTTGATTATTTCCCATGTTTTCTTTAGGTTGTTTTTATTTTTATTTATGAGATCACGTTCATATTTACTTTTAAGCTTGTTTAAGATCTGGTTGCAGGTGTTCCTATATCTTTTGTATGAGGTTTGTAGGATTAGGTTATGAGGGGCTTTTTTTAGCTTTAGGTGGAGTCGGTCCCTGAACCTTATGCATCGAAGAAGGCCAGGAGTAATCCAGGGCTTTCGTGTTCTTTTTCTGTTGGATGTCAGACAAGGAACTGTATGCTTGATGATAATAGAGGACACAATCGAGATGAATATATCAGTTGCAGTGCTAACGTTGCAGCAGCTCATAACAGAATTCCAGTCAACGAGAGCCATCTCTTCCATAGCAGCATGGTATAAGAGTTTAGTTTTGATCACACCAATATGTTTAGACGAGATATTGACATTTGAGAGAGATGCAAGTACACAGGAGTGGTCGGTGACCGTTGTTTCACAGACTATAGTGATTGAGTCGAGTCGAGTTTTGATAAGGCAATGATCCAGGCAATTGTTGAGGCGCGTTGGTAAGTAATGACTGGGTATTAGGCCATACATAGCCGCAACGTTCAAATAGTTCGAACATCTGTTGCCATCACTAAGTGGTTTAATATCAATGTTGATGTCACCGAGGATAATTATATTGGGATAATGTTTTATACTCTGCAAAAGGGTATTCAGGCTTGTCTCAAAACGATCCAGGTTACTGAAACAAGGTGGTCTATAGATGCCTAGAATAGCAAAATCACTGCCAATGTTGACTAGGAGACAGTTCGCATCATCAAGGTGAGGCTCAGCTACCTGTGCATTAAGATAGTTTCTGATGTAGACTACTACACCGCTGTTTTGGTTGATACACTTTTGAGTAGCATAACAGATATAGTTAGGAATTGCAGGTAAGTTAGAATCGTTAGTTAACCAGCATTCTGTTAATATTATAATGTCAAAATCCATGTTAAATCTAGTCAGAAGCACTAGAAAGTCATTATAATTACGATTTAAACTTCTGATATTCTGAGTAATGCTTGTAAGATGGCGCCGTTTGGCGTGCTCGTGAAGTATAGGTAGGCAATGAGCGGGGTCTATACCTACCTTTGGCGTCTACTCTACATACTGTGCTAAGTAGTAGAATTTCAAGAGTATTTAGGTGCAAGGAGAAATTTGTGTATTTCTTCCCGAAACAAGACGTTGAAATTACTTTCTTTGCTTAATCTTAATTCTAAACTTGGAATGAAATTAGCTTTCGAGACTTCACAACTCTACCACCGAGTACCTAGAGAGGGCAAACGTTATCAAAATCGTAAGTTTTATATTTGGTATAAGAGTGATATACATAGATCTATTTGATTTGATTTTTTGTTTGTGTGAGGTGCGCAATTATAAAGAGTAGTATTGTATTGTTGTATTGAAAACAATGACCTGTATGATCGTAACTACATATTATGTGATGGTATAGTAACTGCAGAGCAGCTACGTAAATACGCATGTATCCTCACATCAGTCTCAAAGCAAACCTTATGATGTTAACAGGCCTTCAGGAGGCGTACTCGGGCTTCACATTGATATTATATTGGTATGGCATTTGTTGCGCGCACTCGTTCTGACTAGTTAGGCGTTGCGCGCGTGGAACTGAACTCGGTGACAAATGCCATGCCAATATTATACCAATCTCGCCGTATCGGGTAAACAACCTTCTCCATAATGACTAGAAACAAATGAACATTTTAAACAAATTACACGAAGAAAATTTCCTTAGTCGGCATTCGTTAATTTGCTTAATGACGTGCGTAATGCAATCAATGATGGAGCGTAAATAGCGTAATGATTAATTACGTTCAGTTAACAAGCTTGAAAGTATACCAGGGTGTTCACGGTTACGTTTACCTAAGGCATTGAGTTAAAATCGAAACCAATACTGTTAACTGGGGTTAGTTTAGGTAAATATTTCTACGCTACTTTGATCATTTATAATGTAGTTTTACAAAAGCAGCAAAAAAATGATCAAATTCACCCCTCAATTCAAAGTCCGGTAGTTACAGAGAAAGTGAGAAAAGATTTTCCCTGTCAAAGTTTTTTTGACAGTGATATGATATAAGATTGAATTTCACCTGGTCTGTCAAAAAGCTTTTCATTATAACTGCTGTGCACTTTTCGGCTAAAACAATGGACTCGAAATCTCTTCAGAATTCTATCTATCCACAGTGACGCCCACGGCCAGGAAATCAAGAAATTATATAATTATTTCGATTTGTTGGAATAAAATAACTATGATGTTCCCTATGTTGAAATGCATAACATGGACACTATGTACATAAGGTAGGTGCACCAAGGATGGCCCGGTTCCTAAGATGGGCCCACCTTTAAAAAGTCGCAGTTATGGTTTTCCAAACTACTTAAAATTTCGTGAGCACATGCGTTTAGGATCACAAACAAACGTGCATTTCTGTGTTTACCCAATCGCACTGCCATTTTGTAAAAAAATGACAGTTTGCTGTGTCGTGTTAAAATATTGCACGTTTTATTATTTTCCAACCTTTACATATAACCCAAAATTTAAAAAAATAACGTAAATTTTGCCAGTATTTTTAGTGAAATTAGGTGTTCAATCTGTTTAACATCCTGTTATTTTAAATTCATTTACGTATTTTTACGACACTTATTTGAGCTAAAGTAAGAGTCCTCTAATAATGCCCACTGTATGTATATGTATCCCTAACTAAAAGTATGTCAAAAAAATAATGTTAGAATAAAAAACCGATTTATAAATATCATGATAGAGACTGATAAAAAGAATCTCACGCATGTGTTTTTTTTTCTAATTTAAAAAGTTGTTTTCGTATTATAGCAATTTTTCATTTGCATACTCCTAATATGGCCCACGGCTATAATTTAGCTTTTGTAATAATAGGTTCAATATTTTATTAAATCAATTTAATAAAAAAAAATTACGACTAGTTCTAGACGATAGTAATGTTTAAACATTAATTAAACGATTGTTTTAAATAGTTTATAACGGGCCTTATTAGGCGAGCGGGTGCCTAAGATGGCCCACTAGCAACATTTTATTAAATAGGTATTTTTCTGTTCTAACCCTAATAACCTTAAAGTTTTTTTAAATATTTCGTTTGTTAAATAAATCATTAGCAGTCCTATGAGTGGTTTTTTTTTATCAATCATACTGTAATTATTTAACAAGGCTTTGAAAATAAGGTGGCCGCCTTATTTGGCGACGGTACCTTATACAGCAAACCTTAGCAAACCATCAATTTGTCAAAACAAATTGTAAGTTACAAAAAAAAATATCGAAACTATAAAAGGACCTACGCGACTACAAAAGTTTCAATAAAAATATTTTATTTTTTAACGTCCAAGAGTAAATTACAAGTAACTTAATAGTACATTACTTACCTAGGGCGGTTAAACAAAGAATGTCTCAGATCGCAGGTATTTGACGCCCGAGCCGAAGGCAAGGGCGATAAATATGCGCTCTGAGGCTTTCTTTATTACCGCCCGTGGTGAGTACAAAATTTTACGTCTCTATCTGGCCAGGAAGTGGGGTTTTCCACACGCATAGCGTGCGGTAATTCCTACTTTATGGCCAGGTATGACGTAAATGATTTTACGTTTCAATATAAACGAAACTTTAGAACAACTGTGTACCCAAAACGCAGTATTTCACGATCAAAACATCAATTTAATTACTTTCCCGTACGGTCCGTCGAATAAATAAAAAGTCGACTAATTGAAATAGTTTAAAATTGGTTACGGAATATAAAGTTCTGACGTCATTAATTTTGTTTCAATTATTATGAACCGTTTTTGCGGTCTCTCTTTTGTTCTGCTCCAATTATAGCGAGCGAGCTAGGCGTACGAAGTTCTCCGTTTCAGTTTGGGCAGAAATTCTTTCGTATGTCCGGCTGGTCTCCGCTACAGGTCGAATTTCTTAACCGATTCTCGTGTTTTTGTGACTAGGTTCAATAATATTAACATAGGTATAGTATAGTATAGTTTATTTTCGATTCAGTTTTTAGAAATTATATAAAAAAATCAATAATAAGGTCAAGCTCGCGAGTTCTACAGCTCTCAGAGCCAACTGGTCATGAAAACACTGGCCAAGTGCGAGTTAGACTCGCGCACGAAGGGTTCCGTACCATTATCAATAAAAATATTTATTTTATTTTGTTTTTAGTATTTGTTGTTATAGCGGCAACAGAAATACATAATCTGTGAAAATGTCAGCTGGAACTATCACGGTATCAGAGAGATACAGCCTGGTGACAGACAGATGGACGGACGGACGGACGGACAGCGAAGTCTTAGTAATAGGGTCCCGTTTTACTCTTGAGTACGGGACCCTAAAAAGAAATAGGAAAGTAACTAATTGTGGAAGCACCGTATCAGAAACGTTGAAAATAACGCTGAAATTAAAAAGTAGTTTATCTTCTTTTCAAGTAGTTCAAAAACCAGGTGAATTCAAAAGTAAATTTATAATTATTTTTGCGTCTATTTACTGATCTCGCGGCTCAAACTGTTTCAGCAAATTGCATAGCTACGAAGAGAATAACTAAGATACTTGTTATATGTTTATTTTCCCCTCACTACCTCGGAAAGCCGTCTTTTATCCTGTAAAACCAGTGAGCAAAATCGCATTTTATCCACTAGTGGGCAAAGTAATTTGACCTTGGAGCGTATCTCATGAACCGTGATAGTTAGACAGTTGAAATTTTCGCAGATGATGTATTTCTGTTGCCGCTATAACAACAAATACTAAAAAACAGAATAAAATAAATATTTAAGGGGGCTCCCATACAAATAACTTTTAAAAATTGCTTGTTGCCTTCATCAGGCGCTGTCTCAAAATGTATGGGAGAACTAAAATCCCACTCGCACTTGACCAAAATACAGAAAAAAAATGTTATTAGGTACCTACGTATTTATTTCCTAAGGCTTGTATTTAATATCGAATTTAAAACGGTGTTTATTTTACAATTTGCTCACACAGCATCAAATGCAACTTGTATATTTTGAGAAAAAAGAAAGTCGGCGTTCCGTCGACACGATTTTGAACTGAAGCCCTCGATTTGGAGTCTATTTATGGCGCCGTAGGTTCAGCGAAGTTAAGCGAACAGAGTGTTTGAAACAATCGCATTATGTTGTTCTGTTTATAATAATATGGTTAAAAAAAAATACGAATAGTAATCTTGAGGCGTTTCTGCAGCAAGATCAGTGATTCGAAACATGACTAAGCAATTTTTACAACATACACTTAAAACATTCGTAACAAATTATGCACAAAAGCTAAACATATTAAAATCGGCAATATCATATTTAAGGGAACTTGTTGATTACTTTTTTATTTATTTAAACGCACAAAAAAATAAAATTAAAAAATGATGATGATGATAATCCGCGCTTCCGAACACGCACTTCCATCTCGCTCACGCTTATGCCCAGTGAGAGGGAGAGAAGAACATGAATCTACGGCGCCTTAACTAAAAAAGAACCATCGCGATAGACAAAGTATAAGTAGGTAAATGTATTTGATCCCGCCCGTGGCTACGCGTGCGTTCTTTGTTAGATATACGCGGAGTCAGAGCGTCAGTAGCTAGCCAGCAGCTATAGTACGTTATGCATTCTAGAGCTGGAGTTTGAAATCGAACAGTAATACCAATTGCTTGTCCAGGATTAGATTAACAAACCTGCAAAGCAAATAGCTAAAGCTACACTGCATCGATGACCGCAGTTCGGATAATTGTTACTCCAATCGAAACTAGTTTCCCATCATTGCGGTGTGCCTGTGATATGATAACTGTGGAGGAGACCCGATAAATGATAGGATTGTGGCGTCACGATTCGATTCCAAAGCTTTGCATTTAAATCAGGCTCAGGCAGATGCACTTTCCATATTTTTCGTGGATTTTCATCCGAGAGCGCCTCGTTTATCGTTGCGCTAGACTACGCTAAATTATAGATATACCACTGGACTTTTAGGGGGGTGATTAATTTACACAAATTGAGTATACGCTTGACTTTCTTCACATAATTTGTGACGTTTGCCATAGTTCCACTTTTGCGGGTTATTTAGCAACCGTACATTTTGATAGATTAAGAGAGGCTAGGTTATAAGGTTTACTTTGTATAAAAATGGGATAAAGTCGATACTTTTCGTAATAAAAATATTATATAACAATATTATGAGAAAAAAGTTGCAATAAACACAACGCACTCAATAAGATTACGTAAGCCTGGAGGTATATTACGCTAAACGTATGGAATTGGAATTGAGGTGATTTTCGGGACTACGGCTTACATGGAATCGAGCAAGTCTACGCGTGACGCTTCAAAACGAGTTGACGAGATAAATACAAAATCTATTCCCATTCAAAAGCTGGTTCAAAATAGACCCTCTGCCTGGGACTTGCATTCTGTGACTAATATTAGACATCTAGAATTTAACCACGATGTCGTGCGCATGAACTCCCTGATTGCATCCATATCCCCGATTGCAACCCTTTAGGGGTTGAATTTCATGTTAAAAAGTATCCTTTGTATCCAGGTTATAGACCATCTCTGTGCCAAATTTTATCCATAAATACAAGTAGTCGTTATTCATCCCCGGGCAAATGCTATCTAGTAGTATCATAAATAATTGACTTACATCATTCATATTACTTATGTCTACATTTTAAATGCATTTTACAATACGCTAGAACATAAATTGTATCATGCACTAAATAATTTATTTCGGCTACTGTAAATGAGTGTAAAGTCTGCAATTATTTTTAACCTAAAATTCATACCACCAGCACCTGCGGCCAGTGGATGTGCCTTGGCGCTGAGCTAAATTATGTGTTACCGGATAACAAGTTGCTTTAAAAAAAACAGTACATTTAGGGTTAATATTCACAAGAGATGTGCAAAGACGTGTTTACAATATTAAAAGGACAACTTATTCCTTGGATTAGAATACCTATCAGCAGTAGAATATCTTATCCTTTAAAATGATTTATGTCAATTTCAAATTAAGGTGGTTCGATTGCCATACAAAACGTTATTTGACATTCGCAGGCTAACGGCGTGATATTTTAAGAAACTTATGTAACAAACTTTCATAAATTTGGCTTCCCATTTGCGCCAAATTCCCCCTTTCGTAGAATAAACTTGTATAAACTAGATTAATTTGAGAAATTGGTTTGGGACGTGATATTTTGGGAAAACCATTTTTCTCAAATTAATCTAGTTTAAACAAGTTTATTCTACGAAAGGGGGAATTTGGCGCAAATGGGAAGCCAATTGATGAAAGTTTGTTACATAAGTTTCTTAAAATATCATGCGAATGTCAAATAACGTTTTGTATGGCAATCGAACCACCTTAAAGGAAAAATTTAAAAATTTAGGCTCTGAGCCGGATTCGAACCGGCGACCTCAGGCATATAGTCATGTGGGGTAAACGTACGTGTGGGTTTTAGAAAATTGCTTCCAGAATAAAAGATTTAGTAAATTGAAATGAAAAAAACCGTTTATTCTAATGTTATAAACCTTTGTGAAGAAAAACAAAACATAAAATTTCATTTCTAACAATAATTATTAGTTTTACTTAATAATTTAATCAACAAGGGAAATGCGGGTTTTTACCCGCATCGGTGGGAAAGTGTCCGCAACGCCAACAAAGTGTCTGCACGTAAACTTAATTAGCTACTACACAAAGATCACATGTGAATGTGCCTTCCTCGTAACTGGTACAGGCTTCGTGCCACCAAGACAAATTGAACACTCAATCCACAGCTCAGTCGTATCTCCGTACTTTTCTCGACATAACGGACAGTAAGTACTCTTATTTCGAGGATTTCTTTTTCTTATTGTCTGTAGTTTTATCTTTCCTAATATCATTTTTCTTCTTTTGCTTGCTTCTGATGTTTAACTATGGTCTATGCAATTGTCTTGAAATTTTGATCAACTTCTTTTTGTTTTCCTTATATAATACTGCGGACTCTTACCCCCGGACACTTACCCCTTCCCACCAAAGTAAATAAAAATAATAATATTTCGAAGTATGACTTACCTTAGACAAAATACGTAGATTCACACAAAATATTGATTAATTTCTCCTGTTCCCAGTATTTTTTTTTGTTAAATGAGACTAACAGTAATGCCTTTAGTATGCAACTCAATGTCAAAGAAATAAATAACAAATCCGTGCGAAAGCAGTAATGTCGTGTAAGTTCTCATTGCATTGTGCGGCAAACCTGTGACGCAGTACTCTCGCTCGGCGGTCAAACGCGAACTTAACACGGCAGGTCTCGACCCGCTGTCATCCATGGTATTCGCACAATGTTCACTGCGGACACTTATTCGCCGCGTACGTTTACCCCACATGACCCTACATGGTTCGAATCCGGCTCGGAGCCTAAATTTTTTAATTTTTCCTTTAATTTGAAATGTATAAATATCGTTAGCAGCGTAACTGCTTTATTACAAAATTAATGATGTATGTCAACTAAATTGTCACCTATTTAAAGTTATATAGATCTTGTCATCACGACGCACGTTCGGCTTTTCGACATTTTCAAAATCAAAGTCAAACATTTATTCTGCAAATAGGCCACGAAGGCACTTTTCATTTCAAATAACAGATTCTAATTAATAAATAATAATATTTAATCACAAAAAATATTGATTAAAGAATTCAGATTAAGAAGTGTAATACAATTAAATGGAAACTTAATTACAGTTTACAAGATTTATCAATGTTTTGCAAATAAAAAGTGGTTGGGCATTCCAAGTAAGCAAAATAATTCATTCTAGCGTAAATAAAATAAAAATATTTATTTGCTTATACATATAGGCAACATTGTATCAGGTACAATATGAAGCCATATTTACGCAAAAATAACCACCACTATCACGCACGTCATCCAGTATTTTATTGCTCCAGCATTAACGTTCATTGAAATATACCTATTTATGATACGGCGGGCAATATTAATCGCAATTTATTCGACGATCTCATGAATAATGCTTTTAACGCCAGTGTTACGTTGGTGAAATAACATTAAAAATAAGAAGCAATCGCCAAACGCATTGAAATGTTTTGACGCCAACGTTAAGAGTAGCGCTACGTTCGTGCCCGATAACATGTGGAAATCCGTATGTAGAGGAAAGCGCCTACGAACTGAACGCTTCCTTAGCGGGTTCCTAGCACTGAAAGTGTTAAAGATGGGAAGATTCGAGGGGTGGGGTGGCAATTATAGTTAACATTTTAGTGAACTAGGCGGCGTTAGTATCAGAATACCACTGGCTCGCTTGCTGCTTTACTGATTTGCTCCAAAGCTTGTACTAAATACAACTGTTATCTACATGTTACCTATCAGTACAACATTTTGGAATTTCTATAAGTGTCAATTTTTGCCGCAAAAATAGAATACGGATGACATTAAATGCGTCATGTCAAATATTTTTTGAAAGTGCCTTTTATCCTGCCTGTCACGTTATAAAACTCTAATACCTCAAATACCAAACTTAAAAGTAAAATAAAGAATAAAAAAGAATAAAGTAAAGAAAGAAATTAAATAAAGTACTTAACAAAACCTAAATAGTCACCCTGAAAAGTAATTTCTCCGAATGAGTCATTTGCCAAAGTTTCAATTGTCCAATCCGTTTTTTTTTTTCAGAAACCGTTTACTTATCTGTATGTATTTTTATAAAATGGGTTCTTTATTAAGAGACGATTTTCTAAAATACGGAAGTAAAACGTTAGAAAAAAAAACGCACAAAAATGGAACTTTGGCATATGACTTGACATTCGTGGAATTCTGGAACCGTCGATATATTTTTAGATTCGATAGTACTCGATTTTATTTCTTACCTCTAAAATCTTGGATCGTAAATTGTAGTCTGGACATAACACATACGTAACGGCCCGACAGGGCATAGCTCACCGCACGGGCTAACAAACGGCAGACAATCTAATTGAATTATGTCACCTGGACAGCGGGAACCGTCTCAATTTGACCTAATTTATAACACAACCACATCAGAGAGCTACCTGGCTTGCTTGATGAATATGCGAACTTGTTGGGTTGCAACGAGTCCTCAAGTCAATTAAGGGTCGCCAACGTGCTTTGACTCTGGAGTCACAATCGTCCATAGGCTAAGGTCTCCTTGACAAGGTTTCTTTTTAATTATTTTTACATTACCAATAAATAAAACTGACGGAATTACTCGGAAAATCATCACGTTTAAACTTTTTTTACGATTTTTTAATAAAGATTGAATACTAGACGCTGGATATACATTACTTGTTCCTAAATCCCTACAAATTCACACTAACACAGTTTTATACACTTTTAACAACTAGCTCACCAGTACCTATTTCCTTGGACTAATACTTATAATTACTCAGTTAAACTCACGTATTAAAAAACCTCACTACGAGCGACATGTTTCGAGCTCTTCAGGAGTTCTTCTTCAGGATGAGTGTTTTCGTGGATGTGTCGCTTCAAGTTCTCATCCTAAAGATACATCATAGTGACATTTAATACGTTTAACTGTGTAATAATTAGTTTTATTTTAAACATGTCTCAAGAAAGTTTAAATTCGATTATTGCAAATAAATGGGTAAGTTTAAAAGGCACGCAGAGTACTACTAGTACGTTATCTGTCAAACTGTATCAATAAGATCCTATACTATTAAACTAGCAATATGTGTAAACATAACTACTAGTTGCGGTCTCGAAAACGGCTATTTCGTAAAGCTCTAATAACTGGAAAAAAGTTTTTTCCATGTTCTCTTTATTTTCACTCGAGCAGAGCTCGGTTACCCGGGTACAGTGAACTAAACAACTTATCTAAAGTAAAACCTGACCAAATAAAACATTAAACTTGAAACATTGTTGAAATAAACTTCAAACTTATATGATACTCCTGAGCCGAGCTTAAACTAGAACTCGTAGGTGTACGAGCGCTATTAAAGCCGTATATCACCGCATTAATATGTCGACACATCGTACGTGCTATCTCTAGTCCCAACATTGTTTAAACCACTACCCGACCCGGAGAACTAACACAGACTAAGAAAGAGTAGACAGCGCAACCAAATCAATTTGAGAAAATATAGATATTTGAGGACTACTGCCCGTTGGTACCCTCTCACCGATTTCACACGAGGGCAGACCAGTGAGGCAGTAGAGTGGGACAGAACAGTAAGACAGTTGGCGTTCAAACATAGGCCAATCAGATAGTACAGACCAGTGGCGGCGCGTGAGAATTTTCACTGGACAACCCGGAGCAAAAAGGGGCTGTTTTTTGATGATTTACGAGTTTGGTAATATATAGCAAGAAATTTTAGGCAAGCCAGTGCGAATCGGCTTATATGGGCGCCCGGCCACTGGTAAAATGGGCAAAACAAGTGCAGACGAGCCTCGCGCACTGTCCTGCCCTTGCTACTCGTGTGAACGCGAGGGCAGTGCAGTGGGGCCACTGCACTGCCCTCGCGTTCACACGAGTCCAACAGCAAGACAGTCGAGCGAGAAGGGTGGTGAGGGAAGCCTGCCCCGAAAAAATATACCACCCGCCTATTAACTGTTTTGCCCTGGTGACTCTCTAGACAGTACTGTTCATCCGGTTCGAAGAACCAAAATAAAGTGTATTAAGAATAAGGCAAATGGCGACAGATTCTAAGTGGACTGTATCAAAATCGAGTCCTTGCGCGGTCGCCGTGATTTTGCAGAATAGATGCGTTGATTGCGTATCGGCTTACCTGAAGACCTTGAAGGCGAGGCTCAGCATCCGATGAAGGCACTCCCTAAGGTTAAGCTCAGCGCTGGATCCTGATAAGCGGCACCCTCGGTTCTACCACTCTCAGATGCAAACACAGATGAAATAGATGTGTGTCATTCAGCGCGTGCGTTCAAACAGTAACAGTACTGAACTGTCTACTGTTCTACCTCACTGCCCTGCCGTCGAGTGAAATCGGCAGAGAGAAGGCCTGTGTCCAGCAGGGGGACGTATATAGGCTGATTTATTAGTATTTTATAGATATTAAAAAGTGAATTATTATGCCCGGGCGGGTCTGGAATTATTTTAGTCAAACATAGTGTTAAGTCCTACGTGTATTAGGTACACTGTTTATTTCAGTTGTTGATCTAACTAGACGAGTTGAGGTGGGTCGATTGCCATACAAAACGTTAAGTATTTGACATTCGTAGGCTAACGGCGTGATATTTTAAGAAACTTATGTAACAAACTTTCATAAATTGGCTTCCCATTTGCGCCAAATTTCCCCTTTCCTAGAATAAACTTGTATAAACTAGATTAATTTGAGAAATTGGTTTGTCACGTGATATTTTGGGAAAACTATTTTTCTCAAATTAATCTAGTTTATACAAGTTTATTCTAGGAAAGGGGGAATTTGGCGCAAATGGGAAGCCAATTGATGAAAGTTTGTTACATAAGTTTCTTAAAATATCACGCCGTTAGCCTGCGAATGTCAAATAACGCTTTGTATGGCAATCGAACCACCTTAACAGCGGTATGATGACTGTTGACAACATAAACAATCGAACATGGGTAAGCTTGACTCCCCATACAAACGTGGTTCTCATTTTGAAACGGTTTTTGTGATAACTTCTAGCAACACAAACTAAATTTCGATCTAGATTACTTATGTCGGATCCCGTTGCATATGTATGTATACAAAGTTTCATATTATTCCAGTCCAGCACACCGTTTTAAAATGAGAACCAAATTACGTTTGTATGAGGAGCCGACTTGTGTCGAGCGTCCTGGGGACTCCTAATGGCGAATATACGTCACGAGAATATTAACACTTTCACTGCCCGGAACGCGCCTAGCGAGCACCTACCCGTAGTCGTTTTGCGCTACAACATACGGGGAAAACCAAGGGATCGGCTACGAGCGTAGCGATTCTTGGCAATGACGTGTTAAGAGGCTGACAAGACCTAATTTGTTGAAACTGATATTATTTAAACAGTTTTTTTAAGAAAAACTATTTGTTCTAGCACATTAAAAAATATATAAGTTAATATTCATCATATTTCCAAGACCGCAGACGGACTCGTAACATAATTGGACGATATCGGCTCGATAGAAAATAATTGCAAAGATCGGTCTTAAAATCATCTTAAACGGTTCTATGTCCTTATTTTTTTGACGTATGGGTCTGCAATTAAAAACATGAAGTCCACATACCTAAACCACTAACGAGCCATATTTTACAAATAATCCACACTATTTTTATTTCAATATTTATTCAATATTTTCTTCTAAAAACTGGCCGCTCAAGTAACATCATTTCTTTAAGGTAATTTATAGTAAGATTGTATTGTAACGTTGTATTGTAGTAGATTGCTATGCCCGAAAGGGTACATGTTGAAACCAACTGTATTTTAACACCAATGTAAACACATGTTATGCAATAAATTATGAATATGAATACTCGCTCTCGTTTACTCCGATACAAATAGACAGTGTGCGCGTTTGTGGTGTTGAAAGAACTCATTCACCACGACGCTACACTCGTAGTGCTACGCCGTAGCAGCTTAGCAGCTGCATTACACATTCAGTGCCGCAAATCGCTACGCGCTACGCTCGTAGCCGATCTCGTGGTTTCCCTCGTATGTAGCGGAAAGCGCCTACGGCGTATGGACTCGATATCGGGTTCTCGGCACTGAATGTGTTAACACGTTCAGTGCCGGGAACACAACTCTTGTGTGCCTACGCCGTAAGCGCTTTCAGCTACATACGAGGGAAATGTGTTAGAATCCAAACGAATTCATTCGGTGTGTTGTATCTATTCGCTCTACAACTGTGAACCAACTTACTCACTCATATAGAATGTACACTCTACGTCCGCCTTGGCGGGGCTAAAATTTTATAAGCTGGCATTTTCATACGAGGCTCCTAGAGTTCCTGTTTTCAGAGAAGTTAAAGAGCTCTGATGCACGGACACACTTAATCCCTTTTACGTCCGAGTTGGGGAAGGGTTAAGTCCTTGTATCGCCTTTATTAGTTTAATACGACCTTGCCATTCCGAAGGATTCGCAACTTGCCCGATTAACCCCCTGTAGCCGAGTGCTTGCAACTTGCATTAGCCAAGATAATGGCTTGTCTCACACATTTGGGAAGCGTTTTCGTAAACAACGGAGCGATAAAATTTTATGACTACGTAGATTATCCTGAGGATATGGATTGTCTTCGCTATGGTGAGTATAGCCGCCATTTAAAATAGGTCAGGTACCTATTTGTTGTTTATGAAGCAATATCATTTACGAAAGTGACCAAATGGTTTTGTTTTCTAAATAATGCTATTACACATCAATCACTCCATTCCATAATTAGCACGTGTTAGTAAATGTGCACTAGTATTCTTGGAATTACCGGCAGTAAGTACAAGTTTGTGCCACCGTATATAATTGAGGGAACTCCTCAAATATACCTATTAGGCACGCGTGTAGTAATTACGGTATTTTCTATTATAACTCGTGTATTTACTCGGAAATCATAAATTTGGTCAAGTGGAAGTGATCATGAAGACCACAGATGGCTCGTGGAACTTCTCAATGATGTACTTCAAAGTATAAAAGTACGTCACAAATTCTGATATGATACCATTGATAAAAGCAAACAATGAAGACGTGCCAAAGGTAATTCTGAGATCCTTTAGGAGTCGACGGGAGTCCTCAAATATGAGCGGCACACATAAAGCGATTTGTCTTTTTTCTCTCTTATTTAACGCATTTCGGCACTGGTCCCACCGCCGGCTACAGACTATAAGCTATCGGCGATTACTCGCCGAAAAAACGAACAAAAGATAATAGCTCAAGTGTAAATAAAATTATAGTTCATCGCCGGCGGTGTGAACAGCCAGCTATAAACTATAAATATATAACTCTCTCTTTTATTTACACGAAAGCGATTATATTTTGTTCGTTTCTTGAGCTAGAAAATAGCCGATAGCTCATAGCTTACTCGCTCGCGGTGGGACCAGTGCCTTCAGCTCGGAAATCAGTTCATGTGGAAAATTGGAAAATAAATGTATAGCTTAGTGGAGTACTGAATTGAAGTCGGTTAAAACATTGTATTTAAAGTAAATTATATTACTTATCGTTGTGGATAAGACATCCATCTCTCACGCACTCACGTACATGTCAGAACGTGACGGATCCACAGTAATAACAAATAAAATGGCAAACATACTACGCCCACTGGGTTACATTAGTACGCTCTCGGTAATGTACAAAATACCGCACACCAGTTTCGCACCACCAGACGACAAAGTTTAATTGATAAGCATTTTATTTAGACTGAACCATCGCAAAAGGCCTCGAGATTGCTAATTAAATTTAAAGCAGCCTTACCATAATCCAAACAAGAGCTACGATTTTTTTTGATCAGTTTTTGGAGCTCACGTCGCCTTAAGTAATTTTGAACGGATTTGAAAAAAAACTAGTTAACTATACTTATTATTATTATTTCTGGTAGTGGCTTTCGGGCTGTCAAAGCCCTTATATCACTGCGACCATCGCTGATCTATTGTGATCGCCACTTACTACAATTCTTGGTCAAGTCCTGCAAACTCGAAGAATTGCAGGATTTTGTTGAACTCAAGAAATTTGATCTCCTCCGGGCACATGATGTGTTTGCCCAGGAAGGAGTTACGACTGCGCATGAGGCAAGGGCAATCGGTTAGGATGTGTGTAGGCGTCTCCTCTGCTTCAAAGCAGAATCTGCACTGCCTTGTGTCACACAGTCCTATCGTTTACATGTGCTTATTTAGGCGGCAGTGCCCAGTAAGCACCCTGACCAGCATGCGTAGACGGTTCCTACTTAGCGCCAAGGCGTCAGAAGACGCCTTTTTAGACGGCTCTAATACGTGCCTTGGAATGTTTCAGTCCTAACTATACTTACTTAGGTAATTATTTTGATTTGGAACTTCTTTCTGCAATCAACATACCTACGTAGTTTTTACGTACTTGGCCAGTTAAGGCTCAAATCACACGTTAGGTACCTCACCACACGAGACAACATCAATCACAGTGTAGTGAATTTACTAATATCGTATTAACTTCGCTTTCTTTTGTGTTCCTTTCTTCTGAACTATAAACTGTGCTTCCTATCTTATTGTGCTTGTGCTTCTATACGCTTACATCTTTTGTAGAACTTTATTATAGATATAGCGTGTCTATAACGGACTTATTATTGAAACGCCCCTCTGGAGGTGGAAACCTCTACTGCCTTATACTAGTAGAGGTTTCCACCTCTAGAGGGGTAAACACGTCACTTTTTCAACGAGCGTTAGGACAATTCAACTGTCATTTTCGTGTACAAAAAGTGACTTTTACTTCTACCTGACGCACGTAAAAGGCGTTACGTAATCAACCAGCAGATCTTGTTTTCTGATACAGTTTCGGGGCTCATGGCGATTCGAGCGCTTATTGTCAAAATCATTAATTTTATTGGTATCGTAAATCGCAGCTGTAATCTTGAAGTTGAAGTAATTTTTGTAAAATTAAAATTATAAGTAGGTAAGTTAAAACAGCGGAGGGTAAAATAAAACGATACCCGTTTATGGTTTATTATTTAACGATATCGTTTTTTTTTAAGGAGGGGGGGGCGATGAATACGGTACTCGAAAGAGGTCACGGAGTACTAATTTTAGCAGTAAACATTGATTTTAAAATATGAATGACGCATGGCAACTAGAGATGCATAAAGCAAGTAGGTAAGTGAATACGCTTCGCTTGCCCTGCCAGTTGCTCTTTGTTTGTAGAACATTTCAAAGTTTATTGCCGGTGTATTAGCAACTCTGAATTTAGCCAAAAGTGAAGCCGACGATTAAGTTTCGAGAATCCAAACTGTTAAGGAACTGGCACGTATGCGGAATTAGTAAATATGCCCAAAATTTGTTAGACGCCTGGCTAAAACAGAATTTAACCATTAGGGTAGCGATCGAATCTAATAGATATATAGAAATTATTTGAAGCATTAGTAGATAACTACAGTATGGAGTAATGAATTCAGGAGTTTAGTAGACAGTTATTAAGTAGTTACAGTTATTAGGTACTAACTCCCCTGGAAAACATCCATTGACTGGGAACATCATAAATCCGAAATGTCTAAATTCAGAACGCCATTTTCTGCTACACGAAAATTTTAACGCAGATGATTTTTAGGAATATATGAATAGTTATATCCTGAACAATCAAAATAACCTTCAGCGGAACACGGAATTACGGAATTCAGAAATTTGGAAAAAGTATGCTGTCGGAGAAACTAATCTTCGGAACTATGTAGTGTATAAAATAGCTACGCAAACGAAGACGTCAAAAGTCTTTATTATAAAGGAATAAAAAATTTTGACGTCTTCGATTGCGTAGTTACTTTTGATGCTGCCTGTATTACCATCAAAATACCGTACTTAAATGCAGCAGCCATCTAGTTTACAAATAGTAATAATTCACTCGATCATAATAAATATATTCATAAACCCAAAGGGATAATCCGTTAGCAGTTACGCAGCGAAATTAGACAGCTACATGCACGTTGTCAGCGGCTCACCGCAAACTAAATTGTGGCTTCGAGTGCGCTAGATGTGCGGCCTACATTGTGCCCACAGAAATTGTAAGGACATTTATGTAAGCATTATTTGTGGCGTTTTCAGGCAAATGGGCCATATACAAATTTAGGCGCGAGTCTTTCCTGTGGACATTGACAAAGTTAAGGGCTATAAAGTCTGATTTTTGGCTGGACTCTTGGTACGCGTTAACGGCGTATCTTCATACCTATATTATTATATTTATTATTGTGCATTAAAAACCTTATTTATACGCACGTTAGCTCTAAACTGTTGGCCACAGGAGAGACGAATCTTGTTTTATTTTTGGAACCTGGGAGCTCGCCCTAGGAAATATTCATCAACTGAAAATTATGTTTAAGAAAATTATTTATTTTTTGTTCCTACTACAAAAGTTTGGATTTTGTGCGTTTTCACTTAAATGTGCGACTTTTACTTTTTTCTCAGAAATGAGTTTTTTTTGGTTTTTCCTTTTCAGAATCATGGGCACTCTTAATCCCGATAAATAAAAAAACCGGCCAAGTGCGAGTCGGTCTCGCGCACCAAGGGTTACGTATCATTATCAATAAAAATATTTATTTTATTATGTTTTTAGTATTTGTTGTTATAGCGGCAACAGAAATACATCATCTGTGAAAATTTCAACTGGAACTATCACGGTATCAGTGAGATACAGCCTGGTGACAGACAGACGGACGGACGGACAGCAGAGTCTTAGTAATAGGGTCTTTGAGTACGGAACCCTAAAAAGTGTCCCCCAGTAAAAACCAAAAAAACTGAATTCTAAGAAAAAAAGTAAAAGTCACACATTTTTGTGAAAACGCCCTTTTACATTCCATTTTTAAAATATACCTATTTCATATGTATCTTTGCTGTGTGAATTCCTGACGCTGCTGGTAAACAGGTTAAATATCGATTAAATATCAACAATCAATTTTTTTTAAAGGTTTTGACTAATTTCTGATATACAGTCACAGACAGCAAAACAATTACGTAACTTTTCGAAAAAGCGTAACATTTTCCTTTACAAAACTGAGAGTTGCTAAAAAAACGATTGTATTAGTTTTATCTCAATTTAAAATAACGAAAAAAAAATTATGTTTTCGATAAAATAACATATGTAACAGTTACACAGAATATTGAATTAGAAATGATATTTTGTATGGCAAGTGTTGTGGAGATAATTGCAAATTAATGATGTTGTGACGTCATAGCATAAGCCAGTTTAATATAGATCGTTTTCGGAGGGTGCCGGCGCGTGCAGATTTCAAATGCATATAACATAAGAAAAATAAATCATAAAAAAGTTTTAGTGCTACAGTTGTTTTAATGCTGGATTATACTTTTGATTTTCGTAATAGAATAAAAAGATGCAAGTTCCCTATTCTCCCCATTAACATACACTACATTTCACGCACACTCTCTCTTTAAGGTAATGTGACACCTGTCACACACCTCGCACTGACCTCGGATTTTTTTAATCTTTAGTGACTTTATTTATAGACCTGGAAAAATACTCTTAGAAAAAAAAATATAATAGAGATTTTTTTGTTTACTTAATTTTAAGAGTCCACAGTAAGCTCGATTCTCTATACAAACGTAGTAACGCTCTCATTATAAAACAACTAGCTCTTAAACTTTGTACTTAGAATAAGTTAAGTACCATCCAGGTCTGTAATTAGTTTATGTAGCTTCAGATACCATAGTAAAAAAAAATACAGCAAATTTAAGTTTTTCATACAAATTTGGTTTCTACTGTATTTCAATTGCTTTATAAGCTAATTACAAACCTAGATATATACCTCATGTCTTTGTATATGCAAAGTTTCTTACAATCCAACACGTAGTTTTAAAATGAGAACCAAACTAAGTTTGTATGGGAAGGTGAAATTCGGCCGAGCTTACTGCGGACTCTTAAAACGTTATTCTCCGATGTTTTATTCAAGAATACAACAAACTTTCCATCCGGAAGTAACTAACGTGTTGAATGGTTACTTTTTTTCTTTAACCGTTGAAAATAAAGACTAGAAACATTTTTTTCTAATATGGCAACACTGAACCATACACAGTGTCTATCCTACTTTCATCCAGCACAATATCATTGAGTTAGGTCGTTTTGTTTAAAGATGGTGAATTAAAAATCAAGTGGGGTCAGTGCTTCTGTAAACAAATCATGATTTCTTAACCGAATGCTTAAGGAAGTGAGTGTAGATTTTTGCCAATTATTTAATTACTACGAAAGCTATTTGAATTTCAGTTTATTTTATGGATTGCTATAAATATATTTCAAATAATGTTGTAATTGTACAATTTGAGTTTAGGTTCATTTATTTGAAATATATAGTGTCCATCATTGGATCCGCAAAAGTTGCGTTTCTCCAATAATGGATACTTATCGATAACTATGATTTTTAACTGTACATTATAACAAAAAGCGAGTCTATTCGTCCGAGCGCGGCTGACTAAAGCTATAAGATAGAGCGACACAAGAAACATTATATTCTCTATCTCGCTCTATCTTATATCGTATGCCCCGTATGCAGTACGCCGCGCTCAGACGTCTGCGGCGCTACCACGAACTTCGAATCTCGAACTTCGTATATCTCCGTCTCTGTCGCTCGAGTGCCATAAACCATAAGTGCGATAGAGACGGAGAGAGAAGTTCGAGATTCGAAGTTCGTGGTTATAGCTATGGACGCTGTCTTCCGTGCTCGGACATTCTGCACAACTGGCACAAGATCGAGATCTATCCGTCTGTTTCTAAATAGAACACTTAGAAAGAGACGGATAGGCTGCCTCGGCGCGAAACAGTCCGCACGCGGTCTTGTGCCTTTCCGGATGTGCATATAACTACAAGTTAGAAAAGTTGATATACCCCCGACATTTTCATTTCAAACTACAATATCTCCAAAACGGCTTGACCAATTTTGTTGAAACGTAGCTAAGAACCACCTCGATCTTTTTTTTTTTTTTTTTTTTTTTATTTTTTAGGACCACCAACGGCTAATAATCTAAACAATACATTTGGCTTAAATAAAAAAAAAACAATTAAGATGCTTAGCCACTTATAGGTGACCACAGCTCACACAAGTGTAACATCTAGAGTAACAAAAAAAACTATCATATAAAATTACATTAATTAATTAATTAATATTTACGCTTACTATTAGATTAGTGGATTGATTGTGGGTGAAAAGTTACAAATATGTACATTTAAATTTTCCCTATAAAAATTAATCTAAATGTACATATTTGTAACTTTTCACCCACAATCAATCCACTAATCTAATCAGTAAGCGTAAATATTTATTTATTAATTAATGTAATTTTATATGATAGTTTTTTTTTTACTCTAGATGTTACACTTCTTCTTCTACATCTTGTCAGCTTTCGGATAAAAAAACCGTATTTGAATTACCAAGCTTGAGCAAATATTCGCAATGCTCTTTTCCTTACAATATTTCGTTACAATCAGAATATTTTTTGAATTGGTGTTTATTGCACTCGCATTGCTATTCACCGCGCGCGAGCTGTCTTACAGTGAGGTGGGACTACCCTTTTCTTTGTAAGTGTTCTAATTAGAAAGAGACGGATAGTCTATCTCACCGCCAGACAGCACGCGCGCGGATTAGTGCTAGCCGTGCGAATGAGCATTGAGACGATGCATCGAACCTAAGTTATATACCTATTCCCTTGGGATGGGAAAAATCGCCCCAGTTCCATGACCCGATAATCTTAGTATGACATCAGATTTGCATGATTTGTTAAGTTAAATATAATTTTGTAAAGGTTTGCCCCGATTATCGTTAACGTTTACTAAATAAAACATACCGATCACGCCCCGACAAGACAAGCATCCTTAAAGCTGGAAACGCACTGACAGCGGTGGCGGCACGGCGCGGAGGCGGTACCGGTTGTAATGTTCGAGCTAATATGGAAGGGTCTGCACAGAATACCGCGCCGCGCCGCGCCGCGCCGCGCCGCGCCGCGCCGCATCGTGCCGCTCTGTGGATCCTTTCATATTAGCTCGAACACTACAATCGGTACCGCCACCGCTGTCAGTGCGTTTCGGCCTTAAATGTATGTAAGCGCGCTGTTAATAAATAAATATTAAGGAACAATCTTAGGCTATAGGCTATAGCAAGCTCAATAGGCTTGCATCATAGTAAGCTCAATAGGCTTGCGTCTAGTACCCATACGAGATGTATTTAATAGATATAAATACTTAAATACGTAGAAAACATCCAAGACTCGGAAACATATATTTATGCTCATTACACAAATATTTGCCCTTACCGGGATTCGAACCCAGGACCTTTAGCTTCGTAGGCAGCGTCACTACCCACTAGGCTAACCAGTCGTCTTAAGACGGTCGTGTAAAGAATCGAAACTGACTCGACTGACAAATTGACACTGAAAGCTTTAATATATAATCGTATCGCCTCCGCACTGACAAATCAGGAAATCGTCTTATTCTGGGACTTGGTAAGTTTCTTTAAGATTCTCCGATATTTCTGGCACCTCAGCATAACGGGCACAGTCAACGTTATAAAACACACAAGCAGCAAAAAAGGAAGGTAAAAAACCTTTATTTTTAACAAAAACTAACTCTGCAGGGTGCAGGTGCCGCACCGACCACAACAACGGATTAATCTCCACCCCAGATATGCAATTCACAACCTGTCTCGGCTCACCCAACCACTCACCCCCATTATATACTGACACCGAGACCCTTAACAACTACGCGTAAAAGAAACCAGAGTTACACTGGCTCGCCTAAGATGAGTGGTTGCTAAGTTTGTGAGTCAGCCCAGATAGCCGGTAACCACCAACCACCAACCCGCAGCCGTATTAGCTCCTACATTGAAGCCATGCTTATTCACTACATGTCTCAACTAGCCTTTTATAACGTGACCGCTGAATTTTTAAGAATTATGCGTAACCTGAAGCTCAGATGTGTATTGGTTTGCTTGTGGCAAGTTGATGGTAATCGTCGTGAATACTATGTTTCTACTAATCAGAATAGAAAATTGTAGGTGGTTGAGTGCGCTCTGTCATTGATTCCAACTCTTTAATTAGAGCAAAGTAGATCTAGATATACAGGGTGTAAGCGATAACTTACCGAAGACTAAAACCCAAATAGTAAATTTGACAGCTCTTGACATGTTTACTATTGTCCGCGGCGGCCAGGCGGCCATTTTTTGTCTTTATCTTGTATTACCTAACCCTCCAGCTGTGGTTGCCCCTCTGCGGGCTTCACATTTTTTCCTGCAGGTCTGTGGAGACCCCTCACAGAGCCGCAAGAGCTGTTCTTACTTAACCTAGTCTCGTCTTGGTGGCTACTAGGGCAAGTTTGGTAACATTTTCGTATAAACCAAAGACGTAGAATTAGGCCGGCACTCCGTCTTCTGACAGGAGCTATAACTGGTCATGCACTACTAAACAAACATCTTTTTACTTTAGGTGTTACAGACAGTCCTCTCTGCAGAGCTTGCATGGAAGAGGACGAGACAGCCGCCCACGTCATCCTGACATGTCCTGGAGTGGCTGAACACAGGGCAAAACACCTCGGAACACCGGGGTCACTACCGGAGGCCGTCGGCAACATAAAGGGTCTGCTAGGCTTCCTGGTGGAACTGGGTTGGCACGAATAACAGTAGTGCCAAAACCCCTACGCAAAATAGGCGCATTTATGACGTCGAGTTGCGGAAACCCAGCCCGCGTACAACCTATAACCTAAGACGTAGAATTCATTACTGATATTAGTTTTTTTCAGTTTCATAGTAATTTTACAAGAAAAACGTAAAAAGGTTAAAATGTTGGTAGGAGAGTTTTGCTTTGGGAGCTAATAACTTTTGTACAGTGACAAAAACTATCAAACAAAAAATACAATAATAAAGCGCAATTCATGTAAATTCAAAAATATACACTTTTCATAATTTCCTAATGCAAAAACATAGTGAAACAATTTTTTAAATGATCACAACGCGGCTAGCTGGACTCGCGCTAGGCGGGGCGTTTATCTTACAAAATGGTCGAGTACGACTACGAGTATCTGCTTATATGCTTACTTTGTTAAATTTTATGATGCCAAATAAAATACATTCTAAATAATTTTATAAAACAATTTAATGTCCGCAGTTTCTGGCACACATACATACTTCTGTGCACTTCAATTTTCTTTTAATACAGTTGCAATGATTTTTGCAAACATTCTTGCACCTGCAATGAGTGAGTTCCAGGCACACACTTGCGACATCTGGTAAATTTGACCAAACAGGAGTCCATTCACTGTTTTCCATTCTCCAGCGCCGAAGCTTTTGGATAGGCACCAAGGCTTGTCCCCAGACATGGACTTCAATTGTTTACATTTTGTTGCGTATATTATTCTTCATTGACAAACATTTTTTTGATATAAAAACTACAAGGATTAATGAATTATCTATCTAACTAAGAAATATAGTGAATTCATAGAAGAAGACAGTATTTGAACAACAATATGGCTAGTTTTTGGTGTGCGTGAACGCCAGATATTATCTTGAATATTTCAAAAATAGCTCGAAAATATGAGTGAAATGTGGGAACATGAGTGACAGTATTATAACAATAATAAGTAGGTCCAGTTAGTTTTTAATGTTGTGTTAGTGTCACGCGAGACTCAAATAGATTACTAAAATGTGCTTTAGTCTGTCGCGCCTTGTCTTGCCCGCGCTCTCGTGTTCTTCTAGTAACTAACTAGCGTCGCTGAGGAGTTAAAACAAGCAGTAACGAAGCCCGAATCAAGGTAAGTATGTAAAAGCCTATCGATGTATTTTTTAACGTGACTATGTTCTCACTGCTGAGGTGAAAAGTTGTATAATTTTTGTGTTACTCGAGAGCAAAGTACTTGCGTCTCGTGCTTTTGAGTCCCTCGCTGCGCTCAAGATTCTAACTTTGAATCACTCGCTGCGCTCTTGATTCAATTTTAGACTCTTTCGCTTCCTCGGTACTCAAAATCAGCACTAGCAGCAAAAAATAACTTTGCTCTCTTGTTGCACAAATACCTGCTACGGTGAAAAAAATGGTAATATGTACGTAGGTATCACGTGTTTTATGTTTTCTGTATGTAGATACAGTAGAAAACATAAAACACGTGATGAGGAACTTGTCAGTTTTGATACGTAAGTAATTAAATACTGATGGAAGTTGCCGAAATGTTTCATTAATTTGAATCACAGCGATAATTACTTGAGTATTTCGGGCAATTAACATAGATAATTAACGTTTGGATGAGTATAAATTTAAATACATTGCTATTTAATATTCAATAAGTACTTAAGGGTGGCTGGCTACTTGTGTTGTGTTTTACAATAGGTACTGTTTCCGTGCAAAAATGTAATAAAGTAGTATCGTTAAGTGATAATGAAATACAGTAGGTAATCAAAGTTACCTACACAATACTTTATGTGCTGTAAATATTTGACACAGCAGGATTGCAAATGACTGTGCAGTTTTCGACTTTACTTTCATGGACTAATGTCCTTAATCATAAACGATTGTCTATTTGAGTAAATATGGCATCAAAATTCGCACTTCTTGGTCTGACACTGTGACATTTATGTTTGTAAGTAAGAGATATAACCTATTTTTACATGCACAATGAGAGCCGACGAAACTACAAATAAAATAATCCAAATGTCGAGATAAATTTCAACCAATTCGACAGGTATATCCTGCTGCTGTTTCTTCTCGGCAAAGGAGAGATACTTTATTTTATTGTCAATAGGTACTAAGAAATGTAAGTCAACGGTAACTCGAACCTACAGGCCGCCAAGGCCAATTTTTCTTCCTATACCTACCTAACTATTTCACTGTGACGTACCTTGACCGAGTATTCGTATAATTACAGAAGCCAGAAAACAGGATTGTCTTCAGCAACTTGAGCTACCACGGGTTCCTGTCATAATAAGCTCGTGGTTAACGAAATTATTCTGACATTGTAATAATTGACAAGCTTCCATGGTGGGTTCAACAGTAGTTCAACAGTTATATATGTATAATTACGGACCATCCTTACATTAAAATGTACAGTGAAGTTTGAAGTTATACTGTTTCACTCGGAAACGTCTACGCCGCAGCACGTCAGGTTCACAGATGGTTTTTTTTTTTCATTTTCCCAAACTTTTTTGGAGATGGATGGAGATGGATGTTTGCATGGACACCGGTTCCCAGATGGTTGTTTGACATGGTTTTGGGATAGAGGCCCCCGTAGCGTATTGTCATATTCGAGCGCTGCCAACGGTTTTGACCATTATAGTCCTCGAATCTGACAATAAGCGCAGCGAGCGCCCTCAGCCCCCAAATGGTAACAGGGAACTCCCATTCCCAAATCTGGCTTGTGCTTGGAGCATAAGAAAATGTCAGATTTTACTATATTGACAGCTGCCACTTCAATTCCGCATCTGAACCGCGTGGCTTGTCGTCAGATAGATTTCATCTGGCAGCCCAAATGTGTTGAAGTGGGCCATAATTCAGTAGTTCGATATTTATAGCGTAGTTGTCGAGGCTTAACACGTCCGTATGTATTTGCCGTAACGGCGATAAATTTGGAACAATACGTTTCAATTTTCAATTGCTTACATTGCAATGCTTCGCGATTTTAACTTATATTGGTTTAATTACAGCGATTATTTATAGATTGAAGCGGATAAAAATGATTTTAATTAGATTTTTTTTTTATATATTCGAAATTTAATTCATGGTATCTCGATGAGGGGCACTTTAGGGGGCGACTGGAAAACTGTTTTGGACGACTTAAGAAGTCTGAGCGACGGATTTAGTGAAATAGGTTTAGAATTAAATTTCGCCAAGTGTGAATTGTTTATAAATAAATCCCTTCCTCCGACTCCCATTTTTCCGGAATCCATACCTTCATATTATTATTATTATTACCTATTTATTCTGTTTAGCTTAACGCGAGTGGAAACGTGCGCGCGAAACACATGGAAATCAAATTGGAATGCGTAATTTAGGTTTTAGAGTGACCGCCTGGTTTGAAGGCAAGCCCTTGCATGCAAACAAGCAACTATTAATATTGCCAATTATAATCGTTGACGAATATATTTTCGAAAATGAATTGCGCATTTTATGTTCTGTAGTTTCTCTTCCATAAAACTTAACTCTGCACTGTCTTGTTCTTACATTTCAATGAGCGCAAGGTGCACAACAGTTACCTCAACTGGGCAGGGTAGTACGTAGGTATATCGCTGATATAGGTACTGTCAAGGGTAAGTTCATCTTAGATCTACTTAAGGATGACTCACGCTAGAACGGGCCGTGTCCGGCCCGGGCCGTTTTCTAAGAAAAACGACGGCGTTTTTGAGCGGCCGAGCCATACCCAAGCCCGGCCGAGCCACGGCCGAGCTTCGGAAGCGGCTCGGTGTCGGCACGGCCCGGCCATAGCTCGGCCGGGCTTGGATATGGCTCGGCTGCGTTAAAACGCCGTCGTCTTCCTTAGAAAACGGCCCGGGCCGGACACGGCCCGTTCTAGCGTGAGTCTTCCTTTACTCTAAGGTCCTCGCTGTTTCGGACTTATCGCAACGTCGATGCAAATAATAGCCCTTGTCATTTAGTCATTATGCGATTAAACCTCTCTCCTATACAAAAAAACATTACGCTCCTTTTCGTTGGGAAGTTCTGTAAAAGAAAATGAAAATTATTTTAGTTTTAAGGATAATAAATAAATAGTACGTATGTACAATATCCTTGTATACTGTAGTGTGCTATCTCAGCTTTAATGTATGCTCGGCTGCTTTGAGGTTACTAAAAAAAAACTTAGTAGAAACTACCGGCGTACTTTGGCTTCAACTTCTTACGTTAACATGGTAAAGGTATCTATATACATACAATTGAATAAGGTAGGTACCCGGACTGTCGTGCATCCTTGTTAGTCGAATAAATACAAAGTAAAACGAAGTTTAAATCAATAGCTTACAATAGATTCCTTCAATTAACTTGTCTTCGATTGTAAACAAAGGGCTGACTGACTCTTTGCATTCGGAATAGGAAGCTCAGGCAGACTACCTACCTACATTTTATTTGCCTCGAATAAGCATCGATTTAAGGGCGAGTACTTACTTTTGATTGCAAATAAATTCGAAGCCATTGTCGGATCTGTATTTCAATCTGACGAATTGTTATTGTTGCCGTTTTTATTTTACCAGTGTGCTTGAATTATTATACGTATTTTAATAAAAACCAGTAATATGCGGATAGATGCCCGTGGTAAGTACTACAGGTTGTGGCCTGTAACAGGAGCAAAAATTAAACGTTAGATTAGTAATCTTGTGAACAATTATTTACAAGTGGTTTTATTTGAAAAAACAAAACTAATAAAAAAATCTTCATAATAAGTTAACTTGTATTTTCTGGAATACTTTTATTTTAAAAGCACGAAATGAAATGAAAATTAAAAAATCACAAAAATTTCTTTTGAAAACCAAAATGTAAAAACTATTATGACACAGTACATGATGTTACCTCAAAATCTGCATTGACTGCTGTGCTATGATGTCTTGGTGCCAAGATACATAACTTGGAGGTCATAACTTTAGATCAAAATTTCTCCGAATCCAAAAAAAAAACAAATGAATCACAAGCGGTTACTGCAAATGATCTAAGGAAGCGTCATTTTGAATATTTGCTCCTAGACAGGCCACACCCCGTATAAGAACACGGCAGTCATTAAAATTTTACTTGTGATATAGTTTTAATAAGTTATCTATACATATAATAAAGCTGAAGAGGGTCGAAAGTCTGTACATGGAAGATATTCGAAAAAAAATTAGCCAGGGATACTTAAAATCGATAACAGAACACGTTCCAACAGTTTTTAGAATTTTTGTCTGTTTGTGTGTTTATCTGTTTATCTGTTTATCTGTTTGTCTGTTTATGTGACCGCGCATCACGTGAAAACGGCTGAACCGATTAAGATGAAAATTGGTATAGAGATAGTTTGAGTCCTGGGGAAGGACTTAGGGTAGTTTTTATCCTGGAAATCAACCCCTAAGGGGCTGAAATGGGGGGTGGAAATTTGTATGGAGCTACTTAAACCGCTGCACCGATTTTGATGAAATTTGGTATATAATTAGTTTGAGTCCCGGGAAAGGTCAAAAGATAGGTTTTATCCCGAAAATCTTCCCTTTAAGGGGTAAAATGTAGGGGTGAAAATTTGGATGTAACCCATTTTGATAAAATTTAGTTTAGAGGTAGTTTAAGTTCTGGGAAAGGACATTGGATAGTTTTTATTCCGGAAATCTTCCCCTAAGGGGGTGAAATGGGGGGTGAAATTTTGGATGGACTCCGTTTAGACCAAATTTGGTATAGATATAGTTTGAGTCCCTGAGAATGACAATGGATAGTTTGAATCCCGAAAATCATCCCACAAGGGGATGAAATAGGGATGAAAATGTGGATATATCCCATTTAGTTAAAATTTGGTATAGAGATAGTAAAGAGTCCCAGGGAAGGACAATGCATAGTTTTTATCCTGAAAAATCATCTCCTGAGGGGGTGAAATGAGGAATGAAAATTTGGATAGAACCGATTTAGATGAAATTTGGTATGGAGATAATTAAGAGTCCTGGGGAAGGACTTAAAATCATTTTTTGTATGATAATTTGGATGGGACCCATTTACGGTAAAGTGAGTTGGAGTCTTGGGGAAGGACATAGGATAGTTTACTCCCGAATGGGGGTGAAACTTTGTTTGTGACCTATTTTGATGAAATTTGGTTGAACGATAGTTTGAGTCCCGGAGTATGACAACGGATAGTTTTAATCCCGAAAATCATCCCCTCAGGGATGAAATAGGGGGTGAAAATTTGGATAAAACCCATTTAGATGAAATTTGGTAAAGAGATAGAAGGAGTCCTAGGGAAGGACAATGCATAGTTTTTATCCCGAAAAAAAATTGCCTGAGGTGGTGAAATGAGGGATGAAGATTTCGATAGAACCCATTTAGATGAAATTTGGTATAGAGAGAGGTCTCAGTCCAAGGAAAGAACATAGAATAATTTTTATTCCGTAACACATGAAAGGAGGAAATAATCCCCTAAGGGGGTGAGAAATGGTGGATGAAAATTAGGATTGAACCCATTTACGGTATAGCGATAGTTAAGGAAGGGCATAGGATAATTTTATCCCGAAAATCATCCCCTTAGGGGTGTAATTGGGGGTGGAAATTTGTTTGTGACACATTTTGATAAAATTTGGTTGAAATTTTGATAAAATTTGGTTGAAAGATAGTTTGAGTCCTGGAAAAGGACATATGATAGTTTCTATTCCGCTAATCATCCCCTAAGGGGGTGAAATGGGGGTGAAAATTTGGATGTAGCCCATTTAGATGAAATTTGGTAAAGAGATAATTTCAGTCCTGGAGAATGACAACGGATAGTTTTTATCCCGAAAATTATCCTCTAAGGAGGTGAAATAGGGGGTGAAAAATTGGATGGAACCCATTTACGGTATAGCGGTACTTGGGAGTCCTGGGGAATAGGTACATTACATAGGTAAATATATGTATATGACGTTCCAAGGATAAAGGTACCTTATGGCGGTAGTTTCGAAGATGTTTTCTAATACGGGGTAAAAAGACGTTTTATTATGGCTATTTTGAAAACTATTAGATGTAATATTTTGTTGACGTATCTTTATTTTTAATATAAAATATTTAAACTACAAGTCAGTTAATTTAGTCCTACGGTTTAGTAGAAAAGGTCCTTACGGCCGTGTGATATGAAAATATGCAAAATAATACTGAAAAAAGCCTACATGCATCTATTATGGTGAGGCGAGGCGGGTCATAGAAACCAAGTTTGCGGCGGAGTTTATTTTGTAAAAAAAGGCGTTCGGAGTAAGCTAATCTATAAAATCATGCAACTCAACCAGGAAAGGGTCATTACCCTTTCCTTCATACAATCCATACTAATATTACAAATGCGAAAGTAACTCTGTCTGTCTGTTACCTTTTCATGCTTAAACCGCTGAACCGATTGAGATGAAATTTGGTATAGAGATACTTTAAATTCCGGGGCCTTCCCAAAGAGTCCTTACTAAAGATAGTTTTTATCTGGAAATTCATCACCTAAGGGGGTGAAAAGGGGGAAGAAAGTTACGATCTTACGATATAAACGAGTTCCGCGCGGACGAAGTCGCGGGCAAAAGCTAGTCATTTATATACATATAAGCTTAGTCAAAAAACCTTTATGTGTTGATGCGCATTTGTTGAACTCAAAATATTGATGGAATCAGAACAAATATCTCTCCATCATCATTGTATGTCTCACTGGCGGCGTAGAGAATATCTCATAATAAGAAATTCAATTCAATTCAATAATTTATTAATAAAATATAAAATTTTACATGCAAATTGCTTACATGAAAAGAAAAATATAAATAGATTTAGATAGTTACGATTTAAAATAGTTGTACTATCTACAAGACAGTCGACTCTGTACAGTTGCAGAACTTGTTACATGATGAATGTTTGCTTGTAATTAGTATTTCTAATAAACCTACGTACGTACCTAATGCTCTCGAAATCTCGTTGATAATACTATCATAGGTTGTGGTTGACATGTGTTGTCTGGTGAAATCACAAAACAAAATAGCAATGCACTCTTGAAATCTTGACATATGAAATTTACGAACAAAAACAAACTTATCCCCAAGTTTGTTTTTGTTCGTAAATTTCAATTGAATATGGTACAATTTTGTTTGTAATCATGGGTCTCAATAATATTATGACTATTCTGGACTTACAGACAAACAGCAAGATTCCATATGTTTCGCTTGTTACGAAACAAACACAACATTTATTATTTTAGAGTTATAGAAGCTTGTTTTGTGAGTAGGGCTTATTCCACCTGAATTTCATAATACCTTATTCACTATTACCCCTAATTTTCAAATTGTTATGGGCTCATAATACCTAAATGTCAAATCGTCTCATTCTTAAAATGAATGAAATTCATTATGACTTTGACCCAAAACGTTATATTCTCTAAATACCTAAAGATTGAAATGCACAAATTCCTTCAAATACCGAATGACTTCTGTCATTTCTATGACAAAATATTAAAATAGCTAAAATGTTTTGAAGTTTAGGCATGTGTGTGACTAAGCTATTTTGAAATTCGGCCATATTAAGAATATGGTGTTATGAGAAAAAAAGTTAGGTATTCTGTGATTTAGGTATTTTGACACTTAGTTATTTTGAGATCTAGTAGTATTGGTAAAAGGGTAAAATGGAAAATAGGTGGAATAAGCCCTACTCTGTTTTGTTTGATAAACTGTATTTTGTTCTCAAGTTACAAATACTTACTTTAATGATATTCCTATTTAATATACGTAAGTAAAGAATTTATATTTTCTCTATTGTAGACTATCGCCATACGATTAAATAAAAATTAACTTATGTCTGACGCTACATTGTATAATTTCACGAAATTATCGACGCTTCCTGCGTACCTTAAAAATCCAAGTTCATTTTAAACAACCTTTACAAGGGTCCAAAAAATTTGCGCCAATTCTTTCCAATAAAAGGGCTGATTACCTGAAATATATCTTCACTGTATATATATAATGAAATTTGCACTGTCCCTTAAGGGCGGGCGGCGTGAAGTAGGCTAATGAAGCGTTTGGTGCTCGAACGCTGTGATTGGTGATGGAATACTAAACACCGACCGGTGAATAGTTTATCAAATATTGTTGGGTATTTTTATGAGGAAGGATGGGTATTTTTATGAGGAAAGATGGGTATTTTTATGAGGAAAGATGGGTATTTTTATGAGGAAGGATGGGTATTTGGGTCAACAGGAATCAGCGTTTGTTAGTTTATATTACAAGCTTAAGAAAACAAAAAGCTTTTGGTATCACCATGGCCACAGCAGTTGGGCTAGAATGGAATCACAGACCATAAGGTCTTAGTAACTATAAAGTTACTATTGTTTTTAAGACTGATGTTCTGATCAATTTGATACTTCCGTCTCTTAGGTAGCTCTCCTTTGTCTTTGTCTTAATAATTTCAATGAGTGACATCTACTTTTATTGCTATAAATTAAGAATTAAGCTGCCTACTGGGGTAGTGTCCACTGGGGCATTTACTTTGCTTGCATATATTTTGATAGCATTGCATTAGATGATACCTACACACTTCCATTCAATAAAACAACTCGGAAAATATACATGTAATATAATTGTACTGAACGGCGTTTACTCGGTGTAGCATGATGGACGATATGTATCTTCTGCAAACTACCTAGTAACGAAATGTAAATACTTAGCGATGCACCATTCATTTACCGAGCGAGATGTTTGTTCAAGTTGTGTTGAGACCAGGGATTGTAACCGGTTCTTTTTTGTATGGGAACTGTAACCGGTTTTTTTCATTCTTTGAATTATTTAATTTTCTAATAGGGCAATCTAATAATACGCACTCGTTACCTCAAAACACAACTGAGTCCTACATATGAAGTATAAAATAATTCGAGAAATGTGGTTGTTTCGAGGTTTTTGAAAAAAACCGGTTAAAATCCCTGGTTGAGACAAATCACAATAAGTGTGACAGAAAGAAATATGTATATATATATATCATTTGCTGTCTTTGTCAAAGTTTCACCTTGTTATGTTTTTCCCAAACTATTTGCTATCAGGTACCCACCTACTTTGAGGGTAAACAAACGATTACCCGCCTAAATTAAGAAAGTGGTTTATGGTAAGCCGTCAGCTATTTTAAAAAAATATTTCAATTTATAACTTCTCTATGGGATTATTTCTCTATGGGAGCACTACAAGAACCCATTATTGTGCTCCTACCAACATAAAAACAAGTCTAAGTAATGGGCCGTTCATCGAAACAATGAAACATAGTCTTTGAGTATAACATAGTAGACATTCCTTTTAAATCCTACTTAATGGCAGTATTTATTTAAATAACTGCTCAAACTGACGCCGCCGAAATCACAATCACATAAACATAATAGTAATTAAGCCAATAAAAGTCGACACCGAAAATCATTTCGACATGATTGAAATTGAAAATCCGAACGATTCGTCCCAAATTTATGTTACGGTAAATACGTATGGACGTGTTAAGTCTCGGCAACTAGGCTATAAATATCGAAGCTCTGAATTACGGCCCACTTCAACACATACAGATTTGTCACGTTCCACTCCTGCCAGATCCAATTCATCTTGACGACAACCATTGTAACAGCACCGCTACTGCCACACACACCCACACACACACACACACACACACACACACACATATTTGGTCGGAAATAAAAAATACAGACGTTGCGTTATAGGTGTACAGAATAAAACAACTGCACATTAGGACTTGTTTACCTACTGTCAATTTTTTGGTCTGAATGACAGTTGAAATGTCGTTACCAACGTTCAAAAAGACACGCAATTAAAATGGGTTGTCACAGGATCAAAATTACCTATCAATGAATATTATCTGTTGACATATTTCTGATGTAGGTAAGTATGTAGGAACAATTCTTCGAAAAATTGTAAAAATCTGGGGGCACGGCAGTGCCCCCGCCAAGACGAGCCAAGCGAAGCGCAAGGGCAGGCATTACCTACCTTTTCTCGAAGCGCTTCATCATTTTTTGAACCCTCATAACTTGTTTTTGGATTATACCAGATACACAAAATTCTCGGGATATGATGTCAATAGTGAACTTATTAAACGTATAAAGTTTCAATTGCATAGCTTACACTTTTGATTTTATTGATATCTAAAAAACACAGATTTCACTGACTCACTCACTCAGGTTGATCTTTGATAAACCTCTAGGGTACTTCCTGAAATCCTAGAAAGCAGAAATTTGGTATGTAAGCTAGTATTAGTAAACAATCACCAAAAAAATCTAAAAATTTGAACTTTACCTCCCAAGCCCTTAAAACTAGGGGATTTTGTATGAGACTTTCGCAAATGTTGATGCTAATAGAGGTCTGAAAATTTAAATAGGGACTCCTTATTATAAATAACGAATTACGTAGATATTTCAGGATTTTTAGTAAATCACCCCCTTTTCACGCCAAATTCTATATCTTGGCTAAAAAGTATGGACCCTTCGATTATTACCTAATGTCGCTTATAAATTAATTCAGCACGAGAGCCTATGCGGCGACCGGGATGTGCCCAACAAAGCTACCTAAGTATACTTTTTAGCCAAGATGTAGAATTTTTAGAGCATGGCTGGTAGTGGTAGGTTACGCCGTGTGGAGTATGAAGCTTGGCGCTCCTTATGATCTGATATCTTTTTAACGCTGAAAGCTATATGAGCTAGGGAGTCTTGGCAGTCACTTTACATGTAATGTTTTTAGTGGGAGACATTTTTAGTAATACCTGTTAGCAATTTACAAACGTTAATACAAATCTAAACTCATTGTAGGTATCTCCTACTTAAAAGCCGATTCAGATACGAGCAAAAATTTTACTTACCTGCGTTATTAGGAATCACGATATCTCTGTTAATCCCAACAACGGGTCAAGTCATACGCTCACCGCGAATTACATTCAGTAATGTTAAAGGATAACTGGCACAGTTTGAACCGAGTATCCATTTAGCAACTGAGAATTAATTTAAGCGTAATTGTCAGTATCTTCTTAATATATAGTCGCTACAATCCAATACGTAGTTTTAAAATGAGAACGAAACTCCATTTGTATGGGAAGGTGATATTTGGCCGAGCTTACTGCGGACTCTTTATATTCTTAATGTCCTTAATCACACTAATATTTCAGTCATCAACGAGAAGCCTACTGCGATCCGTACTTAGGGTTCTAAGAATTGTAATACCCACTTTTAGGTGCATTCACGAAACCGACTGTGGGAAACAGGCCAACTTGATCGATCAATAGGTATCCTAATTGTAAACAGGTGGCTCATTAAAAGACAGATAAGACCTCCGTCCTCTATTCACTACCAACTTGCAACGTCCTGCAGTAATAGCTTCAACTAGCAGTTTCATTCTGTTGAAGCCGATTATGACCGTCTGTAATACCCCTTACAGTGTCGTTCAATGAGCGCCTAGGCACTCCTCTCCTGTTAACAACAAGATCCTAAGCGCCATTGGAAATACAATGTATATATGGCCTTATAGGCTAAGGGCGAACGTAGTCCAAACGTCCAATCATTTGGAAACATTGTTGCTTTTATGAGCACGAAGATGTCTGTAAGTGAATGTATTTTTAACCCCCGACGGAAAAAGAGGGGTGTTATCAGTTGGACGTGTCTGTGTGTCTGTCTGTCTGTGTGTGTGTGTCTGTCTGTGGCATCGTAGCTCCTAAACGAATGGACCAATTTGCTACGTTTCAACAAAATCAGTTCAGCCGTTTTTGAGATATTGAACTTTGAACTGCAAATGTCGGGGGTTTTTCAACTTTTCTAAGTTGTAGTAGTTATACATTTCAATTGTATAGGTACCTATACCTAAGGGCTTGTGCACAAATCACGCGAGGTTCGATAGGGGAGGGGGGGGGGGTCAGGAAAAAATCACGAAAGATAACGTTGGGGGAGGGGGGGTATAAGGATACCTCACGTGTATTTTTCTACAGAGAACGAAATTAAGAAAAAATATCTACCACACGAGTACTATACTTTTTCTCGGCTTCGTTAAACATAAATCTTTACTTAGCACTTCAAAATAGCGAGTATTTTTTACTATAAAACAAAAATAAAAATAAACAAGATTTACTATGTAAAATACTATTTATCTTACAATTAGGTCGAATGAAAAAAATATACGTGAGGTTATGTGGGGGAGGGGGGGGGTAGCCAAGAACCTCACCAAATATCACAAAGGGGGGGGGGGGGGGTCAAAAAGTAGCCGAAAAAACCTCGCGTGATTTGTGCACAAGCCCTAAGCACCGGCGTAAACCAAACAGAAACGGCATACGGCGAGGGCGAGGCGCAGGCGTGCATAAGGCGTGGAACGGATACGGCGCCGACGAGATTTAAATTATATAGAAGAGGCGAAGAAACGGCACGATACATCATTATACAGGCTGATTTAGTTGCGATAGCATGTCTTCCCCTTCAGATGACGAAGATGCGCTTGCTTTGCTGCAACTCATTAATGTGCAGAGGTACAGAAGTTATTGGATCCACCCTGTGTGGAAATTATCAGAAGAGAATATTGTACATTTCTATTACTATACTCCGGCATGCTAAAATCGTAAAGAACCTGATATTGTTCGATAATTTCGCAGAACTGTATATTACACTCAATATCATCACGCATTTTTGTTGCTGATAAATAATAGTCGTCCTGTATAGCAAGCAACGTGCCGCCTGCGCGGCGCTTCAGTTGTGACTGCTAGCGGCGCGTCGCTAGCGTGCCTCCGCCGCGCCGCTTCAGTATAATTTAAAATATGTCTCCTTAGTACCTTACTAGCTCCTTATTCCATTGTATTAAGGTCTACAATGGTTTGAAGCGGCATCATGCCTGCACCCGCGCCTGCGCCTCGCCCTCGCCGTATGCCGTCTCTGTGTGGTTCAGTGGCGGTCAATAGTAAATTTGGCAGCTAATGACAAGTTTACTATTGAACGCTACTGACTTTGCAGCATATCCAAGATCTACGAAACAAGACCATTATCTCATTCCATCTCACCCAAATTCTCACCGGACACGGCTACCACAAATCCTACCTATACCGCTTCAAGATAACCACCGATGACCTTTGCCCGTGCGATGGACGCACCGCACAATCCATCGACCACCTTTTAAAATACTGCCCGAAATTCACAAACCAGAGATTTAACCACGAAATCATCTGCTATAATCTCCATATAGAACCATACAACCTGCAGGAAATCATTCGTAAAGAAAATGCAATAGCCTCATTTTGCAAATTCGCCTCCTCCATAGTTAATAACCTGAAAAAGTTCAATGGCACATAGTTCACCCTGCATTTCACCCATCATCCATTACAACCATCACTCATCGTCATCATTGATACACAGAATCACTAATTCCATTAGAAATCATTTATCATAAGTAAGCGCGGATTCAGTCGCCCGTATCCTTCGCGGGGACTGTTTCTGAGTATATCAGAGATAATAAAAAAAAAAAACAAAACTATTGACCGCTGCGGCCAGGCCGAGCCAGTCTGAGAGGCTTTTTTTTAAGAAGCCTATAGTGTCCCAATGCTTGGCAAAGGCCTCCGCTCTTGATTTCCACTCGTCCCGATTCTGAGAGGCTTAATATGTATTAATGGTAGGTAAGTACCTGTTACCACAAGGTATAAGGGACAACGTACCGAAGACTGAAACCATGGATTCCGAGCATAATTTGGAAAATAGTAGAAACATGCCTAGAAAAATTCTAAAGTTTTGAAAGCTTTAGCGAGTTATATGGAAGTAACAATGGATTGCAAACTGTGAAATGACGCACGATGCGGGTACGGCAGTTGAGGGGTAATCACGCAACGTTCCGAACGCGCGTCGGTACAATTTAACTGTCAATTTTTCGAAAAGAGGCCGAATGTGCCAATACATAGAAGAATGTCGTCCATATTTAGGTCAACAATCGAAAGTCAATTTACATATGCTTTATTTTATATATTGCGCATATACATAAACCTATTTACATCGACTACGGCTTACATTTTATTTATTTATTTGGATCCGGTGACAAAGCTGTGCGATTCTATTCGCAACCGATACAAGGTTATCCTATGTGGTGACCCTGGTTAATTTAAACTCTGACTCCAATTATATATAAAATTTATTTCGATGTGTTCACTTGAAAATCGTTACAAGAACTGCGGGCGCTAGGTGGGCTCACAGCCCACCTCGTCCCGCGTCGGGGGGGAAGGAATTTGCAGCGTTGTGAGAACTATGTACAACTGTGTTCCCACAGTATTCCCCCCCTTTTCCAAAAAATAAATAAATAATAAAATAAAAATTAAAAACAATACATTGGTCTCTCATTTGGGACCTTTACCTTACACAACATCACTTAATCTAGTCATACACTTGTTAATCACTAATACACTGACGGTGCAGCTTGCATTTGCTGCGGCTGCACATTGTTGACTCGGATGGCAGTAGGCGGCGGCAGCGATTCGACTGTTTTACGTAACCAGCTGTTAACATGGCGCTTGCATTTGGCGCGCAGCACGTACATAAATGTGATCAATAGGACCACTCCGACAACTAGCAGTCCTATTCCGATGTAATGTAGTTTAGCTTCAACTTGCCCGGAGTGCGACTGCACCTGGGCGATGGCGATGTTACTGTTTTGGGAACTATCATCTTTACTTGAACCCGATCCCATTTTGCACACTATACAAATGGTGAAAACTTAAACTGATGCAAGATAAAATAAAATATAAATACACTCGCGGTGTTTCCGCTGAACTCCGAGATTACTGGTTACGCAGCGTCGCTACCGCTGTATTATATATTATAAAATCTGCTCATCCGACAACAATACAAATCGATATTACCCTAAATTATCATCATTAAAAGTAGGTTAAGTCTAAAGTACTACAAACTTACTAGGTTGCAACCTAAGCTATATTGTTAATCGTAAATAATTATTAATCACGGTCAGATGGTTACAATTACTGACATTGCATCTCGGTTTGGCCATACCGTATGATACAAGAGCAGTAATGCAACGCAGTGCCATGTTGCTAACATTTTTACAACTCGTTGAACTGAAACACACATAGTAATTTAATACCAAGAATAGACTAACACGGTCACTAATATTATTCAGTAAGGACGACTTAGTTATTTTTTGTAAAGATTGCCTAAGTTATCCTTCCGACACAGTAATATAACACACTCACAATATATTATTGACGACCTTGACAATAATTCATGCTTAATAGTAGCCCTGTATTACCAACCTTCTGCGCAAAACAATAACTGACTTCCCTGCGGAAGTATACTGACACGTATTAGTTGCGCTACCGTTGTGCTATGAGACTGTGTACAACGAATGTTATGTTTATTCATCGATCAAAAACCTAACTGGCCTCTTTACAACCCTTCCGGTGCGCGTGGTCCGAGTTACCGGTGCAGGTGCGGGTGATGGTGTCGCGGATGGCGATTCCTGATCCCCCACATCCTGAGCCGTACCCTGGTTTCCTACTCTATCACGCGCTGGCGTATCGCTATTGTCCGCGTTTGCATTGAGTAAAAACGCTGGTTTTAATCTATCGATCGAGATGTGGGATTGCCTACCGGGGAGTTGGATTAAAAACACCTTAGCACCTCTCTCGATGACCCTGTAGGGTCCATCGTAAGGTGGTTTTAAAGATCTACGAACAGTATCGTCTCGAACAAAAACATGTGTACAACTTAATAACTCCTCGTGTATAAAAATTGATCTAGTTCTATATTCTCTTTTCGGCGCGGGCTTCAGGCTATTAATATTATCTCTAATTCTCTCTACTATGCTGTAAGGATCGATAGGGTCTCTTTCTGGCGGCGTTTCGTAGAACGCTCCTGGCAGTCGAAGCGTGCGACCGAATGTCATTTCCGCTGCGCTTATGCCACTATCACTTCTACCCGCGGTGCGTAGTCCGAGCATTACGCTGGGCAAGAGATCTACCCAAGAGGTACCGTTACCTAGTTTTGCCATAAGTGCGGCCTTAAGTCCACGATGGAATCTCTCAATTTTTCCATTAGAACTTGGATGGTAGGGTGTAGTCCTAATTTTGTTCACCCCCAACAACTTCATAAGCTCCACAAACAACCGACTTTCGAACTGACGTCCTTGATCGCTAGTTAGCCTTATCGGACAACCGTAGCGAACAATCCATCCTTCGTAAATAGACTTAGCTATGATTTCAGCGGTTATTTCAGTTATCGGAAATGCTTCCGGCCATCGTGTATACCTATCTATGATGGTTAGCAGGTACCTATCCCCATTAGAAGTTGTTGGCAAGGGTCCGACAATATCGGTATGTATGTGCTGGAAGGCGGCTGCATCTGGAAACGTACCTAGATCAGACACAGTATGACGATTGACCTTCGCCTTTTGGCATGGAATACACGTCCGTGCCCAGTTGCCTACATCCTTGTTCATATCGGGCCAAAAATAATGTTTACTAACCATTTTCCTAGTTGTCCTGATACCGGGATGACTCAACGAATGTATACTATCGAATACCTTACGACGAAATTCTAAAGGTAAATAAGGTCGAACCTCGCATGTCGACGTTTCGCATAGTATAGCTCTATTGCAAGTAGGTATCGTTATAAGCTTAAGTTGCAATTTGCTCGTGTTATTTATATGATCCGAATGCGACATTCGTAATGCATATTCATCTTTATGTTGAGCACTGGCTAACTCTGACAAATTTATTATAGTAGGACATTCTATAACTTCTACCCGTGAAAGCGTATCTGCGACTATATTATCTTTTCCGCTAATGTGCCGTAAGTCGGTCGTAAACTCACTAATAAACAAGAGTTGCCTTGCACGTCTAGGGCTTTCCTTGTTATCGTCGCCTATCTTGTTGAACACCGTACATAAGGGCTTATGATCGGTATACAAGGTCAACTGTCGACCTTCGAACGACTTCCGAAAATATCTAATGGACAAATATAGTGCAAGAAGCTCACGATCGTAGGTGCTGTACTTAACCTGAGCCGGAGACAATTTTTTTGAGAAAAAGCCTAAGGGTTCCCAAGTGTTATTTACCTTTTGTTGAAGCGTACTGCCCACAGCCGTGTCACTTGCGTCACACATAAGGGCTAACACGGCGTCAGGTCTTGGATGTGCGAGTGTAGCGGCCTGTTGAAGGCCTGCCTTACACTGCGCAAATGCTTCTTCCGCCTTTGCCGTCCACGCGACCTTGGACTTGTCCCTTTTCTTGGCGTTAACCAAATACTTATCTAGTTCCGCTTGTCTCACGGCTGCATCCGAAATATGGCCCCTATAGAAATTAAGCATTCCTAAAAATCTGCGGAGCCCTTCGATCGTTTCCGGTTTCGGATAGTCGACTATGGCACTGACCTTGTCCTCGAGCGGCTTAATACCTGCCGTCGATACGTGATGGCCTAAAAATTCTACCGAAGGCTGTCCAAAGCGGCACTTGTCTAGATTGATCGTTATGCCGAAATTTGTGAATCTTTCGAACACTAGCGCTAGATGTCTTTCATGCTGCTCTAAATCTTCGCTAGCTATGATAACATCATCCAAATAATTAAATAAAAAATCTAGACCTTGAAGTACCGAATTGCTCATGAAGCGCTGGAAGGTCTGGGCAGCATTTCGGAGCCCAAACGACATCCTCGGGAATTCGAATAGGCCAAAAGGCGTGATCAGACTAGTTTTTTCGATGTCCTCCGGTGCTACACTTATACAGTGGTACGCGCGGTTAATGTCTAATTTGGTAAAAACTTTTTTTCCCGCCAAAATGTAGGTAAAGTCGTGCAATCTAGGAATGGGATACCTATCAGGCTTAGTAATAGCGTTAAGTCGCCTGTAGTCTCCACAAGGTCGAATATCCCCATTCTTTTTAACTACTACGTGTAATGGAGTAGCCCACGCACCTTTCGACGGTCTACAAATACCTAGTTCCTGCATTAATTCGAACTCTTTTTTGACCTTGAAATACCTATCCGGGGCAAGCGGCCTTGCGCGTGCAAAAACCGGCGGCCCCGTAGTCTCTATGTAATGTAACACGCTATGCGGTGTCGACTCTTTGAACGAAGCCGGTTTCGTTATCTCAGGGAACTCGGACAACAACTTGCGGAAGGGATGTTTTTCGTCAACAGTAAAAATAGAAGGTTGGTTCATACTCACGATTTCAGCAGCGACCTTGAGGTCGGTCGTCTGATCTACCAACCTACGTGCACTTAAATTAACGAGCAGCTTATGATGGGCCAGAAAATCGGCTCCTAAAATAGGCTGCTTCACCTCCGCCACCACGAATTCCCATCTATATTGTCTACGCAAATTAAGGTCCAACACCATGGTCTTCGTTCCATAAGTCTTTATTTCACTTCCGTTCGCGGCGTAAAGTTTATATTTCGTGCACTCGCGATTATAAAATCTGTTTTTGGGAGGCAAAATCGACACGTCAGCACCTGTGTCCACAAGGAACCTCAGTCCACTTTCTTTGTCCGTAACACACAAACGACGACTAAGTGATGTGGTGCAAACCTCCGCCGTAGATCGCACCACCGCGCCTAGTTTTCCGGAACGGATGATTCCCACGCACACGGTTGAAAGCATTTCTTCGCCTTCTCAGCGTACCGGAAGTGATAAAAGCAAAGCCAATTGGGGTTGTCCTTGGTACGGCTTTTCGAGCGATTCCGGGACGTATTTCTCGTGCGCGACGTTGACCTCTCGTAGCGTTGTCCTTGACGTCCGCGATTTGCTTGTCGCCCTCCTGACCGCTCCACATTCGCCAAACGGACGCTGAGCTTTGCGATCTCTGCCAGAATAACGGCAGTATCCTTGGAAGTGGATGGGGCGGTACTATCAGCCTGTGGTGTACTGTAGGGCTGCCTGACCTCGGACACGTATTTACGACGCGTTGCTTCGACGACATTGTCCGCGATGCTTGCCAGTCGGTCGAGGTCACTTGTTTCTGCGACGGCCAGGACTGCTCGAACATCGGCTGGTAAACGACCTTGCCACAGGATCCGTAGAGTTTCGTCTGGGAAGTTTTCACGAGCCAGGTCCTTCATTCGATTCAATAACTGGCTCGGCTTCATTTCTCCTAGCTCCATGTCACCAATTAATTTATCTACTTGCCGAATTCTCGTATCTTCATACAAGGACAGAAGCTTGGCCTTGAGCGCGGCGAATTTACCTGTTGCCGGCGGTCGGGAAAGGAAATCCGTAAACTGTACTATAACTTCCTTCGGCAGCTTCGCAACCACGAGATCAAATCGGGCGTCGTCCCCTAACCTCTGTGGTGCCAGTATGGCCTCGATCCTTATGAACCACACTCGCGGCTGATCTACCCAAAATTCGGGTAACCTTGATGCCAGCGATATTGCCATAATATCTGGCTTCATCTCCGCTTCTGGTTGCGTAGGAGGCTGGGTGTTGTGGGGTGCCGCAGTAGGTTGACCCTGAAATCCGCCTTGCGCCTGACCTTGTGGTCCTCCTTGTGCGCCAGGTACACCGTGGAGTACGCCGTTGGTCATGTTCGTGACCCTGAGTCTTGTAACTTTCTTCGAAATCACGTCGGGGTCACCACTGTGCGATTCTATTCGCAACCGATACAAGGTTATCCTATGTGGTGACCCTGGTTAATTTAAACTCTGACTCCAATTATATATAAAATTTATTTCGATGTGTTCACTTGAAAATCGTTACAAGAACTGCGGGCGCTAGGTGGGCTCACAGCCCACCTCGTCCCGCGTCGGGGGGGAAGGAATTTGCAGCGTTGTGAGAACTATGTACAACTGTGTTCCCACAAAGCCCTTAGCATAAATATACCTGAAGTATAATAAATAAACTGACTTGCACTATATTATTAGATGTCTTCGTTGTCAGAGTGTATAGTATCAATGTTATAAAAAAGATATACAAATAGTTTCATTTATTCGTATAGCTAAAGGAATCATTAAGGTTCAGGAACGTACCGCATGGCTTATATACATATATAGCATGATGTCAATTACTATGACACAGTGGTTCTGTGGTAAATTGACGAAACAAGAATATAGGTAGTTAACCACAACTTAAACCATTATTTTTGTTGATCGAATCGGGCATTTGAAAAATTTTAATTATGGCCAAATAGCGTTTCACATAAAATTTCTGGCCTTCACTTGGTACAGTACGCTTAATTAATCTTTGCTCTAACTGCATGATTCTAGCGCGGTTTAAAAGTCGTAATTTCCATAAAGTATTTCAATAATAGCATTTAATAGTATTTCAGGATCGTAGCAAATGGAGATCCGTGATCTCTGCCTACCCCTCTGGGAAAGAGGCGTGATTATATGTATGTATGTATGTATTTCAAAAACCACTGGCGTATGGATAAAACCGTAATTGAGAGTTTACGCATCCAATTATATAAAACAATATTTTAAATAGAGCCAATTTAAAACTGCCTTTTGCAATACCAAAAAGTTACGGCAACGTTATTCAAAATTTTAAATCGTTATTAATGCGGCGCAGGCCGGTAAAATATTGCTAATAAACGATTTATTACGCCCCAAAGTATTGTGTGATTCCTGTATCCATTTACGTAATGCCATCGTACAGTCGCCATCAGATAGGTATATTGGACCGGCTAAAGTGCTCACAATTATCTGAACACGTCTCTAATGCCTCGACAATAGAGACTTGTTCCGATATTTGTGACCACTTTGGCCGCTCCGATATATCTGATTCAAGATTTGATTTCGATATATCTGATGGCGACTGTATTAAGATATTAATAGTACCTACCTGAAGGAAGGCTTTTTGACCAATCTTAGCCAAGCGTCGTGACTCGTGAGTGAAACCCCAGAGAAAACTAAATTTCCCGCATAATATGCAACCTAGCTAGAACGATTTTTCTGCCCCGTAAACCGTAGTCTTAATCTCAATGGAATCGTTAGAGCTGTATTCGAGAACATATATATTTACAAACCAATAAATATACAAAAGTAGGCACAAGGTGGACTGATGACTTGGTAAAGGTCGCGGGAGTCCGCTGGATGCGGGTGGCGCAGGACCGGCCATTGTGGCACTCTTTGGGGGAGGACTATGTCCAGCAGTGGACGTATTTCGGCTGATATGATGATGATGATGATGAAATATACAAATGTTGCTTGTTTCATAATATAGATTCGACGACGATCAAGAGTCCAAATAGCTCTGAAAATCGCTGATCTAATCACGATTATTTCCATAAACTAGGTAGGTGTCTATTAACATGTCAATTTGTGACAGGCCTAAACGGGTCTCTGCCTATCTATGCGGTAATCTCAGACATCTCAGTTAATAAAACTTTAACCATTATTCAAAATTTTACCTATAAAAATATTAAATGTTTCCCAAACATCTAAGCATCATGTTTACCGCATTTTCCTTTTGCTAGCCGAAAGACAAAAAATCGTTTTTCAAAAAGTTAAGTATCGTGAATGTCCACCCACACGGAAAATATAACAACAGGCAACATTAGATTTGAGGCACAAAGCAGACGTCATCCAATCAAAGTAAACGGTGAAAGAGAATCGTCAAGGCACGACCGATCAATGGGCCTTGTAGTCCAGTCATTGTACTGACAACTTATATAAAAATATAACCACATATGAGAGGCACAAAGCAGACGTCTTCCAATCAAAGTTAGCCAACCTTAAAAGAGAATCGTCAAAGCACGTCCGATCAAAGGGCCTTTTGCCGCTGCATCGGAAACTTCGTGCACACGTATAGAGCCGACCCTTGTTTACTGCCAATAATCTGGGCAACAGTCCACCTTTACTTATTCAAGGTAACGTATAGTTTTTTTTTTATACAACGACGGTGGCAAACAAGCTTACGGCCTGCCTGATGGTTAGCAGTTGCCGTAGCCTATGGACACTTGTGACTTCAGAAGAATCACAAGCGCGTTGCCGACCCTATATTCACTTGAGGATTCGCTGTGTTGGCAAATAGAGACATGCAGGTCCCTCACTCCCGACACAGCGCATCCTAGGGAGCTCTGGCGACCTTACTCACCACCAGGAACACAACACCACGTGTTTCATAGCATGCAATAATTTAGCAACACTACAAAGCAGTGGTGCTATTATGGTTGCGGTCTTCTGTAAGGTGGAGGTACTTCCCCAGTTGGGCTGCTCCACATACGAGCGAGATGACATTCCGCTGTGCCCTACCTCTCTTAATAGTACATTACTTACCTAGGGCGGTTAAACAAAGAATGTCTCAGATCGCAGGTATTTGTCGCCCGAGCCGAAGGCAAGGGCGATAAATATGCGCTCTGAGGCTTTCTTTATTACCGCCCGTGGTGAGTACAAAATTTTACGTCTCTATCTGGCCAGGAAGTGGGGTTTTCCGCACGCATAGCGTGCGGTAATTCCTACTTTATGGCCAGGTATGACGTAAAATAGTATTATATAACAGTTTTCTTCTTTAGGAGATAAGAAGCTTTTGTCAAAAATTTTAATTGACCACTTTTAGAATCTAATTAAGAAATTCCTGCGGCCACCTTCTGTCTCCATCATCAGACCAGCTTAATGTGGCCTGTGTTACTGAATATAAACTTTGCCAAATTTCAGTATGGCGGTGGACAAGGACTTGGTGAGGATGGAAGGTGGACGAGACGAGATACGATCCATCAGAATCGTGGCCGGCAGGTTTCATTTTCGAGATAATTCACAGTCTCCATGTTGTCACTGGGCAAATCTCGATCTCCAAGGTTACGTTTTACTAAATAATCAGTTACTTTATAAATGACGGACTCACAATCCTTCATGTGCCTACCTTTGTGATTTTGTACCCTTTTCACGATAGGCGCACGGTAAAATGCCAGACGGGTGGCTAAAATTGACTTTTGGGTCGACTGGGTTCTAAATAGAAGTTGCCAATACTTATTTAAATGTTTTGGATAATCTCGATACCGTATCATTTAAACGACATTGAGTTCGGATTACGCAATTGCTACGCAAGAATAAATCAATATAAACTTTGACTTCAAGTCAAAGTGTTTAGTAGGTATATAGGTACCTACGTAGTTACTTATATTTATAATTGTTGGTAACTGTGAAAGAATTAGGCGGGAAAAATAACTACAATGATACGTATTTGTAGTTATTATTCCCGCCTAATTCTTAACTCTCGATTTTTCTATAAATACTTACTAACATATTTCTACTACTACTACTAAGAATACTGTACTAACAATATCAAATGAATGGTGAACGTCCACTTAGCTCAGCCAAGCTACCATTATATATACTCGGACGGCAGGACACAGTTGAAATTATCAATTTCGCGCGCCTAGTTACCTTTGCTCAAAATTACTATACAGAGGACCATCAATTGCAACCTTTTAACGTCACTAAAAGCGTGCGAAATTTACACAATTGACGTTCAAATTTTTTAATAAAAATATTTTATTCATGTCGCACGGCTCCGTCCGAGCCAATGAATTTGTGTGACGTAGATAACGGGTTTTATTGTCACGGTTAGTAAATAAATTCCGGCGCATCCACCAATCATGTACAGAGATCACGTAGAAAGCCGCCCCGATGAAAGGTATAATCCAATCAATTATTACGGCCGTGCTCCAATTATGCAACGGGGAATGCAAAGGGAAAAGATTTTAAGCCTCAAAAATATACAGTTCCCTTTTTTGTGGATTTTGGCATTTCACTGTTTGTAAAGGCAGTTACATTTTGCAGCTCTCGTTGGAATTAGATATAAATGCAAATATTTATTCACCTCATCTACCGTCTCCTGCGGGCGTCCGGAAATCTTTTGAGATCAAAGCGGAGATATTATCACTTTAACTTTTAACTATTTTCAATCTATACTCACAAGTATGGCGAAACAAAATTCTATACAAGTGACCTTGATTGAATTGATAAAAGAATATATATTATGTAATTTAAAAAAAGATTGTTGTAGTTCGAATATCAACTGTTCTAGAATTTTTAATTCACTATTTCCTTCTCCACTTCGCCAGAGACGAGGCAAAAAACATTTATTTTTTAACCTGACTATTACTTTGTAGGCCGAGCCTAGTAAAGCGATCGGAATGCAAGGTGGGAGAGTAGCCTGGGGAAAATCCAGTGGAGACCTCCAGCACGACCACTCGGGCAATTTTGATACTGGAATACTCTAACCTAACAGTTTGAATACTGGAATACTCTAACCTTACAGTTTGAATACTGGAATACTCTAATCTAACAGTTTGCGCTCCAGTGAGATTGGTTGAGCCGGTTTCAACTGAAACTGGGGTGTGTATATAAATACTACTCCCATACACCAGGTTTTAACTACATTTGATGGCAAATTGATGCTCCTAGGCTATTGGCATTAATGCCACGTTCGCATATTTCGCACATCGATGTCGTCTGTAGGCATATCACAATTATTCCGCGCTTTATAGCACACAATACCTACTTAGATACTTAAATGATGTACGCGCAGCAATAATTTGCATATACTCCCGTGGGAGTCACAAAATGCATCCCACTATATCAATATCCACAGCGCTTCATCAACGTCCAGTCCCCTGGGACCTTTTAGGGTGGTTCTGGTCGGATAGCCGCGATGGCCACCTCGATTTTTCTACAGCAGTAATGCAGCGAAAAGCTGCCATAAATCCTAACAAACGTAGTGCAACAGCGCTTAGTGAAATTGTAAAATATGCGCATACGGTAAAGGTAGTTCACCTTAAAGGATGATTCACGCTAGACCGGGCCGGTTCCGGCCCGGGCCGTAAACTTACCGAGCCGTCGCCGAGCTTATTTTGATACACCTTTCACCACCGGGCCGTTTCCGGGCCGTTTCCGGGCCGACGCCGAGCCGACACCGGGCCGGGACATTGTGCAAACGTTATGTCACCGAGCTCTCACCGGGCCGGGGCCGGGCCGACACCGAGGCTCGGTCGCCGTGCCACGTCCGGGCCGATTCCGAGCGTTGGGTGTCAATCACAGCGGGCAGCGACCGGGCCGTTTCCGTCGTTCTAATGTCAAAGAAAGTCTGTCATTGTCACTGAGTCATTGTCATTGTAATTTATTCCAGCACTGCAACATACTTGCATAAGTTCTCTCATTTATACGATAAAATACGATAAACAAAGCTAAATAAAATGTCGAAGAAGAAGATACTATGTTCTTCAAAACAATTTGGCGTGCATCGACTTTGGCGTTCCCGTGAAGCAAGAGGAGAGTTCAAAATGTTATGTAAAGATCTTTAGACCTATGATGACAAATTTTATGATTATTTTCACGTGACACAAGATTCTATCCATGAAAAAGTTAAACACTGTTTGGAAAAGAAAATTACTAGGTTCCAGAAACCGATATCCTCCGAACATCGACTAGCTCTTTGTTTAAGGTAAGCAAAATGCAAATTCAATAAAATCTAAGTAGGTATGCGCTATGAGAGTGTGGGTGAGTTGTGTATTACCTGCATTTTTCTCCAGCCCCGCTATTCTGTAACTTGTTTTAAGCTCAACTTCCTCAACGTTCACCCACAAATATATCTTGACGCCGTGATTCGTAGAAACTACGCGTAATCAGAGGTCTGAATGAAGGGTTGAGAACATGCTTGTTATAGGTACTAGTGAAGTCGCAAGTATCCATACGCTACGGTGTCTGTGTTTGTGTACAATCAGGTGGGCAGATCCTATATTTTATGCTGTGCAGCAATGCGTCTATATTTTGTGTAAACATAAATGTGTGCGTTATTGTTACTTGAATGTCTAAATAATATGTATTTATAAGTGTTTAGTAACTGTAGGTAACAACAGTCAATCGCTCGGAGTTGACGCTTGAGGAGAAAAACAAATTAAATAAATAATGCTACCCAATCATATCTATAGGTAATGCTAATAATTATAAATTAAAATCCATTTGTAAATTATAAATTAAGGTAAAATTTATTTGCAGATTCCTGACTACAGGGGATTCATTCAAAACACTCTGGCTCAATTTTCGAATTGGTCATTCTACCGTTTGTAAAATTGTTAACGAAACTTGTCGAGCAATATTTTGTTTAATGAAAGAGGTGGTGGCCACAGCCAAATGAAGAGACGTGGAGGAAAATTGCAGATGAATTTGAAAGGCTGTGGCGTTTCCCAAATTGCATTGGAGCATTAGATGGCAAGCATGTTTGTATCGAAGCACCAGTAAATAGTGGTTCTGTATACTTTAATCACAAAAAAATCATTTTCCATTGTTTAATTGACCTTGGTTGACGCACATTACAAATTTATCTACGTGGATGTTGGATCTTAAGGCCGGAATAGCGATATGGCAGCTTTTTTGCGAATAGCTCTAAAGAGCTATTCCTAAAGGACAGAAATTAAATAATAATACTTAAAATACCTGGTCGATCTTTGCCGAATTCAATAATTACGGGTACCACCCCGTTTGTCATGGTTGGCGACGAAGCTTTTCCTTTGAAAACATATTTGATGCGACCGTCAGGCCAGAAACAAATTATAATTTCAAATTATCTCTTGCCTGACGGTTAATGGTAAATGCTAGGAGGATGATGGTGATTCCATGGTATTTTTGGGGCCTTGATTGAACGTAGAACCGATGGCCGTTGGTGCGGAAAGTTTCTCGAGTGGTGACCAAGTACCTCAAGAAGGTGGACTGATGACCTGGTAGGCAAATGCACTCGCCTGGCGCAGGACCGGTAACTGTGGCATTTTTGGGGTAGGTAGGTAGGTATAGGCATCCCCAGCAACGTACTTTTTTCGGCTGATATGATGATGATGATGACGTCATTTATGACCTTATGACATCCAATAGGGCAATTTAATTTGAACAGAAGTTTTTGAGATTTTGATGTCAGTATATGGTGTCAAATCTCCATCTAAGTACCTTGGCTGAAATTGATCCTAAGGCTCCTGTATGTCCGTCCGTCCATCTGTTACAGGGCTGCATCATTTGAACTCTTGGCACCTGTTTCTTCTGAAGTACGGAACCCTCCGTATGCGTATCATTTTCGTTTATGTGAATGTGTTTCTACACATTCACGTCATTCATTTGTGTGTTCGGGGGTACGTATCCTTAGGTATTCTTTTATCGTGTTTACCAATTTTATTTTATTTTTTTTCATGTGGTTTTTGAGCTACCCTACCTACTAACGAAACTTGGTGGACCCTGAAACACGAAAGACGTTTACAATACCCACAACCAACGCCAGCCTAAGATTGACTTCTACAAATAGGTATATATAATATCTACTTCCATTAAGCTCGGGTTTTATAAAGCCCGTTAGACCTTATTTCGATCAGTAAAGTCAAAAAATGTACCGAATTACTGAAATTTGATATGGTTCAAGTATTTTTATCTGTAGAAATATAATAAAGAGGAAAAGTCTGTGAGATTGTATTAGCTTTTTAAGGTTGTAAGTTTGTATGTAGGGAGCTAGGGAGTATTATGCGGCACCATTTATCCGAGGAGTAAGTTATTATTTTGTCTTTTTCTGGTTCTGTACTCTGTACCTAGGATCCTTCAACTACTCAGGCTCCGTCCGTCTGTTCTGTTACTGGGTTGTATCGTTTGATGATATGCCGAGAGAGATAGCTTTGGAAGTATTATTTTATACTAAGTGGGTGGAAAACAGGCATACGGTCTGCCTGATGTGATTCCAGAATAATGAAAAGCGTGTGGCCGACCCTTTATTGATTTGAGGATTCGTTGTGGTGATAGCTAGAGATGATCACGGGTCCCTCGCTCTCATCACGACACATCTTCGGGAGTTCTTGCGACCTCTTACTCACCACCAGGAACACAACACCACATACCTAACCGACAGAGCAAGTAGTGGCGTTATTATGACTACGGTCTTCTGTAAGGTGAAGGCACTACTCCAGTTGGGCTGCTCCTGCTTCAAATGTGCTAGTTATAATTATATATATTGTAGGTATTTGTGTATTGTATACATATAGCTGGTTGATTCACTTACTGTTTATTCTTGCAGCATAGTGTATTATTATAGCTTATCGCGTAGTCGAGGTACCTACTTAAGAAAGTAGTTGAACCGTAAAACACGAAAGATGATTTCAAGACCCACAACCCACGCCAGCTTAAGATTGGCTGCTAAAAATAGGTACGTACTAATCTATAATATCTACATATATTAAGCCCCTGTTTTATAAAGCCCGTTTAACCTAATTTTCGTAGACATGGAAAAGCTTAATCATACATCACATTTTATACACGCAGTGTATTAATCAACTTTAAAAACCGGCCAAGTGCGAGTTGGACTCGCGCATGAAGGGTTCCGTACCATTATCTATAAAAACGGCAAAAAAATCACGTTTGTTGAAATATTTTATTTTATTTTTAGTATTTGTTGTTATAGCGGCAACAGAAATACATAATCTGTGAAAATGTCAACTCTTTAGCTATCACGGTTCTTGAGATACAGCCTGGTGACAGACAGACGGACAGCGAAATCTTAGTAATAGGGACCCTACAACGTTTAACAATTTAAGTACGGAACCCTAAAAACAACAAGGCATAACAACGTGTGATGCTAAAAAAGGGGTTAGACTCAGCATAATGTTGCAGTGAGTACTGGGTAACTGATGATGTACTGAGAAATATGGTTTAACCTCAGAGCATAGAGCACAAGCCGCCGGCGGCCGCGTCGCAGTTGTTAGCTCAATGGGCATACTCTGCCGCTAGTTCATCGTCCGTTGTTACCGAGTGTGCACGCGTGCTGATCACAGAGAATATTATTTACGTTTCTTCCCAAAATGCCTGATATGATGCACGTGTATTGTCCAATAAAAGCGTAGGTATACAAGTGTGTGTGCTTTAGAAGTGTGTGTGCTTTGTCTTGTCAATTAATTGTGCTTTGTGTGGGTAAAACTTGCGACAGGCGTACTCAATACAAATTGGCCGGCATATCCGATCTCCTTATATTAATCTGTGGGTTTAACGCATCTTTATAGAACCGAGTCGAAGTATGTTAGCAGAATGGGAGTAAATATTGCTCTAGCTTAGAAAGTAGTAGGTACTCATAAATTATTATTTTTAATGCTGTTGCCTAGTGGTTAAGGCATGTGGCTGTCAAGCGGCGGTCGTAGGTTCGAATCCCGGCCCGTACCAATCAGTTTCTCGGAACTTATCACGGAGTATTTACCGTTAGCTTTTCGGTGAAGGAAAACATCGCGAGGAAACCGGTCTTATCCCAATAAGGTCTAGATCTCCCTCTGGTTTGAAAGGTCAGTGGCAGTAGCTTTCGTAAAACTAGTGCCTACGCCAAATCTTGGGATTAGATGTCAAAGCGGACCCCGAGCTTCTTTAGGGTTCAACCGGGAATAACGCTAGGATGATGATGCTGTTATGGTCCACTCCCATTTTTGGATTGCAAAGAGATATTAAATACACTTCAGCGTCAAAATTTGGATCAAGTATTTTTATCTGAAGTAACATAATACAGAGGAAAAGTCTGTGAGATTGTGAGGTTGTGGTTGTGCTTTGTAAGTTTGGATGTAGGGGGCAATATCCAGAACCATTTATCCGAGGAAGTTCTCATTTTGTCTTCTTTGGGTTCTGTACGCAAAAGGACCCTTACTGTTACTGGGTGTAATAGTATTGTTTGACGATATGCCGAAAGAGATAGCTTTAGAAATTTTAGTTTGTAGGCATACGGTCTGCCTGATGCGATTCCAGAATCATCACTGACGCTGTGCCGACCCTTTATCGATTTGAGGATTCGTTCCGTTGCGCGTTGTTAGCAAGAATCAACCCGGCCATAACACAAGCCGGAAACAACACAGCCTCGGGAGCTCTGGCGACCTTACATGTCACCAGCAACACAACACCGCATACCTACTGAGCAATAGTAGGATAAGATTGGTACTCGTACATAGGTAGGTATAACTGCAAATAATAGGTTTAGCTACTCTTTCCGGAGATAGTGTTATAATTATATCTATCTATAGTATGCTGTTATTATAATTATAAGACAACAAACTCGGCAGCTGCACTGTTCCTTCTGAACCTCGCAGCGCACACTGGAACTCTATCAGCGACATCAATACGAATACATATATTTACCAGTGTGAAACCGATATACGATTAATAATTATAAGACGATTCATTCACTTACGGTTTATTTAAAAGCTTAAATCGTGCAGCATTATCTATTTTTACAGCTTATCGTTATCGCGTAGTCTTGCTTTATGAAAAAGAACTTGCTGTATTGAGTTTGATTAATAATCCACTACCAAAAATAAAACTAAAAGAACCCTGCATTTATTTAATTCACTGAATAAAACTTTACTTTCGATGTTTTATTTCTTGTTACATGTACGAGCAACGTTAGCCGGTCTAGATGATACAATACTGCAGCCACAACAGGCTGATAGCCAAACGAGCTGGTTTTCGATACAGCATCATCACACGTAGCATGATGCCATCACTTCTCTGCCAGCGGGTAGACCCAACTGCTTCACCACATGTAACGGTGGCGGAGAGACGATGGCCCATCGGATGCCATTACTTCTCTGTCAACGGATGGAAATAATTTCTTCACACATGGCACGGCGAAAAGACGATGACCTATCGGATGCCATTATTGCCATGCCATCACTTCTCCGTCAGCAGGCGGCCAATCGCAGCCGATCTACTACTCAATAAGTTTACCTACCTATACTATACTTTAGTATTCAATTTTGTAAATAAAACTATTGGTGTTTTTTTTTATTCCAACGGTAAATTGGATTACTTCCAGCTTTCATAATGGAACTTGACTTTGACATCAAGTCATGGCCATAGACAAAACACTTAGCTGTCATCAGGTTTTATCCGGATAAGGTTAGTTGGGCTACGTTACGAGCCGTTAGGTTGGTTACCATTTCCAAGTAATGTTATTCGCTAACCTAGGTTAAGGTTAGTTCACATGCATGTTACTCAGACTAGCAAAAGCGGAAATCGGAAATTTTCTGTCGCTCTGAACGGGTCTATCCCAGAAGTTCCATATTTTTTAGTTCCATATGGAACTATCGGTACATTTGTATATGTCAAACAAATGATCCCAATAGTTCCATATACTAGGTTTTACACCTGGTTTTATTTTAGTTTTAAATCAGTTGAGTACCTACCTATCTGCGGAGATGTGCTCTAGGGTGAATCAGTTGTATTTCGATTCTCCAACAATTTATTTGACCATTTTTTTTAAGTATTTCTTATTTCTATTTTGTGACTGTACCTACACGATTAACAGCGTTCAAACATTACTATGAACGTAAAAGGCACGCTTATGCATTTGATATTTTAAGAGTTATATGTATAGACAAAGTTTGTACTTTGTTAGCAGAAGTAGACGTTTGATATGAAAAAAAATCCATGCATCCCTACCAGTGGAGACAACCCGGTAGGGATAGGTAGAACAGGGGAATATGAACCATTAGTTCCATATGGTACTTCTGGGAAATTTCCTTAAAAATTAATATCCCGGTAGATCCATATGGAACTAGAAAATATGCATGTCAGACCCACCATTACCCATAGCCATACCCCTGGGGGTAGGGTGGGACTGAACCATACCACCGTAGTGCTGTGCACTATATGCTTTCAGGTTTTGTTTTTCCAAATATTACGTACACTGGTGTTACCTAAATAGCATTCCATTCAGGGACTTATTTCGGTTACGGTTATACAGGTATGAAACCGCTATTCAATTACGGTACCGTTAAGTCGTAAAGGTGCGTGCCGCACGAACATAACGGTACCGTAACCGTTTTGAAATAACGGTATTATAAAGGTAACCGAAAAAAAAAATAAGTGAGCTGGCACTACAAACATTGACAGAAGAAGCATTGGCTATTACTAAACATTTAAAGACAAAAAGACAAAACATCTGTGCGGCTGCCGGCGGTTTGGCAACAATGCCAGGCCAAAGTCGATATATCGGTTACCTATAAAAAGCGGTTACGGTACCGGAAAAAATAAAGAATAAGCGATAGCGGAATATAAAGGTTCTGCTACCGAAACCGCCATTTGACAACCGATATGACGTCAGAACGTAAAAATAGAATACCGGTATTTTTCGGTTATGCAGTCCCTGAGCCCATGTGACAAAGTATAAATACTTATAATTAAGTTTTATATGATTGTTCTTAATGATAATCTTAAGGCGCTGTCAACACCAAAAACGCGCACACTATCTATTTGTATCGGAGTAAACGAGAGCGAGTGTTACTTGAGCGGCCAGGTTTTAGCCGAAAATAATGAATAAAAATTAAAAAAAAAGTGTGGATTTTTTGTGAAATATGGCTCGTCTACGGTTTAGGTATGAATATGTGGACTTCATGTTTTGAACCCATACGTCAAAAAAATAAGGACATAGAACCGTTTAAAATGATTTTAAGACCAATCTTTGCAATTATTTTCTATCGAGCCGATTTCGTCTGATTATGTTCCGTCTACGGTCTTGGAAATATGATGAATATTAACATATATTTTTTTTTGATGTGCTAGAACAAATAGTTTTTCTTAAACAACTGCTTAAATATTATCAATTTTAACAAATTTGGTCTTGTCAGCCTCTTAAGGTTGTCGCCCCGCGTAACCGCTCGCCACGGGACCGGCGCCGCCTCACCTCATCGGCTCGCCGTAAACCAGGCGTCAATCATACGCAAGCACGTAACGGAAACAACGGCTCAGCACCACCGAGGTGTCCGCGCGGCTGCACCTTACGGCTGGGCGACAGCGCGCTTAAAGCGAGGCGGCGGCTAGCTGGTGGTCGATGATCTTCGATGCCGCTCAGTTTGAAGTTGAATGTAGAGCAGAACGCACGGTTATGATTATGAATCAATCTTTCAGTGCGTGACATGGCTATGGCAGCCCTATGGCCCGCGGAGGGGGGCTCCTATTTCTGGTCTGTTTGCCCTTCGGGCATCTGAAGATACCTCACGAACCTAACCTACCTAACTGGTTTTGCCAGAACGGCTTTCGTTATTTTCAGTTTCATAAAATAAATATTTGTATCTGTTAGGTACCTATTTATTTTTCTATTTTTGCATCAAATCCCAGCACTACTAACGGTGGTATGGTTCAGTCCCACCCTACCCCCAGGGGTATGGCTAGGGGTATGGTGGGTCTGTTATGAAAATATGGAACTTCTGGGATAGACCCCCCTGAACGCACGGTACGAGTTTGATATAAATGCAGATAAGTGTATAATTTACTAGGGGAAATACATACTTATCTGCATTTAAGGTGTCTTTTTTTTGCCAGTGATGAATGGCGTTTAAAAAATCTGCTCATTCTAGGAAGATGGAAATCTATCCGCACATTCCTTACATCTGACTAATCTTAGGCACGAGTAAATCAAGGCGATATCAGTACGAAAACTGTAATTTACCTAATAATAAGAACGCGTTTTTGTAAATGAGCTAAGCATTAAAAAAAACTAATAGTCGTGTGTTACACATACCATGTCAAATCTGTCAGATATTGTGATTTTCCAAGATTTGCAAAAATAAAAATAAAATTATACTTTGTCCTGTTTTATTTATTATTGTATTTAGTATAACCAGTTAGACAACCAGAAGCTACTTCTGGATATTCAGTTTGATAACGGAACAACAAATTAAGTTCTAAGGCTGAGCGCAAACGTTTGGGTTCCAGGTACGGTTTCCTACCATGCAGAAATCATACGCGGATACCGAACGTTTGTGCCCAGCCTAAATCCTAACTTATATTATACATGCGAAAGCTCTGGCAATATATCTGTCTGTGTGTTACGTTTTCACGCTTAAATCTCTGAACCGATTGAATCCTTTTGAAGGACATATGTTATTTTTATAGGGGGAGAAAACGGGGCGAATGTTAGTATGGAGCTGTATAACGTTATAAACGAGTTTCACGCGGACGAAGTTAAACGGAAACTAGTCACTCATAATTAAATAATATCATGGATCAGTCCTAATCTGACTGGTTTTTGTTAAATACAACGTAAATATATCTATTTTAATTACCTATTAGAACAATCAGACGTTATGATTTCTCTTCATAAGATGCCTCATACAAAAATATCTAACAATGTACAATAGCCCTTAAAATTCGGTCAGTGTATCGTTGTAATAAACCTTTACATGTGCTAAACAATTTTTTATGAGGTCAACATCACATAATGTAAACCGACTAAATGCAAGGTTAGATGGACTACCATATTTCACATATTCATATATGACAGCTAACAGCCTTTGTATTTTTGGTGTATATGTCCGTGCCGGGCCCGAGCCGAGACCGGGCTACGGGCATTGGAGCGTTGTTATAGTTAACCGGGCCGTTTCCGGGCCGTTTCCGGGCCGGGCTGGGACCGAGCTGCTTCCGAGCCTCGGTTGGCGGTAGAACGGCCGTCAAACGGTGGTGTTACAGTTGAGCGACCGGGCCGTGCCGACACCGAGCCGCTTCCGAGCCTCGGCCGTGGCCCGGCCGGGCTTGGGTATGACGTCAGCCGCGCAAAAACGCCGCGTTTTTCTTAGAAAACGGCCCGGGCCGGAGACGGCCCGTTTTAGCGTGAATCATCCTTAAAGCGAAGTAAATTCGTGAGACGTTTACGTCTGGGTATGCAACAAATGGTCTAGCGTGCGAAGGTATTATCTTAACGACAACGCTATTAGGAAAAAATAAACATTAAACTACCTACTCTAAAATCAGACTGAATTTAACAAAAGAAGTAAGTTGAATAACGGTAGGTACTAGTGGTGTAGAGTAATCAAAACAATATATGTATTCCCCATAGAGATACGTTTCGAAAGAAAGACGTGGGTCCCAGAATGAAATGCCTATCAATGTCCAAAATCATTTCGTTCGGGTTTTTGAATTCAGAACCCTTTTGAAAGAAATTGATGAATTTGAAACATTGCTCACGTATTTGGTTTATGTTTACAAAATCAGTGACTTAGAGCCCTATTACAAAAATAAACCGTAGGTAATTGTAGCTTTCTTCGTTTGAATTGTAATGTACACCTTTAGTTTGTTGCTTAAATAACAACTTTTCGGCAAAATAGACTGTTTCATCACATACAATAAGTAATAATCATTATTGGGCACATTGATAATTTTTATTACTGAAATTTAGTAATAGATAATAATTTTTCCATACCTACACTAACACTAATTACCTACTATTTTCTTCTGCTGAAACTTCTACGTTGTATATCTACTTCATAAGTTTTTATATACCTACTTACCCAATTTACTGCTAAAAGGTTCAGTGATACTGTTTCCAGCTGTAACGGACAACACTTGTAATTTTCAGTAGAAATCCCATTACGATCATCTCGTCTGTTAGTTCAATTTATTATAGAAAATTGATACTCCCAGGGATCCGAGTATCTTCATCCAAGCTGCGAGGGAGGTTTGCTATAAATGAACTATCTTTATTGTGAGCTTTTCTTTTTACCGTATTTACAGCGTGTAAATTCAGTACCAGCCAATATTTTAATGGTGGGTATTTTGTGGGGTCGGGGCGAACGAAAACCATATCAAAATAGAAAAAAAGAAAGAAAAATTGCACCAGTCTTAACGTTAATCTTAGCCTGAGAACCGCGTTCGTTTCTCATTCAAAATCCACAGTCATCTCCCTTACTTCTGATCATTCTTGCTCTGTTACACATTCTTACGTTCCATTCTATTCATCCTATAAATAATCTATTACCTGTGTATTTACCCTGTAATCATATGTAATTATTTCAGAATTTTCGCTTTGTAAACTTCGGAGATAAGGGGGGGGGGGGGGAGTGGATTCTACATTTCCCTTCATAAATCAAATCTTCATAAAAAAATCATTATCTATAAAAACGGCAAAAAAATTACGTATGTTGTATGGGAGCCCCCCTTAAAAAATATATATATTTTGTTTTTAGTATTTGTTGTTATAGCGGCAACAGAAATATATAATCTGTGAAAATTTCAACTCTCTAGCTATCACGGTTCTTGAGATACAGCCTGGTGACAGACAGACGGACGGACGGACGGACGGACAGCGAAGTCTTAGTAATAGGGTCCCGTTTTACTCTTTGACTACGGAACCCTAAAAATGTATATTTAATTTTTCCATTTTCCATACACGACCGTGTCTTAACCCTTTTAACAGTTGTTCCAAATTTCAAATTGATAGCTGAGATATTTAACGTTGTGACAGACGGACAGACGGACAGAGTCGCACCATAAGGTCAGGCAGAACATTCAGAACAAACAAGACATAAAGCTAAATAGCATTGAGGTACCACAAGTAAAAGAGGTAAAATATCTAGGCTTCATCCTTGACTCCGGACTCACGTGGTCCCGTCATATTGACCGCATGTGCGACCAACTGTCTTCCGCGTGTTATGCACTTTCCAGAATTGCACCGACCTTGTCATATGAATGGCTACTTTCACGCTATTCTAATTCTGGGTGCTGACCTGTGGGCAACAGCAGCGGACCGAGATAGACCATTTAAATTACAAAAACATGCTATTCGTATCATTAGCGGAAAGTCATACGACCATCCTGCTAAAAATCTATTTAAGGAGCTTAAGATACTTACTCTTCCCAGTGTTTACATATTACCCGCTTGCAAGTATGTTAGGGCCAACGTGGACCAATACGCTACCCATTCGTCGGCTCGTTGGAACAACCGCTTAATTACCCCGCGGTGCAGGCTCGCAAAGACCCAGAAGTCACTCGGGGTCTTTGGCGCAAAATTGTATAACTTGCTACCAGAGGAGATAAAAATGTCAAAAACCGAAAAATGTTCGACAACAAACTTAAAACTATGTTAAACAACATAGCATGCTACAGCGTTGACGAATTTGTTGAGACGTGCACTGGCCCTAAGTATTAGGAGCACCTATTTATACATAACCTTACAGTTAAGGCATCATAATTTAGTGACTAATATTTTTAAATTGAAATTTCATACGACTCAGACATGTAAAGCTATAAGTATGCGACCTTATTTGACATCCGATGTAATCTCCACTTATAATAAATCTCTAAATTAAAAAAAGAATCAGCCAGTTTGAAACTAAGCTTTGCGCGGTTCGAATGTTCTCAGCATCCCATGAACGGAAAAATATGAAACATTTTATATAGGTACATTATTATTCTAGCTGCAACTTAGGATAGTTTTTATCCGACTGCGACAGTTAATTAATTTTCCGAAATATACGACTTCATTTGTCAAAAAGTTTATTAAGGACACTTAATGTGTACCGCAGTGCTTTTATTATGGTAACATAGTTATATAAGTAAGAAAACTAGAAATACTTATTCAGTATAAAAAACTTAACACTAGGCACTTAAATCTACTTAACTACTAGTATATATACCCTCTCCAAGGTCACAGCCCTTGGGAAGGGTGCCCATAAGGCTGGCTACATTTCCTCGTTGAATTGCAATTCCAATCCGTTGGCCGAGGAAGTAGCCAGCCCTATGGTCAGCCGTATTATCTAAATTTTTTTTCTTTATTTCTTTATAAAGCCTATGGGCGTCAGGACTCCACGGCCCGAGAGTTTCAACCGCGAAGGCCGCAAATATGTAGGTGTTTGTCAGGCCCGCATATTTGCGGCGCTTCGCGGCTTCTGCCGTTGTTGCCGCCCCGCCCCCCCTCAAAGAAGTTGTGGCTAAATGGGACGGGGCCATGGTGTCCACGCAGGTGGCGTCCCAGATAAGAGGCCGACCCATCCGCCACGGAATGAGTGTCAATCCATCGGGTCTCCTGCCATCGTCACGAGCCAGGCCGGGAGGTTCCAGGACGGCAGGCACGTTTACGCTGGCAAGAGCCCGACGGATGACGTCATTAATGCTAGCGTGGCGGGATAAACGGCCGGCACTCTTTGTGCATGAGAGGCCGTGGTAACCCAAACGGTCTACCTCCACTCCGCAGGGGCAGCGGTGAGGTACTACGATATCCGCGCCTTCATTGAATTTTTCATTTATTTTTATTGAAATCAAACGCTGCTCCAACTGTCAGCTATAAGAACCGTCAAATTTTCGTCAAAATGGCGGAATTGCTTTGCCTTTCACTTATTAATAATTTAAATCCCGTCTACGATAGACCTTTACGAGACAAATGCTAAAATATAAACCATAAAAAAATATTCGATTCTGATATGAGAACTTATATGCGCAAATGTCGTTTTATGTCGTAATTTCAATAAATGAAATCAACAAATTTGAACAATATAATTAACACGAATTTGTTTTTTTTGAATGACAATGGCACGCGCTCGGCGCATTCAGCCAAAGTACCTGCGGCGCTACCACGAAAACCGATACTCAATGTTCATATATTTGCATCCCTGTCACTCGAGTATGGTTAGTGCGATATAGATAGAGATACCCGAATATTTTCGAATTCCGATGTTCGTGGTTATAGCTCAGGAATCGAAAATATGGTAAATAATCATAATGTATTTTCTCGAAAAAGAATTTAAAATAAATATAGTCAAATGGAGAATAAAACAAAGCAAGAGGTTATATAGGTAATGATTAAGTTATAAGAGTCCAAAGTTTTAAGAGGGGGTATGTTCTGTCCCTTTTCCGCAAAACGCACCTTCATATGAAACGATTGTTTTTTACTATGACGCTCGAGTATATTGACGTCACAGTCCCTCATCGTTTTCTCACTCTAACAAGCGACATTAAAACGGATGTAGCTTCATAATTTTTTGAGATATTTGAATGGGAGTTTCATTATCTTCTATCTATTTATACATAATAAATGCCTATGTCCTGACTGACTTATTCACTCAATCACTCACTCACTCACTCATCAACGCACAGCCGAAACTACTAATCTTAGAGAGTTGACTTTTGCACAGTATGTTGCTTTTATAACGTGGGCTAGGGATAAAAAGGGATTTTTGAAAATTCTACCCCTAAGGGGGTACAATGGGGGTGCAAAGTTTGTATGGGAGAACCTTTTTTTTTTGAGCTATAGACTTAAACTTTGTAGAAAAATTAGTTATTAGAATACAAATGAAACACTTTCAGCGTTTTGGAAAATTCCACCCCTACGGGGGTAAAATAGGGGTGCAAGGTTTGTATGGGGGAAATATTTTTTTTTTAAATAGAGACTTAAAACTTTGTAGAAAGATCAGTCATTAGAATACAAATAAAGAACTTTCAGGGTTTTAGAAAATTCTACCCCTAAAGGGGTTAAATAGAGTGCAAAGTTTGTATGGGAAAAACTACTTTTTTTTTAAATAGAGACTTAAAACTTTGTAGAGAAATTATTCATTAGAATACAAATAAAATACCTAGATTCAGTGTTTTAAAAAAATCTACCCCTAAGGGGGTAAAATAGGGGTGCAAATTTTGTATGGGGGAAACAATATTTTTTTTAAATAGAGACTTAAAACTTTGTAGAAAGATTAGTCATCAGAATACAAATTAAGTACTTTCAGCGTTTTAGAAAATTCTACCCCTAAAAATAGGGGGCTAATATAGGGGTGCAAAGTTTGTATGTGGGAAACTATTTTTTTTAGCTAGAGTCCTAAAACTTTGTAGAAAGATTATTTAAATACAAATAAAGTACTTTCAGCGTTTTGGAAAATTTCACCCCTAAGGGGGTAAAATAGGGTGCAAAGTTTGTATGGGAAAAACATATTTTTTTTTTAATAGAGACTTAAAATTTTGACGAAAAATTACTTATTAGAACATGAAAAATACTACATTCGGCGTTTTACAAAAATCATTCCCTAAGGGGGTTAAAAAAGGGTGCAAGGTTTGTATGGGGAACACTTTTTCTGAGCTAGACACTTAAAACTTTGTAGAAAGATTACTTATAAAAATACAAAAAAAAAGACTTTCAGCGTTTTGAAAAAATCTATCCCTAAGGGGGATAAAAAGGGGTGCAAAGTTTTTATCAGGGAAAGTTTATGTTTTTGAGTTAGAGACTTGAAACTTTGTAGAAAGATTACTTATTAAAATACAAAAAAAGAACACAAATCGTTTTAGAAAATTCCACACCTAATAGGGTTAAAAAGGAGAGCAAGCTTTGCATGGGCAACACTTTTTTTTGAGTTAGACTTAAAACTTTGCAAAAAGATTACTTATTAGAATACTAAAAAAGAACTTTCAGCGTTTTAGAAAACTCCATCCCTAAGGGGATCCTTAAGATCCTTAAGAAGGGTAGCCAGTGTTGTGTGGGAAAAACTTTTTTTTTTACTAGACTTAAAACTATTCAAAATGTTACTTATTAAAATTAATAATAAAGTACTTTCAGAGTTTTAGAAAATTCCACCCTTAAGGGGGTTAAGAAAGCTTTGTATGGGCAACACTTTTTTTGAGCTAGAGACTTAAAAGTTTACGAAAAAAGTTCTTTCAGCGATTAGAAAAATTCAACCTCTAAGGGGGTTTAAAAGGGGGTTCAAATTTTAAATGGCGAGCAATAAAATTTTAAAGTGTGAGTAAGAGATTTTTAACTTCGGTCTTATTCTGTACGTTAAAAGACTACAAAACTGATTTCAGAGTTTTTCCAAATTCATCCCCTAAGAGTGTTAAAATTGGTTCAAAGTTTGAGTATTTCAAGGCATTTTTAAAGTATGAGATTTTTAACTTTGGTTTTAGACTGTTTGTTCACAAACTAGAAAATTAACATCAACTTTTTTTTAATTATCCCCTAAAAGAGGGTTCAAATTTTGTATTGAGAGAAATCATTTTCTAAGACGATAAAAAGTTCTACGCGGACGAAGTCGCGGGCAACAGCTAGTTAATAAATAATACTACTTATTATTGTATACTTACCGACTTGTAAAACATTAACTTTTATGAATAAATATCTTGAATCTTGTATAAGTGTTCCTTTTTTACCTTTTTGGTACTGAACCCTAATAATCTTTGTAAATTACTTATTAGTAAGTCCTACTATTCAATATCGGAATTTTTAATAGACGAAACTTCATTTAGTATATAATATCTGACATATAAATTGGATTGAATTTATTAATTATTTTTCTTTTTGTTGTGATTATTATGTTTACAAACAAATATCTATGTGTATGTAAGATAATTTTGTAGTGATGAGACCTTTGACTGATAAAGAATACATACCGCATGATTTACCAAATATTTTAGTTTTTAGGGTTCCGTACTCAAAGAGTAAAACGGGACCCTATTACTAAGACTCCGCTGTCCGTCTGTCTGTCTGTATGTCTGTCTGTCTGTCTGTCCGTCTGTCACCAGGCTGTATCTCAACAGCCGTGATATATTTCGTTTAAACACATGATGTATTTCGGTTGCCGCTATAACAACAAATACTAAAAAACAGTTTTTTTTTACATATATTTTTTTCTTTTACAATCTTACACAAATCGGCTTAGTCCCAAACTAAGCAAAGCTTGTGCTATGGATCTGCGTCCCGTGACGCAGAATGGCAGTATGCTACTCTGCGCTACTTAGTAAAGGTGTATGCGCACTTACATGCTTAGATTTGCGGTTTTTCAAATGTGTGTTGTTTTGCCCTCGTTTCACAATCTACTAATATTATATATTTATTCCAAATATTTTATTTAAAAATCACACATGTTGCGCGCGCCTTAACTATTTTGCGTTTCCGTTGTGCGTCACTCTGCGCACCTGCGTTACTGTTTTGCGTCACTCTGCGCATCCGATTCGTAGAAAATTCTGCGTCACCGCTTCGTTCTTTGTGGCAAAATCTAAGGCCTGACCCGTAAAGAAAGCGGAGAAATGCTTTTTGCATTTTTACTAAAAGAAGGGTGTATGAATTTTCATGCGGGTTCCAAATAACTGATGCCGATTCGATCTTGCTTCTGACTAATGCGGTGTAAAACAACTGTAACTACTTTAGGATCACGGTTTCATGCTTAAATGTTGAAGTAAAAAAATCGTCTATATTATCCAGTACATATATTCTGCACAGCTTGAACAGCTCGTAACAGAAATGGACCTCATTTTCACAGAATTTGGACTAAAAATAAATATAAATAAGACCAAAACATTAATTGCATCTAAGACAAACCAAATCATAGATCCCATAAAAATTAGAGGTTCAGCCATTGAACAAGTCAAAAGCTTTAAATACTTAGGCAGCATTATAACCTGTGACTCCAGATGCACTTCGGATATCATCGCACGCATAGCCATGGCCAAAAAAGCTTTCAATGCCAAAAAGCAAATATTAAAGGCGAAAATATCTCGAAAGATCAGAAAACGTTTTATTAAGACCTACATCTGGAGCATAGCGTTGTACGGAAGTGAGACGTGGACTCTAACCCAGCGTGACAGAGAGAGACTGAACGCATTTGAAATGTGGGCATGGAGAAGGATGGAAGGTATTAGTTGGACAGAAAGAAGAACAAACGAAGAGGTTCTAAATTTGATAGGAGAACAAAGATGTCTACTAAAAACTATTGAAAACAGAAGGGGAAATATGTTGGGGCACCTGATACGACATGACAATTACATAAAAACTATAATTGAAGGAAAAATTGAAGGAAGGAGAGGCAGAGGAAGGCCAAGACGTGCGTTTATGGACCAAGCTAAAGAGAAAGTTAATGTAATGTCGTATCAGGAGCTCAAAACAGTGGCAGAAAGAAGAACAGAATGGCGATTACTCCACCGACAAGAGCCTGGCTCTTAAATTTATGATGATGATATATGTATAGTATTGACGTTCAGGATGGACATTGAACATTGGACGGGGGTGCGCGTGCAGTTAGTTCTAGTATATATATAATACCTACAGTAGTCTGGTTTCTTGCTGCGCCATCTTCAGCAGTTTTAAGACGAACATGTAAGCACAGGAACGGTTACCGATTATTCGGTTTTGAAGAGGCATCAAGAGAAGTTAGACGGTTTTATCAGAGACTTCCGACCGTTTTGTATCTCGGAGCAATCTTAAGGGCCCTTTAGGCGATCAATATTTTTATGTCAATGTGTGACCTGTAACTATGGGCATCCATTTCTAGCCTGCAAGCAAGAGCGAGACAACGATAGTCCCTCGCAGCCACAGCTCGCAACACATTGCTGTTAACGGCCTCCGTAGCCCAGTGGGTGGTGACTCTGCCTACGAAGCTGGAGGTCCCGGGTTCGAATCCCGGTCAGGCCATTTGTTTGTGTGTTTATCACGAATATTTGTTCCTGAGTTATGGATGTTATATATGTATATAAGTATCTATATGTATGTATCTATTATATATATCATCGCCTAGTACCCACAACACAAGCCTTACTGAGCTTACCGTGGGCCTAGCTTGATTTGTGTAAGATTGTCCCGTAATATTTATTTATTTATTTAATGTTAATATTTTGATCGGTTAAACGAGCACAAATTCGCGAGCGAAAAATATGCTATATTTGACACATAGGTTTCTACAAACTCTGTGTCAAATATGTTTAGGTATTTAACGATTAAATAGGCTACTTTTATGTATGTATGAAATAGAAATATTTTAGTTGCCAAATACAGACACTGGAGTACCTACTAGTAAATGTAATGGATATCGGAAACAGATCCAAATAGAACGGAAGAATGAACATTGATAATGCACCAACTTCACGAAAATCCAATCCTTTGAAGGATTGCCGTTTCATAATTCGTGTTCGAACTTCATCTGCTATCGGAAAGTTTCTGGAATCTATTTCAATAACGGAACTCGGACTTATATGCCACAACAACAATACAATACAAGCTCTTATTAGGTCGCATTTAGGCTTCATTCCTTCAGGTGTGAGATGCCTACATTATTGAATTCTAGAGTGTTACAGTGATTTTGTAAGTGATTAGTAAAAAAGGTTAAATAAATCAATTTATATATATTGTAAATTTAACGACAACTAGACACAACCACATCATGAATGCACATGAATATGACAAAGTATTAAATTAAAAAAGAATGATAGGATAATTCGTCTAAATTACATCGTAAGTATCGTGTAACTCTGTCAAGAAGTCAACTAAGATCAAAATTGGTTGTCCTGATAAATAATATTTCTGGTTCGTTACTGATTAAAATACACTCAAGAGCAAACGTAACGTTTCGGGTCGGTGAAATACCGTCATATTTCTGCGGTTATTTAATTTAGGGTGACCCGAAACTTTTGCTCTTGAGTGTATTTGAACTTTTTGTCGGAAAACATATTGAACAATCGAAGCCTAAAATCGGTTAGGGTAAACTGTCGAACAATGAAACACCTAAATTTCAAGCCGGGATATCTCTGCAGTTTCTAAAGATACAAGTCTGATATTTTGCACCGTGCTAGACAATTTATTTAGCTATCGTTTGGCATTTAAAATCAGAGCTTTACTTATATTATTTCAGAGTTATTATAACTTTTTCAAAAAATGATATTTTTTTCATTGTGTCCATGTATATGTATTCAATAAAACACCTTAATTTTTACAATGAAACTGGGGGTTTCACATTGAAACAGTGTAAGAAGTACTTTGCTTTTACCTGTCCATCAATGGAACACCTAAATTTCAAGCTGGGATATCTCAGTAGTTTCTAAAGATACAAGTCTGATATTTCACACCATGATAGACAATTTATTTAGTAATCGCATGGTATTTCAAATCATCGCTTCACTTTTACGATGTCCGAGTTATTATATATATATATATTTAAAGAGCTTTGTTTCATTGTGTCCATATAATAACCCTTGATTTGTACATCAATGGAGCACCTAAATTTTTTCACCTAAAAGTCGCCCTACCTCTGCAGTTTCCAAAGATACAAGTCTGATATTTTGCACCACGATAGACAATTTATTGAGTAATCGCATGGTACTTCAAATCATAGCTTCACTTTAACGATGTCTGAGTAAATATATATTTTTTTAATAAATGTGATTTGTTTCATTGTGTCCATATAATGAATCCCTGTTTTTTTACAATGAAACAGGGGTGAATGGCACAATAAATCAGCTTTTCACATTGATTTATACCAATTAGGTGGGTAGGATAGCTAAATATAAAGAAATTTTTAAATCAATATTTTATTTTAATAAAAGCAACAAAAGAATAAAGTTTCAAAACAAAAAACGGGTATGTCCCCCCCTAAAATCTAACAGGTAATCTTCTCTTCTTAAAAATCTAATCTGTGTGTACCTATGGTACCTACCTACGACCTGCAGTCTCATTACTACGAATATCACAATCAGCATTATTATTTGACATAGGTAACCTTTATTTTAATAAAAACTTCAAAAGAATAAAGTTTCAAAACAAAAAACGGGTATGTCCCCACTAAAATCTAACAGGTAATCTTCTCTTCTTAAAAATCTAAGCTGTGTGTAGGTACCTATGGTACCTACATACTACCTGCAGTCTCATTATTACGAATCACAATCATCATTATTATTTGGCATAGGTAAACTTACCTAACTTAAAACGTACCTTTTATTTAACCTACCTTTTATTCAGACTTTGATATGAATATTCATTCATACCTATAGGTAGCAAAAACGCAAATAATAAAAATTTGCTTGATTAGAGCTACAAACCGAAAGTCAAATAGAATTAACGCAAATTTAGCTTCGGTGACAGGCGAACTGGGAAAACATAGAAAGAATTTCGGTTTTTGGTGCCAGTCATTGTAGGCTTAGGCAAGTACATCTTTATATCCGTCGGTCTTATTTCTGAAAGATCTGGCTCCAGAGGCATATAAAATTTCATTTCAGTCTTGTTTTTCATTCTCATGAAGGAAACAATATATGCATTAGCACTTACTTTTTCAGTAATCAACGCGACGTAGCATACTTCTTCTTTTTTAGTTTCAAAACCCACCAAAACGTAATCGCCTACTTTCGGTTTTCTATTAATTGGTTTGAAATTTTCTTTCACTAATGGTAAATTATCTTTGGAGTTTTCATCTTCGTCATTCAAGTCAGAAAATTCTGTTTCACTTTGGCATAACACCATATCTACTTCTTGGCTAGTTTCATTAGTCACTTTGACGTCATGTTTAGTCTTTTTGCGTTTTTGCTTTTCTTTTTTGTCACTCAGAACTGGCCGCTTTGTTTTCATGCTTGCGGATTTTCTTGCTTTAGCTTTGTTTCTTTCTACAGAGATTTAATTTTTTTCCGGCGTGTCCGTTGCAATCATGCTTCTACCCAACTTCCTTGGCTTGCGCCCTTCAGTTCGTGGGCCAGCTTTTAAAGGTGCCATAAAATCTTTGGGTGACTTGAATTTCATTAGGGTACCAGAAGAGGTGCTTGTGGCACCAAGAGTGTCGCAAGGCGGCGTCATTCCCCTAACCCTTTCTTCGACAGCAAAAGGCGGTGTTAATTCTCTTGGAGTAAGTAAATTCAAGTCCTGTGATGGTATGAACGCGTCATACAAAAGGGATTCAGCAAAAACCCCATCTGTTTCCATTATGGATGGACTTTCACCTAGTGGTGGTGGAGAACTGACCCCATCTGGAATTATTTATAAAAAATAGGATTTTTATAAGGTTCATCAGTATTCCCTGTTTTAAAAAAATAAAAAATATATATTTATCGCCAGAAAAACCTACCTTGAACTTTTTTACGTGAGCTGTGCTTAAAAAATGATGACTTGAGTTTAATTTATTAATTTCGTGGCATCAACATAAATAAACTTTAAATTTTATTATACCTACCTATATATATTTTATTACCGCACCAGAATTTAGGCAACACCGCCCCAAACATGTAACAAAATATCCTCCCATTTTACTGACGTCAGAATATATTCCATACCATTATATTTATTGAGCTATTAAAAAAAAAACATTTAAGTGTATTATTGAATAGTGGCACAATAGGAATGACAATCACAAATTATCATCACGAGGCCAAATCAAGCTCATTCTCAAAACTTATTAAACAGCCCTCGTATTATATAATTTCCTAAATGAACTACAATGAAACTAGCTAGTGCAACAATGAAACATGTTTCATTGCCCACCCCACTGGAATGTTTCAACGTGAGACAACCAGGTGGTTTTTTATTCCCGTTAAAAAAACTGTGACAAAGAGTGAACGATTTCCAATAATATTTAGGTCTAAATATAGGTAAGAATATACTGAATGCATAAGAATATTGAACGGTAAGAACTCTTTATCAGTAGCATGCTAAAAAATCACCAAATATGGAAAAAAAATCTTACTTTGCCGTCGCGAAATCACAACTGTGCTCGTGGAGACGTGTTGCTTCGACGCGGCGCGTTCCCGAACTGGGCAGGCGGGGGGGTGTACTGAGCTTGTCCTTGCGTGATATACTGCACTGTTTGGCAACGTCGCGTTTTCGAGATATCGCAAAGTTTCAACGTGTACAATTGTTTCAATGTTCGACAGTTGACCCTACTAAATTTCCAATCGGTTATTTGAATATGAGTTTAAGTCAAATATTCAAACGTACTTACTGTGAAAACAATCCATTGAGAACATGAAACACCGGAACAAAAACTATTGAATGCATTAAAGTGTCCGAATATACCCTAGATAATACCTAAATAGACTGTGAAAACTGAAGTGAATTAAAATGTTTGACCGTTTTATTCGATTTCCCAAGGAAATAAAAAACCACAAAGAGCATTAGAAATAAAAAAATTACCGCCACGTTTCATCTTGACCTCTCTACCCTCTTCTAGATGCGAACTAAAAATAGTAGACATTGGTATGTGTGTTGGTGGACTTGAAGCACATTCTCGAGATAAAGCATCCCCAAAATAATAAAGCATCATTACTGGACACGTAACGCGGGTTAGTCGACCCGTAAAGGATGTATTAAAAGCCCAAACAAAAATATTAGCAAATGTAATTACAGAGAGGAAACGTACCTAATGTCCTGCGCTGGTAATCACAAACGCTTACCGTCAAGTATTTTCAGACGAACTAGTAAATCATGACCTCCGATAACGCATTGTTGTAAATAATTTTGGTATCAATTTATGTTAGTGACGAGTAGTGAGGTGAGTCGGGAGATGTTGTGAATAGATTAGCTTGTTGGGAGTGAGACGTGACCCCAGCAAGGGAGTTTTTCAAGGAAATGAGTTAACTTTCCCAGCTTACGTTCTAATTCCGAGTCAACTAGGCCATTATTTATTTTGTTTACGCGAATCTACTAAATGTTTGTGCGCTGGGCGTTTATTTGTGACATCGTTGGGCTCGCAATTTATTGGAAACTTTGTGGGTTGAGAACATTAAGGTATAATGTATAACCCGAACATTATCTGTGCGCCGGCCGGCAAGGCGGGGGGCATGCGGGGGGAAGGTAACTTGTCATAGAATACACTGAGACGATGCAGCCCATGGACTGCAACGCGTCGCGCAAACTTCTTGTACGGCGTGTCATCTCTAGTACGTTAGTACATTATACCTCAATGGTTGAGAACCAGTGGGACTATCAATATGAGGCCCTGTTGGATTGAACTCTGATTAATCAGCTGTAATTTATTGAATGCGTGTGAAATACATGCCTATCTAAGGCGAAAGGAACCAACACTGGTTGCGTTTACATTTCTCTGATGCCGTGGGCAACACAGAAATGTGAATGCAACCATATTAAATGTATGAAACCATATTAAATGTATGAAACCATATTAAATGTTACAACACAAAACGACAGACAAATGTGAACCGGGCTTTATGCGGATTTAAGAGTCCAACCAAAAGTTTGGCTTTATAGTTTTTAACTAACTTTGGCAATGTCCTCAAAAGAGACGCAAACCAAGAAAAAATCCACAACACAATTATAAATTAAATACAGGCTAACGACCAATAACCATTAATAACGTTTTCAAATAACAAACCAGCCATCGCCAAGGAGCAGTGAATGAGAACAATATCTCATTTGAAACTCAGGAAAATTTGCAAATCCTTCCCCGAAGTTGCCCCCGTTGATTAACGCCCCAGGCAATCTTATTGTTTCACAAATAAAATTATTAAAACAAATTGATATAATAACAAACAAACTATTGCAAACAACGGGCCGTTGCCCGCTGATATCTAAAGTTATGGACTTGGTGTTGGTAATTTGTCACTTTCTTATTGTACCTACCTTCAGTGATTTGTTATTGTACTTATGATATCGATTTACTAGGCCAAAACAAACGAAACAGTAGGTGTAAAACAGATTTTATTTCGTGGTGGTTGACTACAATAAAAATAAATGATTATTACAATTAACAACGACTTCTCAATAATCTTTGACAACACTAACGAAATACTCGGAAAACATACTGTTTCGACTTATTTTTGTTATTTTGAAATAGGTATATAAAGATCAAGTAAATTACGCTTTTGACCATAGAAAATCAACCGTCACTTGTTCCTACACACTTCATACTAACAACTCACAGAGCGTTCTTGACGTTTCATAAAAAAAGTTGCCGATTTGAGTATCAGTCAACGTCCCTATAACGTAACCTAACCTAACTAACTATTTATTAGTTATAGTTAGGTACCCAAAATTTATTTTTAGGCAAGCCTTATAGGTTTCAGTGGTGGTTCGGGTTATTCGCCAACAAACCGTTATGCAGTTTGGCGAAGACTAATTGTATCGTAATTTTGTTGAGTAAAAAATAAATAAGATAAAAAAAAAACATATAAGGCACATACTCTAAACTCTAACTTTTCTTGGTCCGGGTTGCCCACGAAAATTTTCACGCGCCGCCTATAGTGTTATTCGATCTGCTAGGGTACGGTGACAATCATTATCATTTAAAACACTTATCACTGTCATCCTAGCTCAATTGAAAACCTTAAAGCGTAAAAAAACCATTAAAGTTATTTTTTAATACCCCCGTTACTTCCCTAGGTGTACGTCGCTACGCTATCCAAGTACCTACCTAAGTCTCAAACAAAATATGAACTATGCTACGCGCTCCAATGAAGCATGTGCGTTACGCGCATTGAAAAACTTTATTAATTAAGTCTTGAATAAACCTAGGTAGGTATTTCAGGCTTTCACGGAACATTTGCATGTATTAGTCTGTCCAGGTAACTGGAATAGTTAGACAGCACGGTAGGTACGGGCCTGGCATGGTTTAGCACAAAGACTTTGATTTTCCGTCTAACTTAAAAACTGATTATAATAGGGAACATTACGCAAAACTCTTCGTAGGTGGCGACACTAGCAGCGTTGACATTGTATCTCGTTCGCACTTGCGGTATTGTCTATGCAAGCATCCTTGTCACTCATTTGACAATCAATTTTGCATGTGTGTGTGAATCCCTATATTTCTATACTGGTTTACTATTAGTGTTAGTGCTGCCTCTGGCGGCAGAACATTGCAGTAATGTTCCCTATTGCTCAGAGACAGACCGCTAGTTTTGGATCTGCATGACATGAGTCTGCACGACTTAAATTAAATTAAATTTAAATTTATTTATTTAACAAAAATACACTTCAATTATAAACGTTATATCCGTCAGACGGCAAACTAGGCTGAGCCTGTATCTTGGCCGCCTGCGAGTGCGATTAACACGAAATACTTAAAATATTAAAATTGAGTGACTGACGGACTTGTCCTGGTTTTGCGCCATGCCCCGAGTTTATTAGTCTGGAAATGGCGCAGGTCACTCTATACGATGACCAAGATAGCTCACTTGGCGCCATGATTGTCACTTCACTTCAACCTGGTCGAGCAACAAAAACAGGTCGCCTGTGCTCCGCAAAGGTTTAACAGATGCAAGTTAAATGTAGGTACCTCCTCCTTCAGAATCATAGATAAGTGAAAGAATGAATGATGCGTAAGTGATTGTCTATGATTCTGTCGGAAGCGGCATACCGTACAAACGACACTCTTTCGCAGACGTCAGCGTCAGTAAAGCGCGAAACTCGTATTTGAAGTGTAAAACTTTTCAATGATTGTCAATAGCAAACAATAGTTGACCGCCACCGCAGGCCGTTGAAGCATGACTATGTCCGTTTATTTCGTTTGTCTACGCCAACGTCGGGTTCTCGGCATCAAGTTTTAAGCCCCGCCGTAATAATTTAATTATTATTCGGTGATACCCTTGAGCCTTCTAATGCTGGCAGTCAACAGTAATTAACTCAACATAATGATAAAACCAAGTATCTGGAAGTTGAAAGAGGTCAGAGATGTTTGTTAAAAACGATGTACTTTAAACCCTACAGATACCCCACTACAGAACTTTATGAGCTATGTAAAGTACATAGCATTCGCAAATTGTACATAATGTCTGCCATCTTAAAACTTCACAGATCGCTAGTTTTCAAACCTGAACTGTCAACTCAGAGAAGAACTCATAAAAAAGCACCTTTGCCTGCGTACAAATCAGCTTTTGCAAAGAGACAGTTTGATGTACAATCCGCACTGTTATATAATAAGATAAACAGGGAATTGAATATTTATATATTAAATTGCTACGACTGTAAAAAAACTGTATCAACATGGCTAAGTGGACTGAACTATTATGAGACTGAAAATATACTTTGAGGTTTATAATAATTAATTAATACAAAACACACACATACGCACACGTACACACACACACACACACACACACACTTACACACACACACACACACACACACACACACACACACACACACACACACACACACACACACACACATACATATAGTTTAAGCTAGGCTTAAGTACCTATTTTTGTATCTTTGGAACATTATAAAAACCATTTTAACGTTAGAACTACCTATAATGTATAATTTGGAAGAGCGAGGTCTCCTGACACAGGTTATATAATACCTAATAGGAGGACTCGACCACAATGTATTTACCACCTAAGGTTAAATGGAAATAAATTTATGATTATTATTATTATGATTATTATAATCAAGGAAATTTGAAGAAAATACATTTATTTAAATTCATGAAACCTTGTTTTTTAATGTTTCGAAATACTGGAATTAGTTACACGACGTGATAATTTGGTAAGTGGGTAAATTATGTCAATTATGATTTGGTTTGGGTTACAATAATCTGCGTAGATCTTGAAGGAATCAATAAGCTTCAATTGGGTATTGCGATGCATATGGGAGTTATTTCAATGGGTGAATTACCACAGGTAGGCAGTTTTGTTGACGCGGCTAACGTTGTCCACTCACTCTTACAGCGACTCTCAAATAAAGTACCTACTAAAATTGCTTCTAACAGTGTCCACATAGTGTAAGAATGGAACCATTGCCATAAGAAATGAAAGCCGCACGATCCCGGCACACTGCGACCCATTAATTGTCCCGGTAGACGCTTCACAGGATATTAACCATCCACACAATATAGCACTTGGCTATTATGTGCTAAATTTCACCTCTACGCTGAAATTGTATAGTCTTAGACTATTTGGGGCTACGGATGCTGAAATAGAGGACGTGGGACCCTATTTGGCTTAAGGTATTACATTGGAATTGGTTTATTATTTAAAAACTGCGCTCACTTGATGCGCACGAGAAATGCAAAGCCCATTAATACGTTTTGTGACAAATATATTCGGTGAGATGATTTGCTCACGTACATTTTATAAGATCGAATGAATTCAAGCTCAAACTAACAAAATATCTTACCTACTATGCAAGTACCTACCTATGCTCTTAGTTTCATGATGCCATTATACCACTTTTGGGTAAGAGATAGCCCATAAGATATTAACGGCCCCCTCCAAATCCTCAATTTAAGATGTGGGCACCGTGCAACCATTCAAGTTAGTCCCTTACAGGCAATCAATATCCAATATCCATTTGAAGTATTTCAATTTCTCATAAAAGCGCCAGGAAAAAATCCCGGACAATCCCGGAATGAATGACACGCGCCTGCATCGGGACCATTAATTGCGGACTCGCTGTCGTCTCGCGGGCATTAACAGTTCACACAATACACTTGAATGTTACTGTATTATTATATTCATTACATTATATTGCGCAAAATGAGTCTTCAGGAATTTTAGTATTAGAAATGAATTATAATACCTATATGGGTTAGAATTAGATCTACAAAAACCAAGGTTTTTAGGGTTCCGTACTTCAAAAGGAAAAAAAACCGGCCAAGTGCGAGTCAGACTCGCGCATGAAGGGTTCCGTACCATTATCTATAAAAACGGCAAAAAAATCACGTTTGTTGTATGGGAGACTCCTGTAGCCTAGTTGGTAGTGACCTTGCCTACGAAGCCGGAGGTCCCGGGTTTGAATCCTGGTAAGAGGGCATCTATTTGTGTGATGAGCACGAATATTTGTTCCTGAGTCATGGATGTTTTCTATGTATTTAAGTATTTATTTATCAATATAAGTATGTTTATCGTCGTCTAGTACCCATAGTACAAGCTTTGCTAAGTTTGGGACTAAGCTGATTTGTGTAAGATTGTAAAAGAAAAAAATATATAAAAAGAAAAAAAAAACTGGTTTTTAGTATTTGTTGTTATAGCGGCAACAGAAATACATCATCTGTGAAAATTTTAGCTGTCAAACTATCACTTTATTTTGAGATACAGCCTGGTGACAGACGGACAGACAGACAGACAGACGGACAGCGGAGCCTTAGTAACAGGGTCCCGTTTTACTCTTTGAGAACGGAACCCTAAAAACGGAACCCTTATAGGATCACTTTGTTGTCCGGCTGTCTGTATGTCAAGACCCTTTATCTCGGGAACGCGTAGCGGTATCGAGTTGAAATTAAAACTATTATACTCAGGTCTCCGTCTCTTGAAGCTGTAAAAAAATCAAACTTCTAAGTTGACGTAAAAAATAGATACTTACGGCCGTTTATGCCGCAAAAAACGTATATTTAGACTCACACAAGGGAATTAAAATTGATAGGGTACTTTCTGTTGACCTAGAACTGAAATGACCTAGAACTAGAATGAAATTAAGTTTGGCAAGTAATATCGTCTTATACAACAAGGACAGGGAAACATCTGAAAACTAAACATTTGTAATTTTGTACGGAACCCTCTGTGGGCGATTCTGTCTCGCAATTGTCCGGTTTTTATTTATATTAAGACAGTCCTAATTGACACGCTGATGCGCACGTTTTTGAGTGTAGACAGAAAATAACATTTTACTATCAGGCACATATCAAAATTTTGTACCAACCGATACCCTGAGAACTTTACGGTTTCGCTCTATGAAAACACAACAATATATCGATATCAGCCATATTTTTACACCAAAAAATAGGTTGGGTAATTTGACTAAATATTCATTAATAATCCACCTAAATTTAATACCGATACGGTAAAAAATAATGAAAAGTAATCTTCATAAATTCCGAAAAAATCAGGCGAAAATGGTATAAACTTTCTTTACTTTATAATTGACTACGTCTATACGCGCATAATCCACTTATTTTTGTTAATGAATAAACCTTTCTATAGGCCAGATGAAATTCAATATTATCTCAAGGTCGTAAATATTTAATTAAAATGCCGTTATTTCCTGATGCATATATTTTCGTATTCAGGTAGTAAGTCTCAACATTTGTGTATTCAAACATGTTTTCATTATAAAAATACTGATAGCATTTTTGCTTGCGGGTTTTTTTTTCCTAACTTCCGGTCCATAGAATGATTCATTTCAATAGTAATAGTAGATTATACACCAAGGGGATAAAGCACTGTTTTATGTCACGGGAGCGAATTGAATCCCGAACGTAACGAAGGACTCATAATTTAACTCCTGAGCGTAGCGAGGGAGTTATAAGTTAATTCCTGAGCGAAGCGAGGGAATTAAGACTGAGTCCTGAGTGCAGTGAGGGGTTCAACCGCCCAAGACTAAAACAGTCTTATCCCCGAGGTGTATACTCTACTTTTCACACCTTATGCGAGACAAAAAAACAGGCTCAGTAGATAAATAATGTTTATTTAGCAAATTAAAAGTACATAGTAACATTAGACACGTTAGTCCAATTATGGAAAGATAAGGTAATGTTTTTATTTGGTACGTTTATTGAGGTTGAATTGGAGTTTATTATGCCTATGGCATCTAATTTGATAAACTCAGGAGTCAAAACACTTTCATCACTCGACATTTTCAATATTATTTTTAAAATTAAATCTTCTATAGGCACCTACAAGAACTCGATTTGTTCGTCACGCGTGAACAAATGAAGGCGCGCGGCGTTCCAAATTCGAAAGCACAAGCCGTGGTCCTAGATTCGAAATTCGAATTTCGATCACCGCGCTCCTCCGGACCGGGGTTCACACGGAGGCAAACTTCATTTATTTTGTCAAATCAAGTAGGCCATGGCCTAGGACAAATTGTGTTTAGCAAAATTAAACTTTATGCATATAGTAATAAGAATTATGAAAAGTGAAATCATATTATTAACCAGCGGGTTACAATGAAATTCAGTACAACATTATAACCCGGCTAATACCAAGGGATTTAATGTCTTGCTTTCGGTAGGGTTTACATGACCTATAATTCGGCATTGTCGAGCATGTGGTTTGAAAAAGTTGTTTAAAATAACATATAAAAGCCGTATACAGATAATTAGCCTGATATTGAATTATTTCCAAAAAAACCGTAATTTTCTCAGGGCTCTATAATCTATCTATCTATATCTATCTATACATATAATAAAGCTGAAGAGGGTCGAAAGTCTGTACATGGAAGATATTCGAAAAAAATTGGCTAGGGATACTTAGAATCGATAGCAGAACACGTTCCAATAGTTTTTAGAATTTTTGTCTGTTTATATGTTTATCTGTTTATCTGTTTGTCTGTTTATCTGTTTATCTGTTTATCTGTTTATCTGTTTGTCTGTTTATGTGACCGCGCATCACGTGAAAACGGCTGAACCGATTAAGATGAAATTTGGTATATAGAGATAGTTTGAGTCCTAAAGAAGGACATAGGGTAGTTTTTATTGCGGAAATCTACCCCTAAGGGGATGAAATGGGGGTAGACATTTTGTATTAAGCTACTTAAACCGCTGCACCGATTTGGATAAAATTTGGTATATAAATAGAAGTCCCGGGATAGGTCAAAAGATAGGTTTTATCCCGGAAATCTACCCTTTAGGAGGTAACATGGGGGGGGTGAAAATTTGGATGTAACCAATTTTGATACAATTTGGTTTAGAGGTAGTTTAAGTTCTGAGAAAGGACATTGGATAGTTTTTATCCTGGAAATCTGCCCCTAAGGGGGTGTAATGGGGGGTGAAATGTTGGATGGACTCCGTTTAGATCAAATTTGGTATAGAGATAGTTTGAGTCCCGGAGAATGACAACGGATACTTTGAATCCCGTAAATCATCCCCTAAGGGGATGAAATAGGGGTGAAAATGTGGATAAATCCCGTTTAGTTAAAATTTGGTAAAGAGATAGAAGGAGTCCCAGGGAAGGACAATGCATAGTTTTTATCCTGAAAAATCATCTCCTGAGGGGGTGAAATGAGGGGTGAAAATTTGGATAGAACCCATTTAGATGAAATTTGGTATGGAGATAGTTAGTCCTGAGGAAGGACCTAAATTAATTTTTCTTTCCTATGTGCTTCTCGGGAAGCACATAGGAAAGATATTGGGGGTGAAATTTGTTTGTTACCCATTTTGATGAAATTTGGTTGAAAGATAGTTTGAGTCCTGGAAAACGACATATGATGGTTTAATATTCAAGAAAGTAACCCATTTAGATGAAATATTGGTAAAGAGATAGAAGCAGTCCCAGGAAAGGACAATGCATAGTTTTTATCCCGAAAAATCATCTCCTGAGGTTTGAAGATTTGGATAGAACCCATTTAGATGAAATTTGGTATAGAGAGAGGTAGAGTCCTAGGAAAGGACATAGAATAATTTTTATTCCGGAACAAATGAAAGGAGGAAACCATCCCCTAAGGGGGTGAAATGGTGGATGGAAATTTGGATGGAACCCATTTATGGTATAGCGATAGTTGGAGTCCTGGGGAAGGACATAGGATAGTTTTATCCCGAAAATCATCTCCTAAGGTACTGTAATTGGAGCTGGAAATTTGTTTGTGACCCATTTTGATAAAATTTTGTTGAAAGATAGTTTGAGTCCTGGAAAAGGACATATGATAGTTTTTATTCCGGAAATTATCCCTAAGCGGGTGAAATGGGGGTGAAAATTTGGATGTAGCCCATTTAGATGAACTTTGGTATAGAGGTAGTTAGAGTCCTGGATAAGGACATAAGATCATTTCTATTCCAGAAATCATCCCCTAATGGGGTGAAATTGGGGGTGAAAATTTGGATATAACCCATTCAGATGAAATTTGGTATAAAGATAGTTTGAGTCCCGGAGAATGACAACGGATAGTTTTTATCCCGAAAATCAGCCTCCAAGGAGGTGAAATGTGGGGGTGAAAAATTGGATGGAACCCATTTACGGTATAGCGATAGTTAGGAGTCCTGGGGAAGGACATAGGATAAATTTATCCCGAGCATCCTCCCCTAAGGGGGTGAAAATTTGGATGTCATGTGACCTATTTAGATAAAATTTGGTTAATTCACTTAAATTCAAATTATTTATTTCAGACCATGTCCGTGTCCATATCATGTTAGTAACAATAAAAAGTTATAAAACTTAAGTTAACAGTTAAGAGATAGTTTGAGTGCTGGGAAAGGACATATCATAACTTTTGTTTTGGAAATCATTCCTGAAGGGGGTGAAATGGGGGGTGAAAATTTGGATGGAACCCATTTCGATGGAATTTGGTATAGAGATGGTTTGAGTCCTGGGAAAGGACACAGATAGTTTGAGTTCCGGAAATCATCTCCTAAGGGGGTTAAATGGGGGGTGAAAACTGTACAATCCATTTAGATAAAATTTGGTATATAGGTAGTTTGTAGGCGCGGCGTTGGTAGGCCCCCCACAAGGTGGACTGATGACCTGGTAAAGGTCGCGGGAGTCCGCTGGATGTGGGTGGCGCAGGATTGGTCACTTCGGAACTCTTTGGGGGAGGCCTACGTCCAGGAGTGGACGTCTTTCGGCTGATATTATGATGATGATGATAATAATGATAAAGATAGTTTGAGTCTCGGGGAACGACATATGATAGTTTTTATATCGGAAATCTACCCCTAAAAGGGAAATGGAGGGTGAAAGTTTGTATCGAGCTACGATATAAACGAGTTCTACGCGGACGAAGTCGCGGGCAAAAGCTCGTATTACAATATTACACACATTGTAAAGAAAGTACTTATCAAGTTTTTCTTTGTCTATTATAAGAGTTGACGACCGACAACACATTGTACCCAGAGCAATCGTGTAGTCGTCTTTGACGTTTTTACGGTGACCACTCGCGATTAACACATTCACTGCCAAGAATCGCTACGCGCTACGCTCGTAGCAGATCCCGTGGTTTTCAAGTAGCGGAAAGCGCCTACGGGTACCAATCGCTATCGGTCGCTATCGACCAAAGATTATTAAGATAAGGAAGATAGCTAACTCTTTGGAAACGTCGTCGTAGTTCAGAAAGTAATCCGAGATGGCGTTACTAGGCCCTCTATGAAAAAAGTAGCGTAGAATTTATAACAAATTTTAAGGCTATTTGCGTGTTATGTTATGACAATGGTGTATTTTATATACACCATTGTCACAACATAACACGCAAATAGCAAAATAATACAAAGCAATTTTTTCTACGTGCATTGTGGCACTCTTTAGGAGAGGCCTATGTCCAGCAGTGGACGTCTTTCGGCTGATATGTTGATGATGATGATGATTTATTTATTATTTATTGCGCCGATTAAGTTTAAAATTGATAAAAAGTTATAAAAAAAATCGCGATAAAAAACAATATAATTAACAAACCTGTGAGCAGCACGGCTATCATAGAACTAACGGCCCGCGAGGTCTGTGTCGCGGCGAGATAACTATCTGTCTCTTTCTAACTAGGAGTAGCCCGCGAGCCTGTTTTTTTTAATTATTATTATTATAGCCATTTATTCCCACAAAAACATTCAAACAAGAATTAAGTACATTTCGTTTATAAAAAAATAATCAAATAATTAAAATATAATTTTCAAATATTAAAAACAAGCTAAATACTTAAATTAGTTTTGGGGACCCCATGATTGGGCAAAGGCCTCCTCCATGCACGTCCACGATTTTCTATCTTGCGCGAGTCTAGTCCTTTTTTTTAACACTTTTTTATTTTCGAAAAAGTGACTCGGCAAAAATATTAAGTATAACAAATTTTCACGAAAATCGGTTGAGCCGGACATCGTGACAGACACCGGAAATCGTGACAGACACCGGACGTACTAAGTATTACTTATTCTCTGTGACCGGACCGGACATACGAATGATTTTCGACACAAGCTGAGCGAGCGGAAGCATAGAACTTCGTTCGCTTCGCTCGCTCGTTCGATAATCAAATCACAGAAATCTAACACGGCATTCAACATGGCGGTCAAGTGAGGTCAAGGCAAGCACACTAAAATATTTACCTACTCGTTGTCGCTACGTGCGATGTTTAAGGCCTTTGAAAACCTGATACTTACAAACTATATTTATTTAGATTTTTTCGATATATATCTATTTCGTGTATGTACACGAAATAGTCAAAAACATTTGAGAAAAATGGTTAGGGAAAAAGTGGATTTCAGAATGATAATAAAGCTATAACCACGAACTTCGAATCTCGAACTTCTTATATCGCACTTATGGTTTATAGTACTCGAGCGACAGAGACGGAGATATACGAAATTCGAGATTCGGACTTCGTGGTAGCGCCGCTGTGATAATTACGTTAAGGTGGTTCGATTGCCATACAAAGCGTTATTTGACATTCGCAGGCTAACGGCGTAATATTTTAAGAAACTTATGTAACAAACTTTCATAAATTGGCTTCCCATTTGCGCCAAATTCCCCTTTTCCTAGAATAAACATTTCTAGTATACTCGTAAATTTTAGCACTGACTGACTGACATATAGTACCTAAACCTAACCTACTTCCAGATGACCTAGATCTAGAAGGATGAAATTTGGAATCCCGCTCGGTAATTGTGTGTAAGCGTAGACAAAAATCTAAAAATAAAAAAACGTTAAAAAATAGGGGGGGTCCTCATACATTTTTTTTTAATTGTAGCGTTGGAACCGTTACAAGCAGATATTTGAAACTATCCCAATATATGTATTATTATATTTGCTATATCACAGAAATATAAAAATAAAGTTAAGTCAAAAAATAAGTGGTGTCCCCATACAAAAAACTTGTAATACGCGCTGAACAACCGGCCAACGGTGTGTCGTCGGCGGCGCGCGGCACCACATAATTATACACAGAACAGAAGTAAATCTCAATACCTGCCTAGTTTTCTTTACAAAAAGTAAATATATCCCACCAAAAACATAAATGTAAAAAAGGAGAGCCAAGTTCAATACAAAAATTATGCATGGCTGTGGGCTTCGCCGCAAAAAGAATGGAGATCTAAATGAGTGCCAAGTTTTATGCAAAATCCAAATATTTATGTATTTATAGGAACAAAATAACATTATGAACAAGTATTAAACTCTACCTATATATTTGCTTTATTGGATACCTATAACAATTGTTGTTATTTAAAAATGTGAGATCTTAAAGTAGGTTAGATTTGACTTGGCCAGTTTTTATCAGAATTAAAAAATATATATATATTATTGAATAACTTTATAAAATGACTGATGTAATGAAAACTGGCCAAGTCAAATCTAACCTACTTTAAGATCTCACATTTTTAAATAACAGCAATGCATGACAATTCAATATTATGATGACATTATGGAGCTGATCTGATCCTGGAGCTGGAACGTGGCCATAGGAACTCCGCAATAAAACGACACAACCCCATGGAGTTTGGGCTCGTTAGAATCGTCTCAATGAGTAGTTGATGATGGTATGCAGAAAAGTACAATCGGCAATAAAAGCTTGTACCAAAAATTAAATTTTTGACAGAAACTTATTACAAGTTTTTATTTTGTTTCACCTGTCCCGTTGTCTGTCTGTCTGTAATCAAATCTTGCAAGTTAAATTTGACCCACTTTCCGGTATCCGATTGAGCTGAAATTTTGCATGCATATGTATATCGCATGACAATGCAATATTATGATGACATGGAGCTGATCTGATGCTGGAGCTGGAAGGTGGCATAGGAACTCCGCAATAAAACGACACAAAACCATCTAGTTTGAGCTCGTTAGAATCGTCTCAATGAGTAGTTGATGACGGTATATAGAAAAGTACAGTCGGCAGTAAAATCTTGTACCAAAAATTAAATTTTTGACAGAAACTTATTTATATGCAAAAATGACAGATGAATGATGAATAGTGATGAATTGTCTTAACGCGCGTTTGAAAAGTTACGTGATTACCCCTCAGAACTACGAGTCTGTAAATACACCCTCGCAGTGCCACTTAGAACCACTTTTACATAATTACCTACATTTGATATTTTGACAAAAAAACTTTAATTTTAATGGACATAAAAAAATGGAATAAGTACCTACTTACGGTACTTGATTGAGACTGCGTGTTTTATCTTACCTATACGACCGCTTTAGCCTAGTTGGTAGTGACCCTGCCTACAAAGCAAGAGGTCCTGGGTTCGAATCCCGGTAAGGGCATTTACTTGTGTGATGAGCTCGAATATTTGTTCCTGAGTCATGGATGTTTTCTATGTATTTAAGTATTTATTTCTCTACATACGTATCTATATCGTCGTCTAGTACCCATAGTACAAGCTTTGCTTAGTTTGGGACTAGGTTGATTTATGTAAGATTGTCCGCAAATATTTATTTATTTATTTATATTTATACCCGAGTTAGCCCGATGGAAAACATTATTCATTACATCTGTATCAAACCGCGATGAGAATGGTATTGTATATAAGTGACAAATTTATCGTAAGTATAAATATTTTAAAATTTACATGAATTGATAGCCATTCCATTCCCAGACTCATCATGGGTGAGTAATGATACTAGCAAAGAGACTTCTTATCCATGAAAATAAAATAGATGCCAAATTGCCAATGCGAATACGAACTACAAGTAGGTAGTTTCGCAACACTCGCATAATCTAGTTATCGGGCCCTACTTAAGTAGTCCACTTTAGTCCTCCCTTAATTAGAGGAATCGCAGATACAAAGTTCCAAACTTTGCTAACACCCGATCAATCCTTTATTTTGCACGAGTCTCGACTCGAGCACTTCTTATGAGTTTTTTTTCTCAGTTACCGTTCGGTCTTTTCGCGAAACGCTTAGCGTATAAAGTCGTGTAATATCCGAGTCAACGACATTTATTAAACCCGTAGGGAAGTCTAATGATCATTTTTAATCTGGAAGCGCGGAAGAAAAAGGGAACCGATGGATCGTGCGGATAGACCGTCGGCTGAAAACTATAGGACGAATAGGCATGATACAAGAGGAATGAAGTGATGGGGCCTGCCATACCTGATAGAGTATTTTGCAGGGTTTTTGGACTGCACTCTGGACCGCTGGTTTGCTTCTCCTTTTATTATTTATTCAATGTATCACAATACAACCACAATAAATGATTATTTTTATTAACAATGATTTTTCATCGCGAACGACAGGGAACATTACGCAAAACTCTTCGTAGGTGGCGACACTAGCAGCGTTGACATTGTATCTCGTTCGCACTTGCGGTATTGTCTATGCAAGCATCCTTGTCACTCATTTGACAATCAATTTTGCATGTGTGTGTGAATCCCTATATTTCTATACTGGTTTACTATTAGTGTTAGTGCTGCCTCTGGCGGCAGAACATTGCAGTAATGTTCCCTATTGGCGGATTTTCAGTGGAACTAATTTATTTTAATGGCAATGTTTTTTTTGACAACAGACGTTGGAAGTCATTGAATGTCATCGATGTAAACAAAACGAAAATAATTCTTCATATTTCAGAATAATAATCGATTCTGCAATCAAAATGCCCAAAAAAGTTCAACCCGATGCAAAAAAAAACATGCTAAATTCATTAAAATGGTTGCGGCAGAAAAAGGACGAAGGATTCAGCAGCATTCCAATAAACAATGTTTTGAAATTAGTTGTTGATATGACGGGTACTGATATTCATAGTGCAGTTGTAATGAACTGGTTAGCTTGGTACTAAATATGTATATGAATTATAAAAAAAATGTTTTTCTCTCATTCAAGGCGTCTGTAGTGCTACAATCAAAAATATATAGAAGAATGAGCCGTTACCGCCATTGCCACCGATAGTAAAAACAGAATACTAATAGACGACTTCGACAAATGTGCCATAAGGCACAAAATTCATGCATTATATGCTGTGCGAAAGCAAGTAGCAACTCCAACAGCTCGTTGAAGATATTTTTCAGGTATCTAGATGTATCAATGTTTAGTTAATAGAACTTATTTTACACTTTGTTATTATTTAGGAAGTGACTATACCACGTAAAAAAAATAGAAGACGGATATAGGACACAAGCTCCTATAATCGAATCACAAACCGAAATATTTATAATCGAAGTTGGTGGTCCTGAAAGTGACTCATCAACTGACGAAAGTAAAGATACATCGGAGCCAGAATCTGATCAATATATGTATGTCGGATTTTGACGGATAGGTAATTATTTATATTTAATTATTAACTAGACATGCTCTTCCGATTACCTGAAAACATAGTTTCACAATCTATTACAAGTATATAATTGTATATCTCACTCGTTCTTGCACGATGCCAATACACACTGTCCGGACTATTCATGACGTACACGTATTATTGCCATATGTAAGCTGTTTGTAGCGACAGTATTATCAGGGTTAATAAATAAATAAATAAATAAATAAATATTACGGGACAATCTTACACAAATCAACCTAGGCCCACGGTAAGCTCAATAAGGCTTGTGTTGTGGGTACTAGGCGACGATATATATAATAGATAAATACATATAGATACTTATATACATATATAACATCCATAACTCAGGAACAAATATTCGTGATAAACACACAAATAAATGCCCTGACCGGGATTCGAACCCGGGACCTCCAGCTTAATAGGAACTTGGCAGGCTTTAAAATAAAACGGATGGCGAGTGAAAGGTAGGGCAATAGGAAACTCATGATCTCACTTTCTATATTTTAGTTTTTCATTTTTATTTTTGACACATGTAGCTATTACTATTATGACCCTCAGGATTGAGGATATCGTCACATCGAGGAGGAGGGAGGACTAGTATTATTAGTTTATCAGGTAGGTAGTTTATCGTCATTCGTCTGAATAAAAAAATCATGTCGTGAATTCATACCCTGATTTCACCCTTAATAATGTCTCTCGTCGATATTTAAACATCCAAAATAACTGGGACTTACCTACTTTTAGTCTGTCAATGTTTTATTCGCGATAATTTCTAACACATTTCGATGCGTAGTGACGAACCAATTGACATCCACGGTATGGACTTATAAATTGCTGCACGCCACATAAAATATATAATAACTCGATCATGATACTCTGCTTACATCTGCCATGTTGGCCACAGCCTTAGTTTCTCAGCGCACTCCGCCATCGAATAACGAATAATCGGCTTTCATTAGTACTCGCTACTGATTTCTCTGAGGAAGATCGATCCGCGGCTTAGCGACTTAAAGCGATTTAAAACTGCGCTCTACCAGTGCTTCTGCAATGGTTCTAGCGTTTTTTTTTACTCGGCGTAGTATTAACTATTCCTGCCTGATAGGTATTGCATTGCACGCGTATTGCAATGGAACTTGTAAACACATAAAACATTAAACAAGGAATTTTAAGAAGGACACTGATTATAAACTGTTATAGTAATTAGAGAGTGCGGGGAGAGGGTGTGAGTGGGGGGGAGTCCTGCGTAATGAAAATAATATATGGATAAATGTTTTGCACGTTATTTATGATATAAATAAATAAATAAATATTTTTTTATTATTACAAACAGTGTAAAAATCAACTACAGTCCCCCGCGGCTATGAAGTCAATCCTGACACATTGCGCAACTATGAAGTTTCTGAATAATGACAATGTCAACCATAGGAAAAAAATACATGTCTCAGGATTGACTTCATAGCCGCGGGGGACTAAAATACCAAAATTGACAATGAGATGAAACAAGGAAGGAAGAAAAAAAGTATCCGAATATGAATTATTATGTTTACTTATGGTGAGTTTAGTTATAGTTTAATTTGAGGCCTAAACCCTAAACTTAGCAAAAATAAAAATACATATATCGTGCCTTTAAGCCTCGGTTGCGGCTGTAGACCTAGAGCACGAAAAATCGTTCCAGAATAAAATGCAAAAATGTGACTAAAACATGTGTGCGTTTAAAGATACACTGCCAAGTTAAGGGATCACGGCACAGGCCCCGTAGCATGAATCACGCGATAAGTGACAAGATAAGATCATCGTCTCGTTCTATCGAACGGTGTCAGCCAGGGACGGATACTCTATCTTGTCACTTATCGCGTGATAAGACCATCCATGCTACGGGGCCAGGTTTACAGCAAGTGCATTGGTTCACTGAGATAGGTAACCACCCTGTAAAAAACAGAACATTACCACTGAGCAACAGGAACCGGCTAGGCGGGCCCATCTGCCACTAACGAGCTTTCCCACCATACGCCTTTTTCCAGGTTAGCGGCTACGCATGTAGCACTAGAATCATTAGAATCGTGCTACTAATGCCGCTGAAATGCAAAGTGGAGAATGTAGGGATACCTTTGAATGATCTGAAATGAACGTAAACTTACTTTACTGCCATTATAATTTAAACCGTCTAGATTAATCACAAAAGTTGGATCACAAAAGAACAATTTCAACTAGGTATGGGTCTCGTCACTTGTGGCACCTGGAGTTACCCATGGTAACTTTCCCTAAAAAATATAGTCGAGAGCGTATACTAAAAACTTTTTTTTTTTATGTTAGTGGGAAGCAACTCATTTTTAAGGTTTGGATTGTCACCATTTCACATGTTGCTATCTTGCAATAATATGAAAATTTAAAAGTTCCGGGCTTAATATTAAAAAACCTATTTAAAGGATAATATTTGTTATACTGGTTTATAAAAACAATTACGCTGTAGGGGAATCAAAAATACCAGCCTCACATTTGATTGAATAAAATGCCCAGTTATTGTTGACTAATTGTTATTTTGTTTTAGTTTGTTGTTGCCTGTTTCTGTCCAGTGTAACTGGGTCATACGCTAACTGAGAACAGAAAAAATGTGGAAATTGTAATTTCTAGTCGGCTGTACTGGATTGGGGCCTACCTACCTATTTATGCATGGCTGTCTAAAAATGCGAATGTATTTTTTTTCTGTTTAATCCAATCCAAATTTTATGACAGTCATGATTTTTTGGTAAATTTTTACGTGAAATAATTCAGTCAGCTAAGTTTAGTACATGGGGTTGAAACAGCAAAGGCGTAGAGTAGTGATATCACATGTCAAGACAAGTCACGTCAGACTTGCAGGCTGATCTCCCTCGCGGATTGTGAGCAAAAGTAATTAAGCCACGTTTACACTTGACGAGGTCAGCTCAAGTCGGGTCAAACACTGGACTCAGCTATACAAACTCTGTGAACTAAAACAAATCAAAGTAATCAAAAACTGTTGAGCGTAGGCTCAACAGTGAACGATTACAGAATGACGTGAACTTCATAAGTGGAAGGCTACCTATTTGCTGACGTTAGATACCTGCTTGCATTGCCTTTGGATCAAACAAACCTAATTTCAAGCCAGTCCAATCCCTAGGAGTAAAAACAACAACTTAAGATTTGACCCAAACAAACAAAGAAGACAAGTCGAATAAGACTTCGTAATACATATAGTCCAAAGTAATTGTTAAATAGGCTATGCTCCGGCAGTTTTTGGCTCGACGGTAGATAGCCCGCGGCCGCCCGCCTCGACAAATAGCCGCTACTTTTACAAAAGCCTCTATCTCCCGAATGAGAAGCACTCAAGCAAAGTCTTTGAGGCGAGGAAAAAATGAGCATTCTGCAATGAGCACGTGACAGTTAATTAATAAGAGAATGGTCTTGATTAGATTTGTTATTTATTAATGGAGTTTCATTTGTTTTCTTTCGTATGTAAGTTAGCACAATGAAGATTAGGCACCTAGTTGCCCTCAGTCCTTAGAACCTTTACAATATATAGTACAACTATATATATTACAACTATATATTGTAACGGTTATATATTGTATTATTCAACCTATAGTATAAAGATAAATCATCATCCTCCTAGCGTTATTCCCGGTTGTGCCCCTAAAGGAGTCCGGGGCCCGCTTTGACACGTAATCCCAAGATTTGGCATAGGCACTAATAGTTTTACGAAAGCGACTGCCATCTCACCTTCCTATATTATAAAGATAAATATTAAATATTAATAATATTAAGGGATCATCACCATCATCATGATATCAGCCGAAAGACGTCCACTGCTGGACATAGGCCTCCCCCAAAGAGTGCCACAATGGCAGGTCCTGCGCCACCCGCATCCAGCGGACTCCCGCGACCTTTACCAGGTCATCAGTCCACCTTGTGGGGGGCCTACCCACGCCGCGCCTTCCGGTACGTGGTCGCCACTCGAGAACCTTTCCGCCCCAACGGCCATCGGTTCTACATATTTATACCACTACATCTATAAGTTTAGCAATTTAATTATTAAGGGATAATCTTACACAAATGCCAAGCCCCATAGTTACTCAATAAGACTCACGGCTATTTTTAATGTTAGTACAGTCAGCATCAAAAGTAGCTACGCAAATGAAGACGTCAAAAGTCTTTATTAATAAGGGAATAAGAACTTTTGACATCTTCGATTGCGTTGCTTTTGATGCTGACTGTACAGTCAGGGGTATTAATATACGTACATAAATAAGGACATAAATATCTGTACACGCCTTTATGACATTGACAATAGAGTCCTGTACAGATATTTATGTCCTTATTTATGTACCTACGTACCCCTGACTTTTACCTTACCTACTATGGTTAGCAAAGGAGTACCTAAGTTATGCACAGAGTTTATAAAGGTAGCAAAGATATATATAGTAACAAAAATATCGAAATACTGGGGTTCCTATCACTTAACCTACTAACTTCTGCCCTGATGTTTCACTAGACCTAATGCATTTTTCTTCGAATCAGTCAACTTTTCGGGTTTTCTTCGAATATCATCAAATAGAATTCATTAGGTTAGGTTAGGTTCGTTTTGCAACCCCCCCGAGGGTGCTCACCTTGTCGGGGCGGGGGGGGCTTAGTAACCGTGGACCGGTCACCCACGGCGAAGCTAAAAGGCACCCAGGGCCGGCCTGTTAGGGCTGCCGGCTGGCCCGAGGAGGGCGCTCCTAGCGGGCTTGCCTAAGCCCGCTTAGGATGCGTTGGGGAGGGACCGCAGAAGAAGTTCTCACGCGCTATCTTCTGCGGCCGAGGTGGGATCGCAGGGGGAGAGGCGTGTTGGTATAACGGTGCGCCACTCTCCCTACCCCCTGCGAACTTGGCGGGGCCGTTCCGCTGAAGCGGCATTGGTGGGACCGCAGAGGAAGAGGAATGCCGGTATTACGGTGCGCCGCTTTCCCTATCCTCTGCGGCCGAGTCGTGGGAACCACAGACCTTATCCGCCACCGGGTGCTGGATTTTCCGCACCCATGATCTCCTCGTAGCGGACTCAGGGGGGTCCGCTACTGAACAGGTGGAGATCGAGGAGGCAGGCGCGCCAAAACATCTGGCGTGCCTCACGTGGAGGGCCCCCGGGCATCCGCGAAGGAGCCGCTTGTGGGCGGCTGCCGCCGGCGGGGTCGCGGATGTGTGCGCAAGCGTTCCCGTGACCTCGCCACAAGGCGGCGAGGTGGCAGTGGGGGGGTTTTTAGTGGGTACACCGTGGGTCTCATTAGCCCATACGGGAGTCCCACATAACCACTCGGGTCACCCCCTGCACTCGGGTGGTATGCGTAACGCGTTTCCCCACCCTAAACGAAAACAAAATAAATAAAAAGGTTCGTTTTGCAATAATCCTATGAAGTGTACTATTTAAGAAAAAAAAAATATTACTTAGATCTAATGAACATTAGGTCAAATGAAGCATTAAGGGCTACAGTAATTAGGTCTAACAAGGGAGAACCGAAATACTGTGACTGGGAGATTTAATTGAGGGACAAACTTTACTTTCCCGTTGGAAAACTGTTGAATTGCAAATAATCAATACAAGGAATTGTATATTTGATATTAATTTCAACCTGGACACCTCCACTAGTTTTATTAGTAGTATGTACGAGTAGGTATTGGAATAAAAAGGACAATGAAGTGATTCTATACCTTTTTCCTTTGAAGGTATGGAACCCTAAAAACAATTAAATATTCCTTCCTAGAAGTTTAAAGGTCCAAAACAGTCGAAATATTCAGTCAAAAGAAAAGAGCGTAGAGTGCGAATACGATGTGCTGAAAACGGGTAGTCCGTCGGAGTTGATACAAACTAAATCAAAATGGCTCAACTTAATATAGTTTTCATGGCGCATACGTCTTTATGTCACCCAAATAGTATCTGTTAAAAAATTCCCTCTTTTCGGTTGCATTGTAAAAGATTCAAACGCCGAAACGCCCTTTGTTCCCAGTTTTCAGCCACGTTTCTTGTAAACGATATACGGTAATTCTGACTTTGTGTTCGTTAAATGTTTTAATAAGGGTTTAGAATTTTTAATGTGTTTTTCATCGGTATGGTTCTTAGTCCTACACATTGCTGAGTGAGGTATTTCCCTAGAGATGTACAATTTGGTACCTAGCGTATATTTTATATACACTCCTCTGTTTAGTATCCTACCGTTGTTTTGTAGGTATTTGTTGGCACCAGTGTGCACTGTCAGTAGGTATATGAGTGATATTTCATGTTGGCATCACAGTTAAGGTAGCCTTAGGTTACATCGTACTACTACTTATTCTGTGGTTGCATAGTGTTTAGAAACCCTTTTCAACCGACGAAAAAAACGGAGGAGGTTCTCAATTCGACGCGTATATATATTTTTTTCATGTATGACCACGCATAACTTTTTACAGAGTAGTTCGATTTTGATAATTCTTTTTTTATTGGAAAGGGTATAACCCGAAGTTGGTCCCATATACATTTGGAAAAAAAAAAACAACCCTAAGGGTACGAAAATAGGGGATGATTGATTTTTCGTCGGTTAAAACTTTGTTTTCAAAGTAAATTATCTTTTATTTTGTTACTAGCTTTTGCCCGCGACTTCGTCCGCGTAGAACTCGTTTATATCGTAGCTCGATACAAACTTCCACCCTCCATTTCCCTTTTAGGGGTAGATTTCCGATATAAAAACTATCATATGTCCTTCCCCGAGACTCAAACTATTTTTATCATTATTATCATCATCATCATCATATCAGCCGAAAGACGTCCACTGCTGGACGTAGGCCTCCCCCAAAGAGTACCAAATTTTGTTATTTGTTGAACCTCTTTGCAATTGGGAATGGATGAAAATTTCAGAAGTGCCTGATTATTTTTTTGGTGATAGGAATAACCTTCATCAGCACTTGAAAAAAGTTGCCGACTTTTCAGCTGCGTCAATTATTTTTGTAAAATATAAACATTTTCCTCACTTACGTTTTGGCTTTAGGGAGGCAAAAATGACACTTACCTTGATCCGTCTCATATTACAAGTATATCTTCAAAATACAGGGTTGAAGTGTGTTGTGGGCGATGGGCTAGCAACCTATCACTGCAACATCACATTTTGTCGATCTTTTATACCCACATTTATGCTAAAAGTGGCAATGGAACACAAGTTTCATGTGCTCTGCCTACCCCTTTTAGGAATAAAGGCGTGATGGTATGTATGTATGTATGTATCTTCAAAATAAGTATACGTGATTTGTTTTACTCTTCTGAAATGCTAAAAGTAACTATTTATTTTAAAAAAACAAAAAAAAAAACTTTTAAAAATTACATGATGCTATTACCTTTAAATCTGCATTGACTGCTGTGCTATGATCTCGCGGTGCTAAGATACATTACTTGGAGGTCATTAACTTTAGACCAGAATTTCTCCGAATTAAACATTTTTTAAAGCAATTGAGACACAAGGGGTACTGCAGATGCTCCAAGGAAGCGTCCTTTTGAATATTTGCTCGTGTTACAGGGCTCATCCCGTATATATTGTTCTAATTTTTTATTTTTCAGTCAATTGTGGACCGATTTACAAAATTCTTTTTTTAATCGATAGAGACCGAGGTGGTCCCATTGTCGCCAAATTAGGATCTGATGATGGGATCACAGGGAAATTGAGGGCAACCCTCAAATTTTATAGGCACGAGGGTAGTAATTACGGTATTTTCTGTTATAATTTCCCACGGCAAATCACCACTTGTTCGCGTGCTCAACTGCATCAACGCGCTCCTCGCATAGGGGACCGATTTTTGACTTTCGAGCGCTCGACTCTTTCTCTTGATAACGGTCAAAAATGATGAAATTCTGTTTTGAACTAGCGATAGAAATTGACTACTTGTATTTTGTTCTATCGGTAGAAAGTAAGTGTCTGCAGTTTTGACACTACGATCGTATTTATTTTTCTTTCATTTTCGAGCGCTCGAAAGTCAAAAATCGGCCCCCTGCACCTGAATGTGATGTTTTTGCTAGTAGCTGGATCACTATATGTGACGAGTGTATGAAGTTCTGCGAGGCGATGGATAAACGGCAGTCATCTGTTGCTAGTTACCGAAGTCTTTTTCTGTTTTTCTGGAGGTATGTCTATTGTTAACCGACTTCAAAAAAAGGAGGAGGTTCTCAATTCAGATGTATTTTTTTTATTTTTAATGTTTGTTACCTCAGAACTCCGTCATTTATGAACCGATTCGTACAATTCTTTTTTTAACTGAAAGTATATGCTTCCAGATTGGTCCCATTGTTTCCAAAACCCCAGTTGGATGATGGGAACCATGAGGAATTGAGGGAACTCCTCAAATATATTAGGCACGCGTGTAGTAATTTCGGTATTTTCTATTATAACTCGTGTATTTACACCCGGAAATCATAAATTTGGTGAAGTGGAAGTGATGACGAAGACCACAGATGGCTTGTGGAACTTCTCAATGATGTACCTACTTCAAACTATATAAGTACGTCACAGATTCTGATATTATTCCGTTGAAATAGCAAACAATGAAGTGCCAAAGGTAATTCTGAGATTCTTGAGGAATCGACGGAAGTCCTCAAATATTATCGGCCCACATACAGCGATTAGGTTTATTGGTCTAAAAATCAACGCTTTTGTTCTCGAAAATGAGTTCATGTGGTAAATTGGAAAAAAAATGTGGAAATATTAATGTGGCTTGGCGGAGTACTGAATTGAAGTCGATAAAAACTTTGTTTTGAAAGTAAATTATTTTATACTTAAGTTCTGATGTTGTTTGCTTTTCATACTTATTGTTAATAATTGTAATACTTTATAAATTCCGCAGTGCCTTAGAAATTTACTGTTATGCTGTCTTTTGATGAAAAAAAAATTTTTTTTGATTGATGTCTTGTTGTGCCACTTGACACTACGTCATTGCTGGCGAAGCGTGTCGTAGAATATTTTCTCATTCTTCTTGAAACACGTAGCCTAGTTGAGCGCACATTTGGGTTGTTAATAAAATAATATAAATCGATACGCACATTTTATTTCAATTAAATACATCAAGATTCTAATAGATTAAAGTCTTTTCAATGAATTATCTAATGGATACGGATTGACTAAATTAATTAATTACGATTTGTTTCGTTAGTAAACGAATAACTTGCTATTGGCAACACTAGAGTACTTACAAATCTTATAACTATAGGTATGACATGCTACGCATTTATTTTATGACTTGTTTATTTACACTGGTATGATATGTTGATATACCTACTCTAACGCACATTTATACATAGATATGTGAATATGGTTGCTCATATAAAGATGAGCCAGAACTGAGGCAATAATCGACTTAACGTATTGAGTTCGAATCGTATATACCAAGCCTATCGTATCATAGGGATTCACTAGGGGACAAATTTCCCGCGACCCGTGTCGCCAGCGAGGCCAGCGACGTAAGACGAAATCGCACGACTTCGCTGGGCATGTCTGGCAACATCGTGTGACACAACATTTATAGTGTCAAGCGAAGGCCGGCAATGCTGCGCTTCACGCGATTTCGTTGGCGACATGTGTCGCGGGACAATACTCCCCTAGTTCATCCCTTCAGCACACGCACGCGACAAATACGTTACATATGTTGAATTAAGCCCTTGGCCAAAAATTGGAAGTGAAATGTACAAGCATGATGCTTTTTAAAAATATTATAAAGCCCTCAGAGTAAGTACCTACTTATTAAAATAATTTTAAATATCGCATAGATAGTTCATCTCATATCTTTCAGCGTGGCTGTATGTGTGATGTGCTTGTATCTGCCAACTGTCAATTTCGGCTAGAACGCGTATAAAAGGAACAAACAGAAACTACAAAATTGCAATTTCCATAAGTATGTCTGTATATCACAGCCTTTATTGTAAACATTTAAGTCATGTAGACGGCTACAAGTGGCGCATACCTAAACAACATGAATCTACAAACGACATTTAAGTTCTGTTCTGTTCATTTATTTTATTTACAGTTTCGTTGCCGCAGGTCGTGTGATGTGGGTTTATCTGTAATTCTACCTATATGTAGTTATGTTTTACATACTAATCATTTCAGTTATGTTAGGGTGGTCCACCTGAGATATACGAAGATCTATGTGTTTTCATACATTTGATACCTCGCAAGTTGGCTGCAGAGAAAACTGACCCAACAACCCAAACTACTATGCAGGCTCGCATACCGAACTAGTTTTCTGACTTACACTCTTTATCCCAGACTCACCTAGATAAGTTTACATTACAATCAATGGTGGTAGGTAACAATATTTCCATAAAAGATACTTAAAATAAATGAAGATCCGTCAGCGGATTTAGGAAAAACAATATTAAAAAAAAAAAAACAGATACCTTAAACTACTCCCTAGGTTACATTTCTAAATAGGAGCATACCTAACAACCGATGATCAATATTTTAAAAACACCATGATATCTATTTATACATCTATAGTACGTAAAACCACACAATTATAGTCTAGGTCACCCAACACAAATTTAAATAAAAACGTCAGTACTGAATAATTATTAAAATACTTAATCGGTACTGATGGAAACGAATGACTACGTTGACTTTTGGTAGTAGGTTATAGTTGTGTAGTTTTACCGGTACTTTGATTGAATACAGCTATTTTCTTCTCTTACAAAGATTCATTTTTGCAAAAGAAACCACTACAAGGTATAAACTAATTTAAATTTCGTTTTTCTTATCACATTTCCAATTAGGTTTTATATTAGTTTCATGGAAATTAACAGAAGAAGATCGGTTTGTATAGTAAACTTATAAGCGAGCGGCAGTGCTACTATGTAGTACCTGTGTCGCACTGAAAAGGGTTAAAGAAGGTAAGTAAGTAGTTTCTTTGGTTTCACAATATTAGATGCAAGTGTAGGTACTAATATTATAAGACGTCGGATTTTTTTTTCTTGGAGCTTTTAGCTTAGCTAATTATTCCAATTCTTTCCCTTGTCGTGTCCATTCATAATATTATTAAAATTAGGTACTTAATGCTTATAAATCAATTGCAATAACAACTAAGTCTAGCAAATAATAGTCTTCAAGACTTTAATTTCTTTACAAACCTATATACTTATATGAAATTACCTACCTAGATGAAAATATCGAACATTTTAATAAAACAATAATCACTTATAACTTAAATGGATTTCCTTAGATATCTAAGATAACTATCACAGGAATTTCTGAGCTTAATTGTAAGGCTCAAAAACACATTCGAACGTTGACATAGAAGATTGAACAAATTTTAACAATCAATCATTCTGAATAACGCTGTAAATGAACCATTATCATCATATCATCATAAATTATACATTAAAATTGGGTCAAAATCAGGAACAAAACAGACGTCTTTCCAGTGGACAATACAATAGTTAACAGTTTATGTAGACGTAAATTATTTTCTGATATCATATTACAAATAGATACCTTACATGACTGAACAAAATTAGGTATTAAAACTTTGGATAAGTCGACAGTAAAAATGTTTTTGACCCAATTACAAATAGGAAAAGTAAGTTTTATAAAAGCCTCTGAGGCTCTGAGCATCCAATGTGCTCCGAATATACTAAAAGGCGTTTATAAAACTACTTCTAAATTTAATTTCAACATTAATTTCATTGTAATTGAAAAAGCAAAGCATTTTAAATTATCTAATTGGTTTAGTTTGGCTACATAAATTGCATTTAATGCTTGAAAGTACCTGACTATAAAATCTCTGTTCCCCTTAGTGCACTCAATGCATTTCGAAGGAACTCTTGCACAACACCATTGTAAACAAAGTTTAATAACCACTGCATATTAATATCAGTATTAATTACTCTAACTTCATATTTAGAACAGTAGGTAATAAAAATACTGGCATTAGAGATATTCTAACAATTGAAAGTTAAACTTAGCTACATTATAAGTTTCGATCAAAGTGGAAAATTGAAAAATTATTCGCCACGAGCGGGATTTGAACCTACGGCGTTTGATTTGAAGCTACCGTGGGTCCCACTAGTGGCAACGAATCTTTGAAACTTAGAATTTCGTTAGCGGACGTTTCTGCTTAGTATACATTTAGCTACATTCTCTTTTATTATGTCACAAATGCTGAATATATTTATTATAGATAATATATTGTTGCTTCAAGCATTTCAGATTTGCTTTCTTTCCCCATTTTGATGGCGTCGTGTATTTAAATGTGACTTTCAATTGCTAGTCCACTGAGAAGTTTCCTTGGAAATGAGCGGGTAGTGCAATGGGTGTGTATTTTACACAAGCGGTCAACTGAGGTGTCATTTATTAACACAGGACAGAGGCAGTAGGCAACTCCGACCATGACCAATACATCTACTTCACGGAAACTCGCAGTTCAGTTGTTTGTCACTCCACGGAGATCGAGACAATATTGTTTACTACCTATAGGAATCATAACATGGCATTTATAGCGCTCATTGCAATAAAACGAGTCTCATAAAGTTATAACATTAGGCAAAATAAACGCATTGTATACCTACGCAAACAAGTACGCTACACGCTTCGAAAGTGCATAAAATTAATTTAACAAAACACTATCATTATCCACTCATTATTTACAGTTCACTGCACAACTCTTTACACACGTTTGCTCATTGAACGTTCTAATTTCATAATTCGATTTTGTTTTCCTAAATATTGTTGTAGATTATAATTTACGTTGCAACTAGGTTGCCGGCGAGATGAAACGCCAGGTGTCCCGAGAGGGCAATGAGAACTAATTGGAGGTTTTGGAACGTATGGCTCGCCTTATCGGGAACTGCGCACTCCTTGTCTCGGTATTCGTAGCAGAAATTCTGTGGAAAAAAAGAATATTATAGAAATTTGCTTTTTATTTTATTTTTACGATTTATATTTTAAATAATTTATTTAGCACTCAAAATAAAAAACAACCTATGCCCGATATTTTTATTCCAGACTTATTTAATTCGCAAATGTTTAATTTTGCTACATATATTTAGTGTTCGTTTAGTAGTTTCCCTAGTCCGGAACTTCAACAAGCAAAACTAGTAAAGTTCGGTTGATACTTGATAAAAGAGGCAATCGCAAAATACTAATACAAGTAGTCTGTCTAAGGCATATCTATACCCCGCCCATAATAAGCAGACGGCACTTTTTATTCATTCACCGATTGTCAAGAAGTTAAGTAACAAATGCTCTTTTTCACCAGTCCCTTCGTATTGCGAGACACATGCAATACCTACTGGTACGCGAAAATAAACTGAGCGAGGTCAGTTTTATATTTTCGCCGTTCGCCCGCAACGCAAACCACAAACAAACACTTCATTTAACGCTTTTGTATCATGATATAATTACAATTGTATTCTTTTTGGAAATACGTTTGAAAGAAAGGAGAAGAAAGATTTATTTTTGTTTTGTATAAAATAAATGGCAAGTAAGTTAAAATAGTTTTATGTATTTATAAAAATATTTCACGATAGAACTATTTAAATAACAATATAGATATCACAGTTAAGTACCATTAAGTACCATAGTACCTATAAAGTCACGAATACGTAGTAATCATTAATATTAATGCATTTTAATGATTGTATTCAAAAACTACCCCTTGATCAAAGTTATTTAGTAGATGTTAGCTGTGTGATTTTTTACTATTCGTGACTTTATGCTGTGTGATACCAATATTGTTATTAATAGTACTGTCGTGAACTAATGCGTACTTAATACTTACGTATTTCAACTAATGGGTTGACTTACAAAAACGAACTACTTAGATTCTAGAAATAGGTAAGTATAAAACCCTAAATTTATAATTATATCAAAGTAATTGTTTGCAATCGGCGAGAAAAATAAAGGTACATAAATAAAAAGTAAGGCAAACCTTTATGATGTTGGTCGCCATTTGCTTTAGGAATCTGCTGGTAAATACGGCGGCTTCGTCACCGCACGTCCGCTGGACTGTTTGCTCGGAGCACGACATAAACTCCTGGAATGAGCTGAAAACAGAAAAATCTACTTAGGCAATTCCCTTTTGGCCCCTTTACGTCGTTCCATTTAACATAAAAAAATTAACGGACAAATTCGTCTGCGTTTCTGATCGTTTAATGTGAAATAATATTTCTCTTTGATACCTATTATGTTATTTATATGTAGATAAACGATCTAGGATATCTAAGAGAAATATTGTGTTAGTTTTACTTATTTCAATACTTAATTACTTTTCAAACATAATAACCTACTCTTTCATTTCAAGATAATTTATTTTGAAACTTACCTAATACATAATTAATAATTTACTTTAAAAACAAAGTTTTAACCGAATAAAAATCAATCATCCCCTATTTTCCTACCCTTAAGGTTGTTTTTTTTTCCAAATTTATATGGGACCAACTTCGGGGTATACCCTTTCCAATAAAATAATTATTATCCAAATATTATTATCAAAATCGAACTACTCTGTAAAAAGTTATGCGTGGTCATACATAAAAAAATATATATATACATATATATTTTTTTCGTCGGTTGAAAATTGTTTTCCATCAAATCGCATGACAATTAACGCAAGTTTTTTTGATCTTAGATGATATGGTTTTATTGGATTGCTAAACTATATATATGGCCGTCCCATCACGCAACCAGCAGGGTACGACACTCGTTCAAAAAATTCCCATTTATATGTTCTATCGCATGGTGGAAAAGTAACGCGATTATCCTGCAGTCGTTATAAACCAGTATTGTTTTGGAAACTTCAGATAACATGCATACTGATTATAAGATTTACGAGTCAACGTCAATGGGATGAAACTAAAAATCCAGGACAATTTTATAACAATTACAACAGAAAGAAAAAAAAATTAACATTCCATTGCCTTTTTTCTCGAAAAAATAGGCGGCATTTTTGTTTATCTTTCCATTGTGCCAGCGCACAGGCAGCGATGTGTAAATCCTATGATAGAGGAATATTTTTAATGGAGAAACTGACCAACAGCGCTCGCTGCGCGGGATGGAATGGGTTGCAGAAACAATATTTGTTTGGAATGTAAGTAATGTTTGTGTACAGTTCTGTCGCATTGCGAAGAGGGAAAAACAAGTTACAATCGCCCTGAGCGAATATACTGAAAATATTATGTAGTACCTATGCGTCGTAGAATCTTATACCTACCTACTCCGAACCTTTATCAATGCAGCAATGAGCAGCTCACGCAAATTCACATAGACACATTACAAAGTAGGTACGCAAAATTGTACAGTCAATCAGCTTCCATACAAGCTCAAACATCACACTGCAAGCTCATCTGCATCCACAGAATAATTTTAAACGTAAGGGACAAATTAACGATTCAATTGAAGTGAACGCTGATAACGAAGTCATTAACATTGAATGAGGCGGCAAGTGTCCTTAATCCTATGGAATAAAATTCAAGCGGAATCCTTAAACAGTTTAACGTTCACAATGGAGGAAAAATCGCGGAATACCATCTAATGGGGAGTTTAGTGACTCCGATAAAATTGATTGATTGTCCGAGGTCATTAATCGATAGCTATTATGTAACGGCACAAAACACTAATGACGGTTTGTGTGGATTCCTGCTCAGTAGGAAGCATATAAAACAAAATCAAGTTCCATTTTGATGTTTCACTGAATAGCAGATTTTTCTTTCAGGAATAAAGAATGCTGTAATTTAATATGAAGTGTGCAATCAGCGCTGTATATTGAGAGACTGCCCGAAAAAAAATGGTGCAGGTAGAATAACAGTTAAGTGCACTGCAACCGGCTTGAAAAAACTTCATGCTGAAATTTAATTTGGTTTGACAGAATCGATTTTATTTAACGAAGTGAAATTCTTGCGCGTTTCAGGGTAATTACGTTTAATAAGCTTTTAATTTGGTCGAAGTTGGGCAGGCAAGGCCTAAAAAAACAGACTTAAGTAATTGTCAAATCGACAATTCCTCATGAACATTTTGGGCAGTTAGTATTGCGAAGGTTCGCGCTGCCGCTGGGACCATCAGTAATTACTTTGCAGGAGCCGTTCGATTCGGTAAAATATTTGACTAACGAGGGCTATTCAATATTCAAGACTCTGTGCCGACTCTTTGGAGTAGTCTCTCAGATTCCCCTTGATAAGTTCTCGGCCAGTTTAATTTGTGGAAATCAGATTGTCTAAGGCCAATGCAATGATGTCTGTATTAGAAAATGAGAAATCTGAGAGAATTATTAATTATGCTAATGGTTTGCTGCTGTAATATATCCGCACAGGAATTATTTTTATTTACTTAGGTTTAAGGAATAAACAGGAACAAGGATTTATCCTCGAAATCGGATGGTGTATTCTTGGAATAAACTATATTCTTGTTTGGTGGAATTGACAATAAGTGGGATATTATGCTGTGACAATTAATATTCGAAACATTGAATCTAAACATTTTAAAGAATTTATGGGGAATATAGTGTTGTAAGAAGAAATGCTTACAATATTATATGGTTTAAGTGAAAAGCCAAACATTTGCCTTTTTGAGTCCGGCTTCACATCAAACCCGCAAACTGTTTTCATGCCGTAATAGCCATCACCAATTGACCTATCCAGGTCCAGGTATCTGCGTGAGCCCCGGTAGTATATAATTGATAAGTTGAAATTGGTTGTAGGTATACCACCTACTCATGTAATTATTATATAAGGAGTTTCTTACCAGCAAACAGTCTTCAAGTAGTCCTCATGGGTGGTGCTAACATCTTGCTGGTCCGTGTTGTACTGGGCGTTGTTCTGATGGTCATTAAGGTGTGTGAGGGTGACTTCGTACTTTTTGCTGCACTGCTCGTAATCCGCCCAGAAGATCTTGACACAGCGCGCGTGCTTCAAGTACTCGTCCTGGTAGGCTCCAGGAGTACAGAGCTCTTTCATTCCGTCGCTGACTCCGGCGTATATCTTCCTGAAGACGGTTTGTTCGTGTTTGCTCATGCATGCGCTTGTGTAGTTGTTGATGCACGCTATGCCAGAATGGAGTTTTCTGAAATGAACGTTAGTTTTAATCTAAGAATATATAATTTACTTTAAAAACAAAGTTTAAACCGACTTCAATTCAGTACTCCGCCAATCCACATGAACATTACCACATTTCTTTTGCAATTTACCACATGAACTGATTTCCGAGAGCAAATGCGTTGATTATTACAGAAAAAAACTAAATCACTGTATGTGAGCCGATAATATTTGAGGACTTCCGTCGATTCCTCAAGGATCTCAGAATTACCCTTGGCACTTCATTGTTTGCTATTTCAACGCAATCATATCAGAATCTGTGACGTACTTTTATAGTTTGAAGTAGGTACATCATTGAGAAGTTCCACAAGCCTTCATCATCACTTCCACCATCACCAAATTTATGATTTCCGGGTGTAAATACACGAGTTATAATAGAAAATACCGAAATTACTACACGCGTGCCTAATATATTTGAGGAGTTCCCTCAATTCCTCATGGTTCCCATCATCCAACTGGGGTTTGGAAAACAACGGGATTATATGATAATATTGATAAATATACGTCATCTTTCTTAAAAAAAGCCTATTCGCGTATGGGTACATAATTATGGTATCTAAATTCTCAAATAAAATAAATAAAAAGTCCTTTGGCTACAATTTCCCCACATCTGCTTTATTTCACAATTTTTTTAGTGGCTTGCTCTATTATTATCTTCTTTACTCTTATCGTATAACAATACGTATGACTGTATGTAAGTCAGTAATACACTACAATGGTTTATTAATTTTATTCAGATGGCAGCGGTTGTTGGAAATGACGACACTATAGTCATTAATTGACAAATGTAAATAATCAGCCAAAACTCAATTCAGCAAACAAAGGATTCAAATTATTCTGTTTTAGCTTTATTTGCTTCAACGTATTCATTATCAACAAACTACGTTGTTTATGAACAGTATTAATAAACTACATAGGTGTGCTGTTGTCAGTGTCTACTTTATTAATTATTTCTGTGAATTTTATATTTATTTCGATTTGTCTCCGTTTACAGTTCACAATATGGCGACCATAATAAGGTGTGATGTCACCATGGAACTTACTTTCTATTAAAGTGTAGGTATTACCTATTTAAAGTTTCACAAAAACTAATATCGCAAACCCATCCAAATTATGTTGGACTACTGCATTTCGTTACATATGTAGGTAATAAGCTTGATTTCAGTCACTAAAGTGTAATTCTATGCTATTCTATCGTAATACGGCTATCACATCACAGTATTTGCGATGTGACGTGGCGTGGTGACGTCACTAAGATATATTATTTTCGCAGGGACCACGATTCCAGTTGTGAATAAAGGATATCGCTTGTCTTTCCTGATGTCTCTTTCGTTCTGGAGCCGGATTCGAAATTCTAAATGTGATGTCTCCTCGGAATACCACAAAGATATCCCCAAAATCTCTCTCTCGTTCAAAATCAGAATAAGGAACGCCTCCTTCAGTTATTGGTACATACCTATATATTATTAAAGCACATAGAAACGGAACAACAGAAACTAAGATTGATCAGTCTTTTCACACCGTTACAGGACTCATTGGTTATTCAGCGCTTCTATCAAGCGCTCAGTGAAGTTAGCCAGTCGGACAACTAGTTTCAAATTGCTATTTACCGCAAACAAGAACACTAAATTAAGATGAGCTAACTGCGTACCATTCCGACTCGGCAAGTTGAGCTGACGTCTACGTCTCGCGGTCTTTAGCAAAAGTTACTCATTTTCCCAAAGTTACCCGGTTTTCACAAAGTTGCCCGCTCCGTAAATGAATGAGCGCTATATCGTCTTACCGTGATACTGAACTGTAAAAGACTGAACTATTATTCTCAATCTCCAGCTTAATCATTACTTGAAGGGTAATATATTACTTTACAACTTTCCTTCTTTGAAACTCTGAAAGTTAGTAAGAACTAAACCACTTTTAAGTGTTAATTAGCGCTCAATGAGTCTTTCTGATTGAAATGATTTCATCCATGTTTAAAATAGGTTGGATGGCACGATGTAACACCCGTTTAATTCATTTTATATTTTTTACGCATTATGTAAATACACTGCAAATGCAGCAGGATATTTTCAGGCGCTGCGAATCAGTTATTTACCTATATAGATGCTCATAACTACGGCAATCTGCGCTCGGGCTCGCAACAGTATTTACGGAACAATTTATTTGCTGCAGCACTGCTGAGTAAGTTGATCTTGCCAGATACATTTCATGCGGTTATGGTGATAGCTTGGCACGTCGGCCCTATATTGGCATAAAAGCATAAAGTGTCGGTTTCAGTAAACTCGAGTTTGAACACTATCATTTTCCGTGCAGGCGTTTGCTGTGATCATAAAATGGAGACACGGATTTGCTTACAACGGTCCTTTTGACTACTTTATATAATTCTAAAGTGGGCATTTGAATGAATACATGTGAATGGATCTGCGCATTAGCGCTTATGTATTAAGGGGGTTCGATTGCCATACAAAGCGTTATTTGACATTCGCAGGCTAACGGCGTGATATTTTAAGAAACTTATGTAACAAACTTTCATCAGTTGGCTTCCCATTTGCGCCAAATTCCCCCTTTCCTAGAATAAACTTGTATAAACTAGATTAATTTGAGAAAAATAGTTTTCCCAAAATATCACGTGACAAACCAATTTCTCAAATTAATCTAGTTTATACAAGTTTATTCTAGGAAAGGGGGAATTTGGCGCAAATGGGAAGCCAATTTATGAAAGTTTGTTACATAAGTTTCTTAAAATATCACGCCGTTAGCCTACGAATGTCAAATAACGTTTTGTATGGCAATCGAACCACCTTAACATACGACTGTAATTTTATAATCATAAAGGTAAAACCTCATATTTAAAGAAACGTGAATGATGTTAAACCTATCCCCATTCTAAAATGTATCTCAGGCAAATCGTTAGAAGATTATAAACTGATGCTCACAATTTACAGTGGCATACCTTTACAAACACGAATATAGTCAATTTGTCTATGACTTCAGTCCTTCAGCAAGTTATCCCGAGGAACATTAAATAAGTTGCGAAGGCTTGATAATCTTGATAGCTGTGTTGTGTAGGACAGGCGTCGAGAGGCAATATAGGTTCAAGAGAAGTATACCGTATAAAGAACTTACATGCAACTTTTGTCTAGTTCCTCTCGAGTTAATGCGAAGGAAATGTCTGGCGCGTTGAGAACCGGTAGATCCATGGCGCATCGTTGCAGCAGGTCCTTGTTGCAGTTTTCATTAGCTACTGCGGACAAAATTGTATAATTAATAGTGTAATTTATTTATTAAGTAGGCAGAGTGACAAGTTCATGAGCCAACACAATATCTTTTGTGGAATGTACCTATTAAGTTGCTACTGTAGCCAGGCTTTGCTGTAAGGCATACGACTATCAATTTGGAGGTCGTCAGTTGGAACCCTGGCTCGTACTACTTACTAGGTTTTTTCAAAAAAAAATATGTACGAAATATCAATGAAATGTACCAATTAATTATTCATTTAAATACACAGTTTTTTTTGTTTGATACTTTAACAGTGGCTTTTCGGTAAAGGAAAACATCGTGAGGAAACAGGTATTTTTGGTTGAACTCTGAATCAGCATAAACGGCGTTCTCTTCTATAATTATCTTCCATCTATCTATCTATATATATTATATATATTATTATTATATATATTATGGGACAATCTTACACAAATCAACCTAGGCCCACGGTAAGCTCAGTAAGGCTTGTGTTGTGGGTACTAGGCGATGATATATATAATAGATAAATACATATAGATACTTATATACATACATAACATCCATAACTCAGGAACAAATATTCGTGATAAACTCACAAATAAATGCCCTGACCGGGATTCGAACCCGGGACCTCCAGCTTCGTAGGCAGAGTCACTACCCACTGGGCTACGGAGGCCGTTATATAAACGTGAAAGTCCTGACTGACTGACACACTTAAATCAACGCCCAGCCCAAACAGTTGAACCTAGAAAGCTGTTTTTCACAATAGGTAGTTTATATGACGAAAGTACCCACTATGAAGGCATTTTTTGAAAATTCCACCCTCAAGGGGGTAAAATGGGGGTTAAAAGTTTACAAACTTGGGGATGGAGTAAAATTTTAAGTGAGAGACTTGAAACTTTGTGTATGGACACCTTATTACAATACAAGAAAAGTTATTTTAGGGTTTTGGAAAAACCATGAAAAATCCACCTACGCGGGTTAAAAAGGGGTACAAAGTTTGTATGGGGGAAACTCTTTTTTTGAGCTACAAAATTAAAACTTTATGAAAAAATTTATTGATAGTTTGAGTACCGGGGACATAGGATAGTTTTTATCCCAGAAATCACTCCCTAAAAGGATGAAAGGGGGGGGGTGAAAGTTTGTATGGAGCTACGATATAAAAGAGTTACACGCGGACGGAGTCGCGGGCAGAAGCTAGTGTGTGATAAAAGTATTACCTATATATAAACATAAACCCGTAATTATTGACCGCAGAAAAGATGATTTTTGTTTTTGTGACTGACAATGACCCATTTAAGAGACTGGGCATATATGATACTGTTGCATATACTCGTATAGATGCCGTCAAACTTCTTGAACATTTGACCTTGCATGCGCAAAGGCGAATTGTACGTGCGAGCTGCCCCCCCACTTCGTCCCGCATGTTCAAGTTGTTTGCCGGGAACTGTATTAAGTATCGCTTTGAGATGCCAATTTAGAGGTATTATATAATATTTAATTCAGAGAGCTGCGTTAGATAGCTAAATGGACGTAAGTCTGCGTGAAACAATACTCAATTTGTTATGAAAAATCGTTAACAACGTGGGGAATTGCGCATTAGGGCGCGCTGAGCAAACACCGTGGAAACTGTAAACAGAACAATCAAATAGGTACACCGCGTACGTCAACTTTCGCATGACGCTCGCAGCACTAAATTAGCTTGCGTGGGCGCATCTCAAGATGACTCCTGGGGGTGGGGCAAATATCTACGCCGTATTCATTTGCAAGGTAACAAATAGGTCATTTCGATAAACAAAATTCCCGTCACAACGCACTATCGTAAGCACGCGCCACCTCGTAGGTACTAACTAGGTGATAAGTAACAATATTGTACCTACCGACAGCGTAAGAAATAAAAGTTGCATGTGTAACAGTGTGTCGTGTAGCGATTTAGCAAATAGATACCTACATTAACTATGTATTGGAAGCATCCCCCAATCTAAACCTGTATAAGAAATTCACATGAATATTATCTTATCAATAGAGGCTGCGTCTTAATCTTTAAAATGAAGTTAACTGTTTACAGCTAAAGAGGTGGTTAGAGATACTTGTTGAGTAGGTACTATTATAACCTTCTGAAAACAGGCAACATCTACATGTTTTTAAACAAATAGATAAGTTATGTAAACTACATTTAACTGTAGTGTATCACGGCGTTATCAAAAACATGCATGGTTGATGAATGTTTTGTGTCGTAGGCGCCGGCGCACGGTCATGCCCATCTGTCACGCTTCGCGCACGCGCGATCAGCTGTTTACACACACGTGATCATCGCTGTGCAGTCCGCGGACTTATCTTTGATTATTGTATATATTTTTTTGCTTTGATTGATGTTGGGTACGATATTAAATTACTGATATCTGCATCAATGTTCTGATTATGTATGCATGGATTTATTATCGTAACGGTGTTTTTTGTAACCGCTATCAGAATACGTGCGCAATCTTGATTGTTAAAAATAGGTACGTGTATAAATGTATTTATATAAATACTTGAGAAATGTGGAATGTCCGCGCGACATAATATCTTGACGCCGGCCTCGAATAATCGCCAACATCGTGTGTGTCCTGTTAAACAGGTAGTTATTTTTAACAGTGCCGTTCTAAGAACCATACATTCCGTTGACTGGTGGGGAGCCGAGCCCACTTCGTCGCGCTCTGCCATTGGTTGGCGAACATCGTACGATGTTTTTGCCATGTGTGAGGTGCCTGTGTCTGTACAGCACACACTCTCATCCAATCGAAGCATGATCGAGGACCAATTTGAGAAGCATGGAGTATGTACAACTGCCAATTAAACGATGGAATCGCTCGGATGCCTTAGGAAGTCTTGCCTTGACACGCGGTCGACTCAATAAGTAGTAGTTTGTTATTGTTGATTGATTGATTGTAAACAGTAGGTACTCGGTGTTTTTTGCTGGTCAGCTAGTTAGGCGTCTAAGAACTTATGATTCAGCGTTCAATTATGTCATTTCTTTCCTTGTTAATCATAAGAGCTCATGGAGCTTTAAATTAGGTATTAGTTTAGGTACTACTAAAAGTCCATGAATGAATTCAGGATCATTTTATTTATAGAATCATTTCAATTGGCATGACTTATCGATGCAATAAAAATACCTAAGTACATTATCTAATTTATTTGAGGAGCTACCATATGAGCTCACAAGAGACCATTAGACTACTAAAGTCATCCTCCCCCTAGCATTATTCCCGGTTGTACCTTAAAGGAGCCCGGGGTCCGCTTTGACACCTAATATTCTCAAGATTTGGCAAGGCCCTAGTTTTACGAAAGCGACTGCCATCCTGACCTTCCAACCCTAGACCTTATTGGGATTAGACCAATTTCCTGACGATGTTTTCCTTACGGTAAATATTCCGTACTTACATAAGTTGCGAAAAACTCATTGGTACGAGGGATTCGAACCCACCCTGAACCACTAAGCTACCGTAGTTTCCTTTTATTTTTTATTAGACTACTAAAGTATCATTTAATATCTATCTTCTGCTTCATCTTAGCGTTATTCCAGTTGCATCCTATTGGAGCATCTGGTATGTAGGTATATGAGTACGTAACCTACCTATGACTAACTGTAAGTACCTATAAAAGACCTACAATAAAACCTTCAGTGTTCGCTTAAGATTGTTCCAGAACAACTCATTCAGACTCATGGTCAGTGTACAATAAATATTACTGGGTAACTTCAATTTACAAGAACGAATAGGTACAGATGCCATTTGTTCCACCAGTGCATGACTATAGAATTCAAGCTATGAAGATATATATGTTTTTGCTTCAATTTAAACAATCAAGGCAATCAGGTGAATTATTTGCAGATTACTTAAATCTCTGTTTGAAAAGTTCTATTAATCTGCGAAGGTAACACGAGCAGTTTTACTTCTCGTGATGATGCCAGCGGTGGTCAGCAGTAGGACGTTGTAAAGACGATGATCTGATTTGATGACAAGACAAATTAAAAAACTTATTATCAAATGAAGACACTCTACTAGAACTCTCAAATTTGTGTGACTCCCAGACTATAGTTTAAGAGTTAGGTATAAAGGCTAGGTATTAATAAACCACGTGGAATTGCGCCAATATTCAATATAACATATCTCATGATAAGTTTAGAATAGCGGCATAAGAATATCGGCTTTCAAATTACGTTTAATGTGTTGGGTAGGTACTAACATGGGTACATTTCTAAATCGTGTAGCCTTTTGTAATTTCCAGTAAAAAATATATTTCACTGATCCAGTCCTAGTTAACATTTTCCATATAATTCACACAACACGGGAATTATAATGTAAGTTAGTTAACTGGGAGCTGTGAAAACAGACGAAGTTTGGTGAAGCAAGCAACGGACCAAGTCACAACTTTACAAGACGTAGCCACGTCGTACAATGCAGATCTTGGCTGCAACCCTGCGGTACAGTTAAATTGACCAATTACTTTAGGTTAATAATCGTACTAACCTTTGAGTAAAACTTCATTGAGTGGACAATGTCCTCGTTCCAAAGAAAAGCGTCGGGCAACCAATTCACCATTCAAATAAACAAACTTTAAAATAAAAGAGGATTGTGAACCTGTAATTTTACATACAAAAAGCGATAACGTTTCTCACCCCGTAAACATTGTCCGATTTAAAAAAAAATTAGACATGTAGATATAATGAAAAACTAGGTATGTACGTTTTGATTTTTAAGGAATATTGCTTGCGTTAAAAGTTATTAGCATCTAAAAATCTATTTTTTTGACTTAAAAACTTTGTCTATCGTTTTTTTTTAATAATCTTAACTGATTAACTGAAAAAGGAAAACGTACAGACATAGATTAAAGTGTACTGAATCCAATAATTTCATTTCATAAAGGTTTAGGGGGGTAAAAACGTTATCACCCGAAACAATATTTCAACAAGGAAATGTAATGTGAAACAGATGGATTTTTTTTTAATACCTACTCGCGTCGCGTATCGGCACTTCACAATCCTCTAATACTTGCCGTTATTCCATTGAGATGGTTTTTAAAAGAGTTTCAAAGAAAGATTTATTTAATGTAGGCAATGCAAAAGAATGCTAATCAAACATTGATTGAAGGGTGGCTTTCGCTTGTTTTAAAGCTCCACAAGTAAATAGCGTGATCAATGATTGCTGCTTTCTGATGACCTATTAACACTAACAGCATGTAAATATTTGTGAAGATTAAAAGTGGTATGTTATGTTTATCTGGCTTTTACGGCCGGGTTATCTTTTATCGGCATTTCACTGCATCGATAAAAGTTTTGAAACAGTATTCCAAATTTTGCTTTTAGGAAGATAATGTATACTAGCATGTTTCAAGTTTAATCAGTGCGTGACCGAACCACGCCGTTAGTTTTCACAGCAAAGTTTTTAATGGATTTTGCGATTTTATCGACGCTAAGAACTGTTTGAACTAATCATTGTAGATAGATAGATTCAAATTAATTGTCTGCGTGATAACTATAAAATGTCAAACAAAAAATGGTGACGGTGAGTGATTCAGACTCGATCTCTCGTAGGTAAGAATAATATGTAATATGCAATTTAGGTATAGGTAGGGTTTGCAATCCGGATATCCGGATATCCGAAATATCCGGATATCCGCCGAATTTCGGATCCGGATCTTACAGGCTCTTGGATCCGGATCTTACGGATATTACGGATCCTTAAAATACAACAATGAAAACCGAAAATACGGCTACAAAATTATGCTTTTACAGAGTCCATGCTGAAAACCGAATGTTAGATTACTCAATCTCTGTTTTTATTCGCCACTTCATCATCCCAGACCAGATTATTTTTGTTTTTAATTTATTAGTCACAAAAACTAATTAAACCTACATACTAGAAACTAGTAAAAATGCCGCAGTTTCATGGCGAAAGTTGGCGTTGGTTTAAATGCACTAATTCACCGTAGGCAAAGACACAAAGTAATTATTATAAATCCAATGTTACCTATATAGCTACCTACTAAAGACTTACGCCCGTATTCATAAACGTTCAAAAAGCCTATTTTAACTATTTAAAGTGGCGTTAAAATTCGTTTGTCCTTATCTGTCACATTGACATTTGTGTTCGTAAGAAGTGGACAAAGCACATTTTATTTAGCAGCCATTTTAAGTTTTATGAATAAGGGGATTAGTTTAGTTAAATAAACCTATAGAAATAATTAAGAAGTATAGTTGACCCAGGAAGTAAAAAGTAAATGCAGCAACAATACCTACGTTTAATACTTGTAATATTTTTTTAAATTTTTAGTATGATGATCTTGACCTATAATATGATCATGTAATATAATAAGCATGGTACGCTATATTAATGCCCGTTCACCGTTTTTGCCATATCCAGACACAGTCTTGCCTAAAGAAATGCCCACTGCTAGGCTAGACAAACACCTTTTCCCTCGTCCGGATCACATTGTCAATTTCTCCTCCTAGGTTTGATACCTAGTTACAATCCTATTGAATTAACTCCGGTACATAGATCACATTGAAATATATGTACGATACGGAGTTAACTTCACCTGCTGAATCACGTAACACATTGTACGCACGTAAGGTAGATCTACATGTCAAATTTTATGTGAGAAAATGACAGTTCGATAGCTAACGCGCGTTTGGAACGTTACGTTGATTACCCCTGGTTGTTATTCAAGTGACAGCTTTCAGTGACGTAACTCTCACTTTGCCGGTTAGTTTGTAGTTGTAAATAAAAAGTTGAATAAAAAAAAGAAGTTTATACTCTTTATGACCTCGGTGATGCGTACCTATTTAAAATATTTCAGGTATACGGTGGTGTAGCCGTTTTTTCTTGATTTAAACTTACAATTCCTACTTTATACCAAAAAAAATCTTGTGGATCCGTATTATCCGAAAGATCCGGATATCCGGATCTGTTGAATTGAAATATCCGAAATATCCGGATCCAAAATATTGGCGGATCTTGCAAACCCTAGGTATAGGCAAATTAGGTAATTGACGAGGAATATCAATATAATTTAGCCACGCCATAGGAAATATCCTGTTAGGTATTGTGATACCACAATCACTTCGCAAATCTCGTATCTAGACATACGATAGCCTGTGAAGCCTGATAAGAGAAGTCGTGCCTTTAACTTATCGTTATCGCTATCTCCTATATGATGTGAATATATTCTATTACTAATCATTGCGAATTTGTTTTTATTGTGACTCGCCTCGGGACTTTGTTCCTTATCAGACTGAGTCCATCAAGCGCGGCTTTTTTATTTAGGTACGTATACATGATTAAAAGTGTTGACTGCGAAAACAGATTTATAAATCGTAACAATCTGTCGTTGAACAAAATATTACTGTAATCAGACCGAATCGAGACTCGATATTTTACTCATAAGGACGTCTATCAAGTAGTACAAAAAATCGCTTTTATGTTGTTCCGTAACGACGTCATGAAAGCAAGCTGATCCCAAAGGAATCAGTGGCGTATAAAGCCTGGGAATCTTGGAATGATGGCGGAGTAAATCGGCTATTTCGGTGTCTCGGCTCGGCATCGGCCTCGTTTGTCATCTCACTCAGATGGGATAACTTTTTGTACGGCCCGCTGACTTCATCCCAATTTTTATAAGGAAACGGAGCCTTGTTATCACTCGCAATACATAGTACCTAACTTGTTACTGTAGATACTAACAGACGTTTTGAGAAGGGTTTTTCAGTTAGTAGAGTCCATAGAACATTTTTTATAAGTAGTACGTTGTTTATTATTGTCAAAACCATCTCCTATCCTAATGGATAGGTAATCCTATGTATAAACAAAAAAATATTAAGCGTCAGGCCTCGTCCCTACTAAGTAGGACAGGTGCCTGCGTTATTTATATTAATGTTAGTTGGATTGGATGCCAAGATGGCTATCGTAATATGTGACAGGACTAGTATAGTCTGCGGTAAACATCCGGAGAGCCGTGCAAAAATACTCAATCGATCTCAAAGATAGATAAGCACACTTTCTACAGTTTGAATAAATTTACTAAGTACAAAATTCGTACACCCACTTAAATTATTTTTTACGACTAATGTTGATATTTATTTGTATGAATGTTTTTTAAGAGTTTTTCTAACTTGTAATATTAATTATTATAACTTAACTTGTAATAGGTAGGTTTACGTATCAATCGCAACTTGAAATATGCGCCACAGAAAAAGGGTTGTATTAATAGAATAACACGATAGTTCGCAAACGGGAATCCTTTGTGTGGGGCCCAAAGACCCCAAATTAATAACACAGATCGGCTTAGCGTTTACAAGTATTAATAGGCTAACCTACGCATAAATCTGCGAGTTTCGTTACCAAGGTACCTTTAATATATTTATTTGTTTCAGATTTTACGGCCAAAAATGTTCAAGCGCTCTCTTGTGGCGCAATAAATTCGGATAAAACAATTTCATCCGACTGGAATCGCGCCCCGAACTACGCGGCTCAACCATAAATCCCGATTAGCCTTCGGCATAAGGAATGAATCCATAGATTATTTGCAATATTCTCACTCATATGAGTCAGGACAAATAAGGGTACTCGGAAATTCACGTTACAAAAACCATAGCTCAATTTTACCTGCAAATGAATGCCGGCGTAAGTAGATTTATTTATGTTATTTTACGGATAATGTTTACACAAGTGCAAAGATTGGTATTATCTGAACGACACCTACGTGATAGGTATGATTGTGAATATCATGTTCAACAAATAAATTAAATGATTATTGTCTAATGACATTTACCAGGAAACTTCAATAGCGCTGAAAATGTCAATAAATAAATGTTTAAACTAGAAGACATTGTGATGAGATGTCACGGAGTTGGTCTAAGGATGGAGACCGAAGATAGTCATAAAATTTCTATAAAATTAACAATACCATCTCATCTAGGACACTCGTTAAATAGTTTCGATAAATAGTAGGTGATGAAAGGCGACAGTGCAGAAAAATACAGTCCACAATAAATAAGGTTGTCCTAAAAAATATATTTAAAAAAAATGTTACCATAGCTATGTCATACATGTGCATATACATATACAAAACACGAAATCAATAAAAACGTGGAGTTATGGGTAAACTAATGGGGTCAATTTCACCACAGCTAAGCACATTCGAATGCGCTTACTGGAACTACTGTCAACTGTGATACTGTGAATGAAATCGATCTTACCTACTCTTATTCAATTTAGTTCCCACGTTTTCATTGTTATCACGATGAAACTAGTAGGTAAATCTCTCAGTCCAGACAGCGCCACTGAACACAGAAAATAAAATCATAGAAGAATGCTGTGTCTTCTGCTGCAACTGCTTAGGTAATACCTATTTTATTGCATACTGAAAATCTATAACGTACCTACGTATATTTACCTAAACACCTCTAGAACAGTGTAGAACTTTGGCATTTAAACCCTTTTTTCTCAAATTTTTCTTATGATATACCTACTCAATTAAAGAATGCGATTGTGTTTCATTTTGCAAGTTTAAATATTATGAAACGAGCAACAAAGTTTGTAAAATAGTTCACGAAAACGGTTCTAATGATTCCGATTAGATTTACAAAACAGGGGTTATAGGGGGAGAAAAATCGATCTAGGTCTCATTTTCGGGAAAACCCCTTTTTTTAGGGTACCTATCGCGAAAGTTTGACACTCGTCAAAGCTCGAGTTCGCATGTATGTACTTAATCTATACTAATATTAAATAAGTTACTGTCAAAAACTTCATTTTTGGAACAAGCTTGTATTGCCGACTGTACTGCTCTGTATATACCGTCATCAACTACTCATTGAGACGATTCTAATAACGAGCCCAAACTCAACGGGGTTACATGGCGGGCCACCTTCTGTCTCCATCATCAGATCAGCTCGATGGTACCATAATATTGAATTGTCAATCCAAACTATACCTTTACCCAAAATTTCAGCTCAATCGGTTGAAGATATCTGCTTCAAAATTGAGTTTCAAGATTCCACCCGAACAAACATAGTTCGTTAGGTACCTACCAGTGGCGCGTGGGAATTTTCACTGGACAACCCGGAGCAAAAGAACGGCTGTTTTTTGATGATTTACGAGTTTGGTAATACATAGCAAGAATTTTTAGGCTAGCCGGTGGGAATCGGCTTGTAGGGACGCTCCGCCACTGGTACCTACTTACTTACATACATACATTGCCAGTTAATAGAAAGCTTGTAAAAGAGGAAAAGTCTGTGAAATTGTAGCTTTGTAAGTAAGAGGTAAGCACTGGAATTCCGGGACCGATTTAAAAATTCTTTCGGAAGAAACCGCCGGGGCAGCCCCCCTATTCTGTAACTTGTTTTAAGCTCACCTCAACGCTCACCCACAATTATACTGCGCGTCTCGTTCTCGATGATAGGTAACATGTAGTACTGTTAAGTATGTTTTAACTCCACAACGTTTAGAGATTTAAATTTGAAAATATTCCCGCGCCCCGTGCCATCGACTCCCGCGCTCCTCTATCGGTCGCCATATATTTCAGAGTATTAACTAAGCGATATCACAGATTCGTGTAAGATGATTACGGGGATGGGATTCACTTTGAGGTACGATATTAATTTGAGATGTAACTTCCCCTTTTATGGGTGGGAAGTGATCATCTTCGAACGAGACGCTTCGTATAATTTCGATCGAACATCCGCCCGCCTTCGGCGGGCTCGTTTGATCGAACAATTATAGGTAGAGGTCTAGTTTCGTAACGGGTGACTGGCGGGGTGAGCCGCATTAACGCGTAGCGAATAACAGCCCTGTTAGGTAAGAACCTACAGGGTAAGATGCATCATAGTATTAGTAATACACAAAAACTATGTTGTAGGTAGTATGAAAATATAGATCGTCAACCGACTTTATTACGGAGCCATTGTATCAATCAAGGGGCAGTAATTACACGTCAGGCCTCGGTATCTACCGCATAATTCCTTGTTTATACTGCTCGTAGTCGAGAAAACATTCAACATATTATATACATCCTGTGATAGAACGATTTCACCATATTGTCATTTTATATAATAATCGCGGATACCGGAGACAATATCACAGCATATATAATAGTTATTAATTTAATTTATAATTTCAAGCCACAATCTGAACTCTATTTGTACTTATGTGTGTTTGCTTAGTATAATATCTTAATTTAAAAAAGTTGCAATAAGTACCTATTTCCTTATCCCGATTCATATTGGTTATAATACTTATAATCTGCCTATATAGGTATGTACCTCTTGCGCTATTGATTCAAGATTAACTTAATTATACTCTACTTAACTTGGTACAAACTTTTTTAGAAATACCCTTAGGGGATTTACTAGGTAAGTTACTTGCGGCTTTAATTACCTATTTTAAAGCTTTAAATACCCAAATTAGGTTTCTTAAATTAATATTTGTTTTAACTTATAACAATAAATTACTTCCGTTTATTTCCGCTTTCCCGACAAGAAGACAATAAAAAACTACAACTTGTGTGACAATAACAGTATCTTGTAAGGTTCTTACTCCTGAAATATTTTCAGGCAGCAGTTGCAACATTTTATACTTAAGTCCAGTGCAGCTATAGTAAATAAGGTTCACATATCTACTAGGATAAACAGAGGTTTATGACCATTTAAGCAGTTAGTAATAGGTACGCTAGCAATTTTGCTATTTTTATTCGTTGTGGCTTATTAAAAACAAATAAGCAACGGGTGAGTGTGTATTTTTCGCTGTTTAAGTTTTATTCCAATGTTCCGTACTAAAATTGGTCCAACTGCACTCTTATTATTATTTATTATTCCAAACATATGCAAGTTCACAGCACAAAACCAAAACACTTACATACTACAATATTACAATAAGTCATACATTAAACAATAAATTAACAAGTCAGAATCCATTCATTAGCGTATAGGTAACACATTATAAATAATCAAACACTCATTTACATTAGGTATTACGAAGAAATTAAAAAAATTAAATAAAAATAAAACATTCATGTCAAAATTAATAAAAATAAAACATTCATGTCAAAATAAATAAAAATAAAACATTCATGTCAACTATTAGAAAAAAAAAACTTAAAGGGCACATCTTTTCAAATGTATTCATATTGCACTGCAATCGTCAAGACATAGCCTAGCCCGCCTCACGAAAACACCTAAGCTGTCGTGGAATATATCTGCATCAGCCACCCGCTTATATAAATCATTAAAGAGGAAAAGTGCCCTACGCGTATGAGCATTGTCCCCCCCGTCTCGTCAATTGATGTTTTTCCGTATAGATAATTGTCGTATAGGTAGTAAATTGCGCACGGGCGTCTCTGTGTCATGTTCAATCAGGCAATTTTTGCGGAGCGTCTAAGGAAAAAATGCATCAATTTAGTTTAGATCATAAAAATACATACGCCGTAGGTATCTGGTCTTTGATAAAGTGAAACTGGCAAATTCGCCCCACGCCGTTGCACCACATTATTATTATTAACACTTACTACAAAAGAGTATCACAATTCTTCTCTTTGAGTGTTGTTACCAAAACTCCTTGTGAAAGCATATATAGGTATACCGCCTTGGCTCAAATTTGTAGTATATTCCGATGGTCGTTTTTAAGTTCATTTAAGTACAGTTTATCTTCTACTTACATAGGATAATGAAACCCTTGAATAGAATTATTGGCTACTTTACTTTCTCGTTACCAGTGCCAATTAGATAAGGCGGTATTCGTGCGGCTTAATTATCGGATTAATTACCGCGATTGCAATCGAGCGATTTCAAGGTTTATAATTATAAACAATCGACAAAAAGTGTTATCCTTCCTTATACTCGTAGCCTACTAAAATAGGAAAGTAGATAATAGTTTGGTGGATTCGTTTAGCTTCTCTGGACCCCTGTACATAATACATTAATTACTATAATAGGTAACATAAACGAAATTTTCTTATGATGTAGGTACACAAATCTAGGTTCATGTTAGACCTTTTCGTGGCTGATTTGAAAGTACATAATATATTTAATACTTACTAAGAACAGTATGACATTAAAGTTTTAATTTAAAACTAAACTAATAAAATTAAGTAAGCCTAAAATACGGATAAACACAAGTACCTAGTAAGTAAAAAATTAACTAGAAACATAATACACAAAGGAAAACATTAAAATTAAACAAATAACGATAAGATGATAAATAAAAAACTTGTCCCAGATCGGCGCCAGGCGGCAGGGTGCCCAGGAGGCTGGCGGCATTGCCACGTTGTATGGCAATACTTATGCGTTGGGCTATAAAATAAAGCAGCGCGCAGAGCACCGTGGGGTTTTAGAGGGTAGTCCAGGCGGTTCCCGGGAGTCCGTCATACCCGTCCTGGTTCCCCAGCCAGGCGGGATGTGTAAATGCATTTCCCCACGAAAAAAAAAAAAAAAAAAAAAGGTAAGCGCCAGCCTTCTTGTCTTTTATATAGTTTTAATGCGCTTAATACTTACTGAATATGCATATTTTTATACAAGACAGAACCACGTCACGACCGCTAGGTATATTGCATGTATTATCATCATCATCATCATCATATCAGCCGAAAGACGTCCACTGCTGGACATAGGCCTCCCCCAAAGAGTTCCAAAGTGACCGGTCCTGCGCCACCCGCATCCAGCGGACTCCCGCGACCTTTACGGCCTCCGTAGCCCAGTGGGTAGTGACTCTGCCTACGAGGCTGGAGGTCCCGGGTTCGAATCCCGGTCTGGGCATTTATTTGTGTGTTTATCACGAATATTTGCTCCTGAGTTATGGATGTTATGTATGTATATAAGTATCTATATGTATTTATCTATTATATATATCGTCGCCTAGTACCCACTAGTAGAACACAAGCCTTATTGAGCTTACCGTGGGCCTAGGTTGATTTGAGTAAGATTGTCCTGTAATATTTATTTATTTATTTATTTATTTACCAGGTCATCAGTCCACCTTGTGGGGGGCCTGCCAACGCCGCCGGCACAGAATAAGTAATAGTACTACGTACAGAAGGTTCTCTGTTATCAAATTCCCTGTTTAGGTACGCCAAACGTGCCTAAATGTGGCCATCCCGTTATATCGCATGCAACGCGCTGCGACCCGTGCGAGCTTCCTGTACCAACACGTGGCAGCCACTGAATAGAGCCCTTCGAAGGGGCGACCGGCATGTACTTGTAGCGATAAACACAAATCGCGAGTGAGCCGCGCCTTTTTCCGGTACGTGGTCGCCACTCGAGGACCTTTCCGCCCCAACGGCCATCAGTTCTACGTGCAATGTGCCCCGCCCACTGCCACTTAAGTTTAGCGATTCGGAGGGCTATATCGGTTACCTTGGAATTGCATGTATTATGTGAATGCCAAACCACAAATTATGAAACGGCTTAGCATCATTTTAGCAGATCAATATGTGCTACCTGATTATATTTAAGTATGTGGACGTCTACACCTCGACTATGAATTGGTATCTATTCTATTACATTTTTTTATGAGCCTATTGTGTCCCCCACTACTGGCCAAAGGCCTCTCCCCGTGATCTCCATGCATCCCTACTAGATGCCTCTCCCGCCCAATTGCTGAGGAATACATCCAGGCCCCGTAGCATGGATGGCGTTATCACGCGATAAGTGATAGGATAAGCGCGTCGTCTCGTTCAATCGAACGGTGTAAGCCAGGGACGGATGCTCTATCCTGTCACGTATCGCGTGATAAAGGCCATCCATGCTACGGGGCCAGGTTGTCCCGCCATCTCCGTCTAGGTCGGCCCCGTCTGCTATCTATTACATACCTATATAAAAAATTATAATTCAGTATATAACTTCTAGAAAGAAGATGCTTCGCAAGGTTCATACATATGTTAGACATGAGGTCTTAACATTTTCGCAAAAGAATTCAGTAGGTAAAAAGTCGGAATACCAATTAATCTCCAATTTTGTGACTTTGTACGTAACAAACGATTATTGGTTTTATTAGTCTGGTTATCCTAAGCGTATCAATAAGCATGGCGTGGGAGCTTGGAGCGGTGCCCAGAGAGTCGCTCGCCCTGTTCTAAACAAAAATACTCCCGACACCTACAGCTTGCGTGTGACGTCATGAAACTACAATGAACTTGTACTCGTAGTGCAACTTGTGCATGCATAGATGCATATCTATATGTACGGTAGGCACACCTAGGCAGCTATGATAGGTTTTATTGTCATGTTTTACGTGAATTTTTGGTAGTTTTGGGCCGTAAAACGTCACCATAAAATCTATCGTGCTAGCTGGGCTGTTACCGTAATCATAATGGCCTTGTTCTGAAAAATAGTTTTGCGTAGAAAAAGGAGGGTTGTTTTTTTTTGTTTAAGTATCTATAATTACATAAGTGTATGTGAAATGAAGGTTTGTATCTTTGTAAGTTTGTATCGAAGGGGTGATCACCAAAACAACTTGTCCGTTTTTAATTATTTCACTTCACCAGTAGGTATTTAGAGTGCATCTTCGGGATGGTCATGGGTTTTTTATGCGCGGGCAGCGACTATATTTTATATACTAGGTACGTATTGTTATTGTATGAATGACAATATTTTGTAAATATATTTCTCTAAACCCGAAACGTTTAGTCCGGTTTTTGTCAGGTTAGGAATGAGTAGAAGGGTATACCACGTTTCAAATACCAAGGCCCGATTGCACTTGAGACGGTCAATGGGCGTTTACAATAGGATTAAGGTGATAACAAAAGAAACTAAAAGGCAAACATTATGAGCCCCATTGTTAAGTTTCAAGTGCATAGGGCCTTCGTATTTGAAATGGACTATAATAGATATTGTATTACAGCGAGTATTTACAAACCACTTAGGCCTGCCCTGCCCCCCTATTCTGTAATTTGTTTTAAGCTCACCTCAACGCTCACCCACATTAATTGTGGGTGAGCGTTGAGGTGAGCTTAAAACAAGTTACAGAATAGGGGGGCTGCAAAATGCAATTTTTTTTACGAACAAGCGTAGGTAATAACTATTCGACTACTTATTTGCTAAAAATATTTCCTATGATAACGAAATTCTTTTCCACTGTTAACACTTATTACGAGTAAATCGATTATTTCTTTAAGTTATATTTTTTATTATTATTTAGGTATGTTCATATGCGTTTTATATAATATCGAGTCTTTAATCCAAAACAACGTTAAATTATTCAAACTCAGTGGCCGGTACCATGATTGGTCGAAAGGAACACTTTAGGTATGCTTATCACTCGGTGTCTGTTCAACTGTCACTCCCTTTTTAACAGACTTCAAAAAAGGAGGAGGTTTTCAATTCATCTGTATGTTTTTTTGTTTTTTAATTTTTTTATGTGTGTATGTTACGCGATAACTCCGTAAATCATGAACCGATTTGAAAAATTATTTCTTTGTTTGAAAGCATTATACTCCCAGATTGGTCTCATTTAGGGTTTGCAATCCGGATATCCGGATATCCGAAATATCCGGATATATCCGGATCTGACAGGCTCTTGGATCCGGATTTTTCGGATATTACGGATCCTTAAAATACAACCATGAAAACCGAAAACACGGCTACAAAATTAAGTTTTTACCGAGTCCACGCTCAAAACCGAATGGTAGATAACTCAATCTCTGTCTTTATTCGCCAGTTCATCATAATAAGAAGATTATTTTTGTTTTTAATTTATTAGTCACAAAAACTAATTAAACCTACATACTACAAACTAGTAAAATTGCCGCAGTTTGATGGCGAAAGTTGGCGTTGGTTTAAATGCACTAATTCACCGTAGGCAGAGACACAAAGTGATTATATAAATCCAATATTACCTATAAGTACTATTATAGCTACCTCTAAAGACTTACGCCCGTATTCATAAACGTTCTACAAGCCTATTTAACTAAAATGGCGTTAAAATTCGTTTGTCCTTATCTGTTACTTTGACATTTGTGTTCGTAAGAAAGGGACACAGCATATTTTATTTAGCAGAGGCATTTTAAGTTTTATGAATGAGGGGATTAGTTAAAATAAACCTAAAGAAAAAAATAAGATTTTGACACGGGAAGTAAAATGTAATTTATAATTGTAAGAATAAAAAAAAAATGATGATGTTCTTGACTTATAATATGATCATGTTATATAATTAATAAGCATGGTACGCTATAATCATTGCCCGTTCACTAGTTCAGTCATTATAGATTTTGACCCGTGAATTTTTGTTGGATTTTTTTTTCGTAGGTCCCTCGTAGTTACAACCCTATTGAATTAACTCCGTACATAGAGCTCATTGAAATGTATGTACGAGCACCAGGTACGGAATTAACTCGACCTTCACTACTACCAAATTTCATCTCCATGGGATTTATCCAAATTTTCACCCCCTATTTTATCCCCTTAGGGAATGATTTTCGGGATAAAAACTATATATTGTCATTCTCCGGGAATCAAACTATCACTAAACCAAATTTCATCAAAACTGGTTAAATCTAAATTTTCACCCCCTCATTTAACCCCCTTGAGGGATGATTTCCGGGATCAAACTTATCCTATGTCCTTACCCGGGACTCAAACTATTTATATACCAAATTACATCCAAATCGGTGCAGCGGTTTAAGAAACTCGATATAAATTTTCACCCCCAATTTCATCCCCTTAGGGGTGGAATTCCGGGATAATAACTACCCTATGTCCTTCCCCAGGACTCAAACTATCTCTATACCAAATTGTATTCAAATGGGTTCATCCGAATTTTCACCCCTGATTTAACCCCCTTAGGGGATGATTTCCGGGATAAAAACTATCCTATGTCCTTTCCTAGGATTTAAACTATCTCTAAACCAAATTTCATCAAAATTGGTTAGCTCCAAATGTTCACCCCCTCATTTCACCCCCTTAGGGGATGATTTCCGAGATCAAACCTATTCGATGTCCTTCCTCGGGACTTAAACTATTTATATACCAAATTTCATCCAAATCGGTGCAGCGGTTTAAGTAGCTCCATACAAATTTTCACCCCCAATTTCATCCCCTTAGGGGTAGATTTCCGGGATAAAAACTATCCTATGTCCTTTCCCGGGACTCAAACTATCTCTATACCAAATTTCATCTAAATCGGTTCAGCGGTTTAGGCGTGAAGAGGTAACAGACAGACAGACAGACACACTTTCGCATTTATAATATTAGTATGGATGGTACGGAACCCTTCGTGCGCGAGTCCGACTCGCACTTGGCCGGTTTTTTTTTATGCCTGACTGTTGCTAGTTATAATAGAATTCTTTACGCGCTCATGCGCCCCAGTCCACCCGTCAGTCCCGTCACGTCATCGTCACGTATAACGAAACGAGACCTCTACCTACGCCTAGTTACTACGAATTGCGGCGTCAAGATATATTTGTGGGTGAGCGTTGAGATGAGCTTAAGAGCGTAGTCGGTCTGCGACAAAATTGAGAAATAGGTATTTGTACAAACTATTGCCGTCGCGTTGCGCCCAAGCGACCGCGTGCGATGCGCGAAACCGCAGCTCAGACCGATTTTCATTACAAAATCTTGACAAGATCGATGCTTTGTATTCCCCTGTTTTCTCTGCCAAACCTGCGCCGATTCAATTATGTTTGGTGTTGAAATTTAGAGGAAGAGTAGATCTATGTTTCTATTATTTTGTTTTAACGTAAAAACTTTTCATATTCAAGTTACGGAATAGTAGGGCTGTGGAAGGGCGCGACTTTGTGAGTGAACAGATCTGATCTGTACCGACTGTACCCATCAATAAGATGTCACTTAATAGGATAATCTTACTAATCGCGATAAATATCGCTTGTTCTTATCGATACTTAGTAGAATTCTACATAATATATAGGCATCATGTTCTAAAATAAGAATTATAATCTCAATTCGAACAACAGAGGTATGAAAAACAACCGTCTGAAGGCTCGCCAGTTAGCGGGTATCTTAAATCGGAATGCATTCCTCGAAAGGTGTGCAATCAACATTAATCTGACATATTATTTTTTACGAACAATACGAAGAAATCTCAAGATAAAAAATCGCATTTATAATTTATTTTCGATTTATAATACTAAAAGTATATCACGATTTAAATTTTACTTTAGCTCATTTTTGTTTGGCGAAAGACATTATGTGGTTGACGGAAGCAACTAGGTAGGTACACAGGTACCTTAGATAGGAGATGAGTTTTGTAAAAAATTAGCATTTCTTAAAAAGTTTGTACAAATTTAAGGACCTTAATTTTCCTATATTTTTACCAATTTATTCAGTAATACAATGTTTCCGAGATTCTTAAGAATTAAGAAATTACAAGTTAATTAGGTACCTATTAAAGATCCTTTGTACCTAACCCCTGACGGAAAGAGAAGGGTGTTACAAATTTGATGTGTCTACTGTGTATCTGTGTGTCTGTGTATCTGTGTGTCTGTGTGTCTGTGTATCTGTGTGTCTGTGTTTCTGTGTATGTGTGTCTGTCTGTGGCATCGTAGCTCCTCAACGAATGGACCGATTTGAATGCGGTTTTTGAGATATTGAACTTTGAAATTAAAATGTCGGGGATATTTCAACTTTTCCAAATTGTAGTTATTGTAGCAAGTAGGTAGGTACAATAAAGATACTAAAAAAATTAAAATATGGGGTCATTATGCCGGTTACACGACCACCTTCGGTTAGCGACCACCTGAAGGACAAGGTTTTTTCAATTGAAGAGAACATCAATTCTACAGTGCCTATTGAAACAGTTAGCCGCATGCATTATTGTTTGTAGTTATAGAATAGGAATTTACTAAAACAACGAGAAAGTACCTATGCTTTCAGTTCGCCAACTCAGCTAAGCGGTCGCTAACCGGCACATGGAATTAGGTGGTCGCTAACCAGCGAAATGACCTGCCTTAATGCCTGTAATTTGTAAAAACTTTTGGAATTTTAAAATAGTTAAGGAAAACCGAGCAAAGAATTTCTAGTTTTAGAGACTTTTTAGAACTTCCTCGCTTCACTGTAGGTATATCCCGTCTGTGAGACCCATTTATATTATCGCTCATTTTGATAACTGCCTTGACTATTATAACATAAGTTACCGCATGAAAAGATTCATCAAAACAAGATTTAAATAGGTAGCCAATTTAAGGGTTCGTTTGGACTTATCGTGCAGAAAAGGCAGTGACATTTTCAAGTCCGCTTGGATATACTTAGGTACCTAAGGTACCATAATCCGTGAGTGAACATAATCCCGTGAATTCGTTTTTAAAACCATAGAATAAAATAGTTATAAATTATTTTAAGCAATTTTACCCACATGTGTAAACTATATTATTTGAAGATTTGAATAAATAGATTGATAAAATATTTATTTTGTTTTTTACGGTTTTACACGCAATTTTAACGGAATTATGTTCACTTACGGAATTTGGTACACTTACCTTACTTACCCTTAAAAAGTTTGTTTTTGTTTGAACCCGAACAATTTCCAAACACGTGTCGTAAGAGAGCGTTAATCACTAAATAAATATTTAATTTAAATAAATAGTTTGCATTTTATTATGTAAATAAAAGTCCTAATCATGAACATGAAACCATGGCCATTAAAAACATCACGTATCATTCTCAGACTATTAAACGTTACCACGCACGTCGACAGTCACTGTTGCACGCATACCAACTTCTTATTGAATATAAATAATTGTATCACAAGACAACCTTGAAGCAAGATCACATTGATACGACTTTTCGATGTAAATTTATTATGGTATAGGCCTTAAAAGAAAATGTATCCTGCTATTAAATTATCTTACCTGCAGAGCTTAAAATCAAGCTAATTAGAAGCCCGATAAACATGTGTTTAGACATTTTGCTAGCTAAAATTTGTATTTTAAAATTCGACTTATTAAATTTTCACTTTAACCACTTCCAATTAGATCGCACTTTAACACCTATATCCACTTTAGTTTATAATTTCTAGTTGAAAGTTTACAACTCCGCGTAATTTAATACGTAGACAAGTTTTTTAGGTAAACGACGTACTCCCGCCTTGACTTATCAATCTCAACTGTTTACAAATCCGAACGAAACGAATGAGCAAAAGAGCGTAGCTGACAAAACTGCCGCCGCGCAAACAGTGGTTACATTACTGGGGAGGGGAGAAATATTATCATGTAAAGATATGATCGATGTACAGAATAGTGAAGATCAAAGTTTCAGATAGGTATATTAAAATATATAAAAAATATACACAAAATCCTATTATAAACGCTAAATGATGTCGCATTATTTTTAGGAATGGCAAGATTCAATAATGTGTTGTCACTGTCAACCATGGACCTAGCTGTCAACGAACTCAACGTAGTGTCAAACGAATGTTATCCAATGTTATGTTCTCCTATTTTGAAATTTTTTGATTTCCCGTGCAAGTATATTACAAGAAAAAATTTTAACCCGGTTAACATAATGTTGACTTGGAAGAACATTACAAAATAAGGCAGAACAAGTAATGAATGAATAAAAAAAGAACCTGATTAAATTCACGAATGTAACATAACCTACGATTGCGACAAAGATGTTAAGAAATATTCTTAGAACTAAGCCGCCGAATATATTGTTTAGGCGTTGGGAAGGTACAGAAAAAAAGGTTGTTGTGTATGATCCATTTTCAAATAAGCCACAAAAGAATAAGGGTACTTATTTGGAGGTGATAAAGATGTTCGAAGGCCGGGATACCCGGCGGCGCGGTCATGTGGAGTTTATTTATGCAGCTCTTGGCAGAATGAAGGAATTCGAAGTGCAGAAGGATCTGGAAGTATATAAGGCCCTGGTGGAAGTGTTACCGAAGGGAAAGTTTATTGCTGAAAATATATTTCAAGCTGAGTTTATGCATTATCCAAAGCAGCAGCAATGTGCTGTTGATTTGCTGGAACAAATGGAAGATAATGGTATTTACAATAGAGCTTACAATGCCCATTATTTTGAATAGAAACTTAATCAGTAGCTTACAGATTTACTAACCACCCACTTACTTGATGACTATCAGTAAACCCTTTTAACATTGATATAATAACACAGGCCATGCCTGTTATGCCTTGGTTACTCAAGCAGAAGAAAAGTTTATTGCATGCTCAGCACTACTTTACAAAAATATTCCTATTTCAATCAATCATCTTGTTTCAGGTGTAATGCCTGACTCGGAATTGGAGCAAATACTACTAAATACCTTTGGCCGGAGAGGTATACCACTTCGGAAATTTTGGCGCATGTTGTATTGGATGCCTAAATTCAAGAACCTTAGCCCATGGTTCTTGCCGGATGAGCTTCCAAGAGATGTAATGGAGTTGGCAGCACTTGCAATACATAGGATAACTTCCGTTGATCCTGATACTAAAGTTGAAATTTGGCAGGTAACAAAATATTGATTAGTAGATGATGAAAGAATAATATTTATTTATGACTCTATTTACATTCAATATTATTAACCTTTTGAACACCAAAAACGCCTAAAGGCGTCGTGTATTGTTGTGGCCGAAGCGCCAAGAAGGCCTTTAAGTGTTATAATGTCTGCTGTGAAAACAACCTTCTGTCTTTCGCATAAGGTTCATAAGTACTCTCTTATGGAAAAAAGGTTAGCGTGACAGTGACACTTAAGTACGTGAAAAATGGTGTTCAAAGGGTTAAACTAGCTGCTGCCTGTGACTCGGTCCGCGTGAAAATGTATTTATTTATTTCAATACAGAAACTATTCTTACAGGTTTGACCTAATACAATTCACTTAACCTAATTATTATACTTTATATCATAGCTCCATACAAACTTTAACCCCCCATTTCCGTCATTTTCATTTTCCTTAGGGGTTGATTTCCAAGATAAACTATCCTATGTCCTTCCCCAGGACTCAAGGTTATAGCGTGAAGAGGTAACAGATATAGACACACTTTCGCATTTATAATATTAGTATGGATTCTCTAATCTAAACAATAAGATCTAAGAGTAAGAGTAGCACAAGATAGGAAGGAATGGAGAAGGTTGGAGGAGGCCTTTGCCGATTGGCAAACTGACGCACAGAAGATAAGAAAGTGTGATATATTAGAGTAATTAAGAAAGTGTGTCTGAAATAAAAGGCTATATAAAAATAAAAAAGCGGCCAAGTGCGAGTCGGACTCGCACATGAAGGGTTCAGTGAAATAAATTGCGGTTTACGATTTATGACGTATTAAAAAAAACTACTTACTAAATCTCGTTCAAACCAATTTTCGGTGGAAGTTTACATGGTAATGTACATCATATTTTTTTTAGTTTTATCATTCTCTTATTTTAGAAGTTACATGGGGGGGACACACATTTTACCACTTTGGAAGTGTCTCTCGCGCAAACTATACAGTTTAGAAAAAAATTATATTAGAAACCTCAATATCATTTTTGAAGACCTATCCATAGATACCCCACACGTATGGGTTTGATGAAAAAAATTTTTTTGAGTTTCAGTTCGGAGTATGGAGACTCCTAAAACTTAATGTTTTTTTTTCGATTTTTGTGTGAAAATCTTAATGCGGTTCACAGAATACATCTACTTACCAAGTTTCAACAGTATAGCTCTTATAGTTTCGGAAAAAAGTGGCTGTGACATACGGACGGACAGACAGTCGGACAGACATGACGAATCTATAAGGGTTCCGTTTTTTGCCATTTGGCTACGGAACCCTAAAAACAATAAGATCTAACAAATATTTTGGACTCAGTTTCATACTGTTTATGTGTTTTCTGTAATTATTTTTATAGACTGAAGAAATAGAAGCATCCCTAGACAAAACCTGGATAGTCAGTGCCCAGAGTGACACTCAGAAAATCCTCTTAGCAGAACAACCAGAAGATGAGCCTTTGGTTGTTCAAGGCCCTTACAAAGTGTGCATTCGGGACCAGTTTGTGACATACTTCATATTACTGGGAAAGATTAGGCCAGAAATAATGGATGATAGTGATCCTGATGGTAAGTTGTTAAATTTAAAGGCAGGGGAGTTTAACTATTGTAAATATACACTAACTAGCTGTCTGTGCAGCTCTGTGCCGTATTGCGGACGCAAGCAATGCCGCAAGATAAAATATAGCTCCAGGCCCCGTAGCATGGATGGCCTTATCACGCGATAAGTGACAGGATAGAGCATCCGTCCCTGGCTGACACCGTTCGATAGAACGAGACGACGCGCTTAAGGCCTCCACACACCGGTCGCGGGCGCGGGTCGGGCGCGGGCCCGCGCAAGTTGTAAAACATTGAAACTAGACTTCAAACACACATCGAACGCGGGCCCGCGGACTCGCGTTCGATGTGTGTTTAAAGTGTAGTTTCGATGTTTTGCAACTTGCGCGGGCCCGCGCCCGACCCGCGCACGACCCGCGCCCGCGACTGGTGTGTGGAGGCCTTTATCCTATCACTTATCGCGTGATAACGCCATCCATGCTACGGGGCCTATACAGGGTGACTGGTAATTCGACCTATTCCTTGAAAGAGGTTATACTAGAGCTAATTTGCAACAATTTATGTCCAGTCAACCAGGGGTCAAAACACGATTTTTTTTTAATTTTTCGAGTTTTGAGTTTGTTTGAAAAAAAATCGCCTTGCAGCCTTAAAGTGCTGATTGTGACAAAAATGTTTTTTTACCATCCAAATGGAAGTACTTTTGTCACAATCACCAGCTTAAGGCTGCAAGGAGAAATTTTTTCATACAAACTAAAAACTCGAATATCTCGGAAACCAGCGAGTTTCGACCCCTGGTTGACAGGACATAAATTGTTGCAAATTAGTTCAGTCTAACCCCTTTCAAGGAATAGGTCGAATTACCAGTCACCCTGTATATCCATCCAGAAGATAAAAGGTCGATTTACACGGAGACAATTTTGAGACGCCTAAATAGGGAACATTACTGCAATGTTCTGCCGCCAGAGGCAGCACTACCACTAATAGTAAAACAGTATAGGAATATAGGGATTCACACACACATGCACAATTGATTGTCAAATGAGTGACAAGGATGCTTGCATAGACAATACCGCAAGTGGGAACGAGATACAATGTCAACGCTGCTAGTGTCGCCACCTACGAAGAGTTTTACGTAATGTTCCCTATTACGGCGCCAGTGTCTACCGTACAGCACATCTGCAGACCGTTTGACATATGACTATTTTCAGCCGCCTAAATCTCGCCGCCAGTGATCGGCAAACAGACTCTTTAGTAGTTTACACGGTGCATTTTCAGTAAAAATAAGGCGCGGGGCAGCGAGAGACGCGGGCGGAGGCGCTCACTGGCGCCAAAAGATAGACGCGTGTTCTATTAGGTCCTTCCTTACCTATGAAATTGGCGGTGTGTATGGAGAATTTTATGAAAACTGTGATTTTCATACATTGAATTTTGCGGATTATTCAGCAATGTCAAATTCAAAGCAAACTAAATTTTGGTAGGAATATAGAAAACTTTTAAGCTACTTTACACATATCTTCATTCCTTAAAAATAGTTCGCATCATAAAACTATACGTAATTGAAACACTTTAACCGGCAGCACATGAAAAGGGCGGTTTTCAAGCTTTAATTTGAAACACTAAATAAAAAATTCAAACCTATTTTTTGTATTTAAAACCTTTGTTACATAGTCTTATAATGAAATTAAAAAATAATTTGGAAGTTGCAATAGAAATGAATAAAGTAAGTACAAAATAATATCTGTGAAAAAACCGCCAATTTCATAGGTAAGGACCTAATATTCCGTGCCAGCGCTGGCATGCCGCGAAATAATGGCATTGAAAGTGTTTATACGGTGTCTTTTTCAGGCGCCGTAGTTTTGGTGGCTGAAAAATGTCTCAGTCTAAATCGACCTTTCATTCTATACACTGCGGAATTTTTAAAAGGGAAGAGTTTTTCCGGCGATTACCCTCTATACATACAAACTTGCAAGCATAAACTTTACCTCTTTATAATATTAGTTCATAATGTAAACATTAAATAAAATAACGTTTATTTCATTTTCTTAATGTCTCGTAAATCTCTATCTCATAAAAAAAATTGTCACTGAGTGTAACTTTATGATTTGTGCACTACTATCATCCTAATTACACCACTTTTCCCCCCGTAATTAGTACGATTGTGAACTACTTAGGGTATCGATATTGTCACACACAAGAGCAAGTCAGATAGTGATAGACAACCGAGCGACATTAAAATAGATGCACTAATCTTGAAGTTACAGTTGCAATTTCAATAGCGGTCCACCATGCAATTTGGTGAACTGTCCTTGTATTGTTTTTCTGTGAGTTGCAACTACAACATTGTTTTTTTTTAGATGTTTCAAATCTCAAGAAGCCTTCAGGTATACCTGGTTTCATCGGACACACAACATTACCCGCGAACAGATGTGTAGTTCATGAACAAGATGATGGGACAATATTATCTGTTTGTGCCACAGGTGATGAAAGAGTAGATGAAATATATATATATATATATATATATATATATATATATATATGTATGTAATGCCTAGAAAGAGTAGATGATAAGGATAACTAGACTTTGTAGTGATCAGAACAATTCGTTACATTACCTGTTATTTGATAAAGATGGAATTGGGTCAATCAACTATTTCTTGTTGCTCGTTGCCATGGTTAAGTCTCCTGGGTCACTCTTTAAAACTATTATTTTATGGGGTTTAAATCCACTAAAAACGTGTTTTTGTTATATTGGTAAACCCGCCATTCCATGGTGGCGCATCTCCTTAGCATGATAGGAGTCCAGTTTATAGTATTTTTTCTAAGAAAGTCTGTCACTGTTGTCTCTTGGCTTACCGGGACAGAATAACAACAAGAAAAAGTTGATTGACCCAATTACGGTACAGCAGCGGCCGGCAACCTTTTAGCAGCCAACGGCCATTAGTAACGATATTGACGCGGACCGCATTGTTAATGATTTGTAACTTTATCAGGCAAAAGGTACATGACAAAAAATTAAGGGACTCGCAGACCGCCTCCTGTTGCTGACCGCTTCACTACGGCTAAAGTCCCTTCTCTAGACAACACGCCCCTCCAACCGGGCGACCTTGGTCCGCACCGACCGACCGTGTAGACAGTTGTTTGGAGCTAAATGTCATACTACAGCGGACGGTGCCGACATCTGTCGACGGTTGGAGGCGCATGTTGGCGACCGTCTAGCAGGGGCTTTATAGCGCATAGCGTAGTGTGCGCCGCTGTGGGCTTCCGCCCTAACTATACATATATTTAAGTAGGTAAGAAAGTAATCCTATGAACTAGTTACTATATTAATATTCCACTGTTCTTTTTTATCTTACTCACACATTTTATTACTTATAGGATTATAAACAAATATTTACAACAAATATAAATATAAAAAAAAGAATGGATGGTTGTATGTAGAGAGTAGAGAGGGGTTAGGGAGGGGTTAGGGGGCGATGTTGGGTAGAGCTGCCCCGTCGTTGAGGCCGAAAAAATGCTTTACTGATCTGAATTTGTGCCGGGTCCCGCGAATGCACATGCTTGTGGCTCGGATTATTGATATTATAATCTTTGACCGTAACCAGCCCATTATTATAGATAGGGGTCGGTTCCAGCGGTCGGCAATAGCTTCACCAAGATGTTTTATAAAGGTGGACATTTGTGAGGCGAAGACTCCGTCAACTGATGTGACGAGAGGGGTAAATGTTGCATGTTGTTTCTCGCAGGCGCTACTGTATTTACGTTTTTTCTCTTCTTCTGCGGATTTTAAAATGGAAGCTACGGGGCGAGAGATGTAAGAGGGAGCGTCGGTGTCTACGACACGGATATCGAATAACGCCTCCCTTTGTGCATCCCAAACACCGCGGCAGCTGAGGTCTCCACGAAGTCCACAGTTTCCTTCAGTTAAGATCGGTTCTTTGGTAACATTTCCCCAAGCGTTTTGGCATAGTTCACAAAACAGGTCTCTGATTTCATTGTGACGACGAGTTATTAGGCCACCAGTTTTGCAGCAGAGTGCGTGGTCCACATTGAAGTCATCGTTACCGCACCCATCGCATGATTTGGGCATGGAAACAGGTGTTCTGTTGTATCGTATTGCTAATGAGTCTCTAAATTCTAGTGGGGATAAATCAAAATTGTCTTTTTTTGTCGGTATCACTGACAGCCAGGTGGAAGATTTTGTTTTAGTTTTCTTAAAAATTGAACGTTCGATTGCTCGTTTTTTGATCGGTGAGAGTTTGTCTAAAATGGAGTCCAAGAGCTTATCCTCTTGAGAGTCTTTCGTTATCCAGCATTCTTTTCTTGCCGCTCTAAGGGATACGTGGTGTTGAGAGAGGTCTAAGGGTTTATTTTCGAGTAAGGCGAATGACAGGATAGTGCAGCCTTTTTTGGAGTTATCATAATTTAAGTTTGTCATTTTAGAAAGGACAGGGATGGCTAACCCGCCTTTGTGAACTGGTAAAGAAAATAAGTCGGCTTCAAGAGAGGTTACGTCACCTCCTAGTAAGTTTGGTAGAAAACTGGAGCGTAGTGTGTTTGTTAGCGGCTCGAAGGATTGGTTAGCATTTTCTAAAACTCTTTGTAGGAACGACCATTTAAACTGTGCCGCTTTGGTGAGAGCGGTGTAGGCTGCTTGTGGTGAATCTTTACATATTACAGAAAGTTTTTCTATTGTAGAAGTCCACGTTTCGACTTTTTTGTTCACAAAGTTTTCTTTTCCTTCGCCGATATAACTACCGAGGAAACGTGACCCAGTTGTTATGGTAACGTTGACACCTTTGAATATTTGCTGAGCACATTTCTTGTCATTTTCATTTACAATTAGATAAGACTTTTTGTCTTGGGGAAAGTAGCCGTATGCAGGTCCCATTTGGCTTATTTTGTCCCACCAATGTCGAAGGTTGTTAAGCGTGCCTTGGGCAGAGGAGTCGTCTGCGTACCAGCATTGGGTGATTGTTTGTTCTGATTTCAAATTGTTTATCATGGGTAGTGTTGCTAGGGCATATAAAGGCATCGCCAGTGGGTCACCTTGGGTTACTCCCTCTTCACTGTACAAACTCATGTTGGAATCACGGATCACGAGTTCGGCGTGTCCATTGTAAGTATTGAATAGGAAGCGAGCACAATGTGGCCAGTGTATTCTTGCCTGCCAGAGAGCCAGTTGTCTGTTACTATACTCCAGGCAAAATACGGTTTTGAAAAACATTAATTTATAATAGCGTTTTTTTTTATATTATTTTAAAACATTAATCTAAGATGCTTTATTCAAGAATCCAACAAACTTTCCATCCGGAAGTATTTAAATAAAGCCTGAATTGTTTTTTTTTTTATTATTTATCTGGAATATTATAGAGCAAATGTAAATGAACCAAAATAAACATAAAACCGTTTATTAATATTTTTTCTGACTTTTCAAAAGCTAGTTAAGTTATAATTTTTTTTTGATGTCTGAAATTTTGTTGGATTTTGTCGTAACTATTTAATTGATAATATACCCATTACAAAGAAAAAATCAGCTATTATAAATTATTTCCAAATTTGACATTTTTTCTATACAAGTTGTCAGTTCATTGCCTGGACTACTAGTTATTTTATGGGTTGATTACTGAGAATTGAACAGTCAGTAAGAAAAGCATGGCGGTGGCGAATTCAACTGTAAACAAAATTTCATGTATAGGTATGCACTGTATGAAAACGCGAATGCATCGTCATTTGCTCATTCAACATTAGTGCGAGCCACGCCAACTCTTCTATCTAGATAGCCCTTACACCTCCATAAGTATGTATTGGTCCATGATTAAAAGTAACAAAAACATGTTTACAGGAACTTCATCACGGGATTCACTGCTGTCATGGATAAGATTGTTAGAAAAAAATGGGAATCCTTCACTAGCGAATATACCAGTTATGTTTACTCTCACGGCACCACCCACTGGGCTCACGGTGCCGGAGACTCAACCAGCAACAGGGAATGAAAAGGAGAAAGTGGCAGATACAAGCTAGTGAATAAACTAAGGGTCATTTAACTAAACGGGACTACACACATCATACTGATGAGCCTAGGAGCATGGAAATTATCGTGATATGTCCTCTCTATCGCACTAATTCAAACGATAAAATCGGTACATACGAATTTCACTCTTCATGATAACGCCCAAGGCTCTTCCCAAGAAGGGGAAGGAACGACGTGAAGTCGAAGTCCTGTTAAGCTAAAATAATATGAGGATATAGTGAAAGTATTCATGAATACATTATTTAATTGTTGAATTTTCAAATAAAACTAGTTCAGTTAAGGAGCATGGTTTTATTTGTTTTCTAAGTAAGCCAATACCCGTAAGATGAGAATGTTCCAGAAAATTTAGCTAATATTTACATCTTTACTGTCCTTCAAAGCTCATTTACATAACATTGTTTGTCAGAACCAACATCCCACTTGCGTGGATCTCGTGCTATCCTTGTCTTCCTTAAAGGGTATACAACACAAGATAACGCGAACTCCACGGACGCGCCAACAAAAAGCCAATATACTATTCAAGTTTTCTCCAATATTTTATGAATAGAAACTTAGTCAATGTATTATTTTTCGTATTATGTACACTATATACACAAGCTATAGAATAACATACCATTACTTATATCTACTCCATATTATATCACAAGTAAGAATTGGATACCTAGTTACTAAACCCCACATGGTCAGGTAACACAAGAAAATACTAAGAAGTTAGATGTTTTATAAAGATCCGTTGGACCATAGGCAGGTTAGGTACTTCAATGTGGTCTGATATTTTGGTCTAACGCATTTTTATAAAACCGGGCCTAACTATTTTAATAATAGTTTCTTTTGGTTTTTTTACACTAATAGGGCCACAAAAAAAAGGTGGTAAAGAGCTGTATGATCAGGGGTTGCACAAGTTGTTACTACAATTATTGCCCCAGAAAAAAGAATCATATGCTTGATTTATTGTACACCATTTACCAGAATAAGGGATGGATGATCTGTAAAATAACTGCATCCCTTTGGACTGCTGTTTAAATTGGTGACATACATTGTCAGCATTTGATAATGTGTAAATGTGATGATGGTTCTACTGCAGATACTGGGAACCTTTTAACACATTCCCTGTCCGAGTGCCCCCAATGATGTGTAATGCCTCTGCTTTTCAGAATTCCGTGCTAACTCAATGGATTCACAGCTTCGTACTGGATGCACACTTGGACGTGTGACACTGTCAGATCATTTTGTGTGGGTAGATTGAACGTGTTAAGGCAAAAGAGCCAAAACTTGAATAATCACGGTCATCTTTTAAAAGAGTACGTAATGGTTTGCCGATCCCTGCCATGGTGTCGTAAAATCCAGCATGATCATCCTTCATAAGATTAAAGTCTCCAATCTCATTAGTAGTTTTAACACATTCACTCTTTAGGCATGGCCTAGATACAAGCTTTAATGATTGAACACAGTGTGGCAGTAAATGTGTTAAAAATGTAAAATAAAATTAACCAACATAATAAAACTCCCACAATCAGGTCCATTCATAGTCCTCATCTTCAACGAAAGAGATGGTGCCCCACTGTCAAGTGATGTTGTGCCAGTCTGACTGAGGTAGCAGGTATGTCTCATTGTCACTCCTTATCACTGTGACACCAGCTCCGTAATATGGGATGACATATGCAGAGCCATCGGATGGTCCGACAACCTGCGGAATAGAAAAAAACTCTGTAATGAAATGTATGAGAGATGGTGTACAGTTTAATGACAGCATGGACATTAATGGAAAAATGTGTTCATGAGATAAAACAATTATTAAAAAAAAAATTGGGGCCAATCATATTTCAGCCCCATGCATGGTATCTTTAGTCAATGCTCAAGTATATCAGAACCTCTATTTACGAAAATACTAGCTGATGTGACCTGGCCATATTTATACAAGCTTTGTATCGTCAGGTGACAAGCAAAATTCACTACCAAAACTGTCACTGCTCTTCAAAACCATGTATCTCGGTACATAGTCAATATCAAGATGCTTAACTTACACTGTTCATTTGTAAGCAAATTATATGTATGTAAGTTGTCATTAAAATTAGTAAATCATATTTCAGCCGCTTGCCAGTATAGAAAATAATAAGAAAATAAACATGAATTCCTGAGTATTACCTGTGCAGCTATCAGGATAATATCCAACAACTGTCCCAAGAACATGAATCCCAATGTGCACAACTTTGCCAGTCCGATTCCAGGATACCCAAGGTAGAACCTGTCCAAGCCGAACATGCCCAGGAACACGGACAGCAGCAATGCTATTTCTAATGAGTATCCATTTGTCCATTTACATGGCATTTTTCTCTTGAAAGTAGAATTGGAAGCTCCCTCACATCTTATGCCATCAGCAGCTCGGCATAGCACTGAAAACAAAAGAACTATATTTTAATGTGAATTTCAATGTGAAACTTATTCATAACAATCATAACTGACTAACTATGAAATAAAAAAATTGGTTGTCTGTAAAGTCAGTTTACGGACAATAATTTTACGTGATAATGTCATATGAAAACATTGTGCTGCGAGAGATAGAGATGTGTCACAAGCCGAACGCCCGGCTCATGCGTGCTGCCAGTGTTCATGGATTTATAAAACTTTTCACGTCAAAATATATCAGAACAGACAGCTTGTATCCAAATCAAAATATGGGTCCACCCTGGAGGCATAACTCTATCAGATTTATTGCACAAAAAAAAGATACATGAAGAAGTCTATTCAAAGAGTATTGCAAATTGGTTTAATGATTTAGCTCCTACAGTTCACAAAGTTTTAGTGTAAGTATAAGGAAGAATATGGAAAAATTGTTTCTTAAAAATTAACTTCCATTTACATCTTTCTAATACTGTTCAAGTTGAATTAACGTAGTTTATGACTATGTACCTTCAGCTTCTCCCTCTGAGGGTATCTCTTTCCCGGGAGAACAACCTCGGAACTGCTGTGTGTCTGGATCTATTTGGTCTATACTTGGATCAGGACATATATATTGCCCTAGTCTTAGTAAACTACAGTCAACTACAACATCTTTTGGCTCGTCCGAAGCCAAAGTTTCCGATAATAAATAAAAACACAGCAAAGAGATGAGCATGAAATGTTCTCTTGATATTATCCACTCTGAGTTCCACATTATGATGAAGAGGATCTTATCGGTAATATGAACACATTTCACTTTAAAATCATATCTTTTCGACTATCAATATCCACTCTAGGAATACGAACATAAATACTATTTATTATGTGAATCATAAATGAATGAAATAACACAACCACTAAAAAGTACTTTGTGAACTAAACTAAACGTCACTCAATAATTTGAGACCGTTCGGATATTCATTTGTCATCTACGTGGTTAATTTAGTTCTGCTTTTGAAATCGACCGTCATTAAACCAAAGATAATCATTGACAATTGTTTTTTCGTTAATAAATATATCTTTGAAAAAAAAAAAAAAAAATTAAAATATATATTTTAGAACTTATCAAAGGCGATATAACAAATAAAGTAACTGAGCATCCAAAGTTAGAGTTAGATACCTATTACTTACACCTAACACCATTGAGTAATAAAAAGTAATAGTCCCATATTGCGGGCAAATAAAAAAAGATAATCAATATTAGTCATAGATTTATTTGGCAAATTATTATTCTACAAAATTCCAAAGGAAATCAAACTTATCCTTTTAAGTATGCTAATATTTCATAGAATCCGAATGCTCCCCTATCACAAGAAAAGGCCATTACACACCTTGCAATTATACGAAAAAAGGCCTTTACATACCAACATAGCAACTTGTCACAACAACTCACTTGAAATGAGACACTAAAATAGTTACTATTTTCGCAATGAAACTGAAAGTTATGAAATAAAGTAAAAGTGTTAAGATATTCGTCGGCCAGTGAGCTGATAGGTACCCGTAACTGGTCAAACCATATTACACCTTTGCTTTGCTCTGCGAAACGAAAACGAATGGTTTATACTAGTCTATCTCTAAAGTAGGTACGACGCTGGTAGATAAAGTGCAAGTTTACCTTTTTCAAGATATGTTTGCAAGTTACCTCAAGATGTTTTTAGCCGAAAGTAACTCGTCAAGTAAGATAAGATAGGTACCTACTTACGGACCGATATAGTCATTGGACGTATTCCAACTCCCAGCCAACGTTTATATAAATAACAAGAATAGAGGAGATGGAAATGGAAGTACTTACGTAAACAGTAACACAGTTAACTGACCTGACTGACCATCTAGTCCAGGCAATGAACTGACAGCTTGTATGGAAAATATGTCAAATTTGGAAATAATTTATAATAGCAGATTTTTTTATGTAATGGATATATTATCAATTAAATAGTTACTTAGTGACAAAATCCAACAAAATTTCAGACATCAAAAAAATGATAACTTAACTAGCTTCTGAAAAGTCAGAAAAAATATTAATAAATGGTTTTATCTTTATTTTGGTTCATTTACATTTGCTCTATAATATTCAAGATAAATAATTAAAAAAAAAACAATTAATTCTTTTTTAAATTTATATAAATACTTCCGGATGGAAAGTTTGTTGGATTCTTGAATAAAGCATCATAGATCAATGTTTTAAAATGATATAAAGAAAAAAAACGCTATTATAAATTAATGTTTTTCAAAACCGTATTTTGCCTGGAGTAATCTGTCAACCTTATTCGCATAGCCAACGCATATAGCTGTAAACCAAAATTATTCTTCTGAGGTAAAGGAGGTAAACCACCTGTAAACGTTGACATCGTTCAACGTCAAATCACGTCGTGTGCTATGGTCAGTTAAGAGCCCCATAACATTTGAACGCTAAGCCGAATCGGAGATTTTACGCGACGTTGCCACTTCGCTCGCGCTATCATTTGTCTCACTCACGACTCACGTTCTTTCTCGCTGCACTGTGAAAGCCAACCAAAGGGTCTTGAATCTTGATACTCTTGATCCAATTGTCGTGATCCTGAGCAATTAGTTAGGACACAGTATGCCATATATGGGAATAAGAATACAAACATATTGTAGGTATTGTTATTTATTAGGTAGGTACCTACTAGCTTCTGCCCGCGACTTCGTACGCGTATAAATTATAGCTTACATGTTATTTTTACGTATAAAGCCATACTACTGGAAAATTAGTAAATAAAGATACCTATATATTATATTTTTTTCACACCACGTGGTAAGTGGTTATCGTAGCCTATGGACGCTTGCAACTCCATAGTTTATGCGTGTATCGGTTCATTCTCTTTCAATCAAAACACCCTATTAACAAACGACCTAGTACAAAAGCTGGACTTAGTGCCACAAAGCATTATCTGTCAGTCAACCTTAAGTCAAAGCATATAATATTTGGTAGGAAGTAGGATTTTACTATCGGAAACCTACTCATATAAAAAATTCCTGAAATTCGGAAGATAACAGTGGCATTGCGACCCTATAACTTCAGTTGTGTATTTTCTGTAAAAACGACGAGGGATTCGAACCCTGGACCTTCAACTTCGTAGGTAGGATAAATATTCACCGGTTGTCATTTCGTCTAGAAGGAATTAAAATTAGTTCCATTGTTTATGTAACGAACGTCCCTAATAATTTTCGTTTCACGATGAAATCAAATAAATTATGAAAGTTTAAGTTTGTACTAACAATAAGTAAATAAAATAAAATAAAAATAAAATGCATTTATTTCGGACAACTTTAAAAAGATCCATATAGGTTGTTAGTAGGTAGGTACTAGAAGACTTATATAACTATGTTAGGCCTTAAACTTAAATGTATGGAGGACCAGTGCCTCAGTAGGCTACCGTCCCATCTGTCGGCCACCACGTTCAGGAGACTGTGGTGGCTGGCGCGCACCCTACGGAGCGTCGCGGCGCAGCCACAGAATGAGTAATAGTACAAGTACAAAAGTTGCACTCCCTAGCAAAAACGGCGTTTAGGCATAAGAAACATGCCTACTCTCTCCTTCTCTGTCTATCGTATAACTTGTATTCATTCACGCACGGCACGTGTAGCGCTAGGGCTGTCACGCCAAGAAAACAGCAATGAGGGCCAACATTTGTGATTGAGAAAGAAGTTTATTGGTTTGTACCAACACATTACTAGCCCCTTAGTAGGTACATATATATACGAGCGTTTTTCGACGACGTAAGCATTTTTCCCTGTCACACTTGCCTGCTGGCAAAAAAGTGATGAAGCCCTGCACCGACTTACCTATATGTATATGTATGTATTGTTGTATTTTGTTATAAGTACGTTCTCATTTAATTAAAATAGGACAGGACAACCATTATACCTAGCTAAGTAAAATACATTTTCAAACCCGTGCTTCATTTTGAAGAAAATTACTGTAGGTATCCCGTTAAAAGTAATAAGTAAGTAAGTACCTAACCAGCCGGTTCGTATTGTAACATGTATATTTACGTATTATTGTTGTACATTGTAGGTATCTTGCAACTACATAATATTAAGTACCTAAGTTATACTAAATAAGTACTTACTTATTAAATAAACTAGCTGTTGCCCGCGACTTCGTCCGCGTATTAACATGTTATCGTCTAATAGTACAGGAGTGGTATGAAAATTTGTAGGGCATAGGTCATAATAATTCCCACAGAGACAAAGTTTGATTTTTTTAGTTCTTTGTGTGTATCTTTTTGACATACTAAAAATATAGAAAAATCTAAGTGTGCGAAACGCGTTTTTTTAACTGCCAAAAATTTTAAATTTAAAAAAAATATAAAAATATTAAAATTCATGTGCGGTATCAAATTACGGGCTATTACACGCTAAAAAAGGTTATGACATTGATTTTATAAAATGTTGGCTGAAAAACTGAAAGATTTTTCAATATAAAAAAAATCTTTATACACAACATTGATACGACCGGTGGTCACAACACTTTCCATGGAATGGGAATTATAATGTACAAATCCGGGATCACTTGGTGAAAAGTCGAATGTATTGTCAGTTAAGAAGGTTTTGCGTTATAAAAACCGGCTTAACGCTGCAGATATTGCTTTACAAGGAAGAATAGATATTAGATCCTGTCAGTCACTTAAATCAATGTCATGGCCAAAAACTGGAATGGAGATGTGTTACAACTATACAGCAACCATATTGCCAAGCAATATAAAGTTGTGACAGTTGTGTTTGATGGTTGATTTTTGAAAATAAAAATAAATAACAAAATGGTGGAAGAAAAAATGAAAGCTTCACAAGTGTTCTAAATCATTATTTGCGTTTTGTAATACTAATAAATAAATAAATAATAAATAAATAAATAAATATTACGGGACAATCTTACACAAATCAACCTAGGCCCACGGTAAGCTCAATAAGGCTTGTGTTGTGGGTACTAGGCGATGATATATATAATAGATACATACATTAAAGATACTTATATACATATATAACATCCATAACTCAGGAACAAATATTCGTGATAAACACACAAATAAATGCCCTGACCGGGATTCGAACCCGGGACCTGCAGCTTATTACTAATGTAATGATATATACATTTAAGCAATGTTATAACTAACACAAGAGAAAATCTAAATCTAATAATCTTCCGTTTCTTCTAAATCAGTTTCTTTTTGGGCACTATTGGGTACAATCGCTACCAGAACAGTTAAAACATTGTTCGGTACATTCCACACCATAAACATAATACTTATAATCAGTAAAACATTACAGTTGCAGTTATGTGTTAGTATGGGTTTAGATACATTTAAATATATTACATTCAAAACTTAATTCTAAATCATGTCAACTTAAAATACAATAAAATAATAACAATAAACTTAAGACTACCTTAAGCCTAGTCAAATAGTCCCCCTCGAGTCGTCCCTGCCGCAAAGGTTCCCATAACACTAACCGCGTTGCAACGTTGAATGGCGATGGACAACCTTTTCACCAGGTACGACCCTACGCGGGCGTCAGATCCCCTCTCCCTTACTCGTCGTCCCACTTCCCTAATGAAGGCAATAGCCTCCGACCCCCAGCACCCAGTAGCCTCAAAAGCAAAGGGTACAAAATGGTGGCCGAATATTTATGCCGTTTTTTGTCCGCGGCAAAATCTGCAGCGGCACGAGCTGATCGCACTGTTCGGCCGAGGTGCGAGGCAGCAAAAGTACTGACGCACGTGGCATCCCACAGCAGACACTTCCCCGTCTGCCACGGCAACAAAGTTAAGCCGTCTGGCCTTTTGCCATCGGTGCGGCAGAGGCCCGGGGGCTCCAGGACACATGGGAGGTTAGACCATGGTGACGTGGAAATCTTCCCGAACAACGACAGCAACTCAGCGCGTGATGGCCATTCGCCTCCACCATGGAGCCGCAGATGCATTTATGTGGCACACAAACATTCCAGCCCAGGCGGAGAGCTACTACCAGTTGTCCAGGAGTGTTCCCAGATAAAGAGCAGGCAGAGCCTGCAACCACGCTCCCGATTAGATAATAATTGATTTTGTTAATGTCGACACGTAAATCTGCGACATGGCTCATTTGTATCCGTTTTGCATTTAATGCGTTTGCGTTTAATAAAAAATCCGGTGCAGGGCTCTAAGGGATTGGCAATATTGGTGTCCATAGTTTTCCAACAAAGACATTGTAAATGTACGCGGAGAAGATGATGAACAGCAGCATCTTCCGTACGTGGCAATCTTGCAATATTAAATTCTGCTTTGGCCGTAGTGATTTTTTTCAAGTAGATAATATAAAGCAGTATATAGGTTCAGAGTCTCTGTCTTTGGATTTCCACCGTACAATTATACCAATGCTTTGGTTCCAAATTGGAACTTCCAATATCTATGAGTTCCTTTGTGGTTGCATTTTCTGATCCAAATAGAGTAGCGCAAATGCTAAATTCTTCACATTTACAAAAATTACGATATGCTGCTGATTTACTTTTACCAAATAAGGAGCTTGTGGTATCGCATCCAGTTTAAGCATGTGACAAAAGAATTATTTTGCACCCGTTTACACCAAGTACATCGATTTAATATCACGTTTTTTATCACTGGACATAGGTGACTGCAAATAGATATTTCGTGTACAAACCAAAAGTACATGAATGTCGGTGTCATCAGCAATGCAATGCAATGGTGTTACATGATTTTCTTCTGCCAAAGTAAGTGCGTTTTTTTAAAATAACAGTGGCAGCATCATTTCTAGTATGAATCATCATAAGGCCATTCGCTTCTAAGTGTGTCCCAAGCAGTGTTTGTTATGATATGACTATTTGAAAGAAAGGGTCCTTTGCCAATAAGAAGTGGAGAGCTTTCATTAAAATTCACTTTTACAGATGATTGTTTTGTGGGTATCTAAGGCTCTACATACTTTGTACTGGAGGTGGCTTAACCATCCAACACAACTGTCACAACTTTATATTGCTTGGCAATATGGTTGCTGTATAGTCGTAACATTTACATATCTCCAAATGCTCCAGTTTTGGGCCATTGGCATTGATTTAAGTGACTGACAGAATCTAATATCTATTCTTCCTTGTAAAGCAATATCTGCAGCGTTAAGCCGGTTTTTATAACGCAAAACCTTCTTAACTGACAATATATTCGACTTTTCACCAAGTGGTCCCGGATTTGCACATTATAATTCCCATTCCATGGAAAGTGTTGTGACCACCGGTCGTAGCAATGTTGTGTATACCTACGTGTAGAAAATATTTTTTTACATTGAAAAATCATTCAGTTTTTCAGCCACCATTTTATAAAATCAATGTCAATAACCTTTTTTAGCGTGTAATAGCCCGTAATTTGATACCACACATGATTTTTAATATTTTAGAAATTTTTCAAATTTAAAATTTTTGGCGGTTAAAAAAACGCGTTTTGCACACTTAGATTTTTCTATATTTTTAGTATGTCAAAAAGATACACACAAAGAACTAAAAAAATGAAACTCTGCCTCTGTGGGAATTATTATGACCCCAAAGGCTATATCTCCTCTACTATAAATGTTTGTTGAAGGAATGAATAAAAAAAAACATTGAAATTAATTTTCTACCTAGTCTTTTAGTAAACAATCTAAAACCGAAGTTACAAATCTCTTACTTTCAAAATCTCTTGCTCTCTATACAAACTAAGAACCCTCTCTGAACCCTCATAGTAAACAGTCTGAAACCGTAGTTACAAATTTCTTACTTTAAAAATGTCTTGCTCTCTATACAAAGTTCAAACCCCCTTTTAACCTTCTTAGGTGATGAATTAAAAAAAACGCTGAAATAAGTTTTGTAGTATTTTAGCAAACAGTCTAAAACCGAAGTTACAAAGCCCTTACTTTAAAAATATCTTGCTCTCGATACAAACTTTGAACACCCTTATAATCCCCTTTAGGGGATAGTCCCTGGGCGATCGAGCTCCGCTCGGTTGAAAATGGAAAAACTACGGAAAAAACGAATTTTCCGGGACATGAAACCTATCTAGATCGATTTCTCGCCTCCGTAACCACCTATATTCCAAATTTCATCGAAATCGTTAGAGCCGTTTCCGAGAACGTGATTGCGTATATATATATACATACATACTTACATATATATATACAAAGATTGCTCGTTTAATAGTATAGGATAGGATAGGATATTTCAAAAAATGCTAAAATAAGTTTTGTAGTCTTAACAGGCTAAGATCGCAGTTACAAATATTATACTTTAAAATTGTCTTGCTCTCCATACACACTTTGAACGCTTTTCAGGGAAAATTAAAAATAAAACACTTGGTTTTTTTATTGTAATAGGTAAGTATTTTTTCTACAAACTATCAAGTCTCTAGCTAAAAAAAAGTGTTTCCCATACGAACCTTCCACCCCTTTTTAACCCCTTAAGGGGCGAAATTTTCCAAAACGCTGGCAGTAGGTATTTTTTTGTATTTTAATAAGTACTTAATCTTTCTACAGAGTTTTAAGTTTCTACCTAAAAAAAAAGTTTTCCTACACACACATTGCACCTTTCTATCCCCCTCTTAGCGGGTGGAAATTTTCAAACCACTGAAAGTAATTTACCTATATATTTGTATTCTAATAAATAATCTTTACGCGTGCACCCTCTTCACCTGCTGGCCGTTTAAAAGTATGGGTGGGACATATGATGGACACTTGCCGCCCGCCTTAAACACCATGTACTCGCTTTTAAGTACATTATATTTAAGGTCGTGCTCCTTAGCGTACCTCTCACAGACAACTTACTATAGAGAGAACAATAACCTTTTAATAAATCACTGGAAGTGCCTGCCATGCGAGTCCAAAATACGCAGACAACGTAATGACAATACACCCGCTTCCCCAGCAGGAATAATTAAACAAACAAATGCTACAGTCTTAGATACAAATATGTCATATGAAGAAATTGATACTACCAACGAACAAATCAACACCACACCTGCAATAGAAACCCCTAACTCATCGGGTAGTGCACCTGCACCAAACAGAGCGGATGATACTTGTATAACTCTTGATTCTTTCCGTAAGCTCCTCGACGAGAAATTAGAGTTTAATAATAGGACAGTTATTGAACAACTAAAAACCATAATACAAAGTGAAGTAAATGGTGCTGTCACAAAACTGCACTCCGAAATGATTCAGAAAACAGATGCCCTTTCAAAAGAACAGCTAAACATAAACCAAAATATCGAAAATTTAACTCATAAGATACAAGCCCTTGAAGAAGAAAACACAAAGTTACAAGCAGATATAAGACGTATTCAAGATAATGCAACGAAATTGATTGGTCCAACGCAATCAAAAACGGAAGGCGACACAAGTAAGAAAATTGTAGTACACGGACTGAAAGAATGGTATGGGGAATCAGAAGAAAGAATAATAGAGCGGTTAGCCTACATCTTTCATGATGTTCTCGAAGTCAACATAGATGGATATATCGAGGAGACATACAGAGTAGGTAAAAGAGGAAACCGACGACCGCTGGTGATAGAACTGACTAGCAAAAGGGTCATGAAATATATATTGCAACATAGTCAGCTTTTCAAATATGGTGGGATCAATATAACCGAATACCTAGACGAAGCATCACTAAAAAATAGAAGAAAATTGATAGAAGCCCTTAAGCAAGCGCGTAAAGAAGGAAAATACGCAATAATAAAAAATAACGTATTATTCATAAACGGAAAGGTATACACCTGTGATAACATTAGCGAGAGCTCACAAATCGGCACATATACTGAATTCAACTCAAATAACAATAACATTAAGGTCCCTGAGGCAGAAATTCACATAACCCAGGAAACTGACGAGCTAAGCAACTTGAACAATACGGTATCTAATAGTTTTTTTCGACGATAACGTGTCAGCTCAAACTAATTACATAAATATACTCCATCTTAACATAGCAGGTTTAATTAATAAGTCTGATATTTTTACTGTATCTTTGGAACAATTTGAAGAGGATAATAACCTTGTTGATATCGTTTGCTTCTCTGAACATTTCATGCTAAAAGAGGAAACAAATAATTTATATTTAAAAAACTTCACATTAGCTTCTAGTTATTCCAGAAAAATCAAAAGAGGTGGAACCGCAATATACATAAGATCCGGTATGGAATACAAAGAAATAACCGAGATAAATCGACTGTCTATTGATGTGTGCTGTGAATGTTGTGCTATAGAGGTCACTGGTCACAATATTGTCATAATTTGCATCTATAGGGTCCCTAATTCAGATTTTAACATGTTTATAACTCGGTTACAAGACATTCTAAATATTATTACTAATAAAATAAAGAAAAAAATTATATTATGCGGTGATTTTAATATTAATATGTTGAAAGACGATTACTTATCTTCTACCTTTGAACATACATTACTCAACTACAATCTCAAACTCAAAATTAAGATTCCAACCAGACCGTGTAGTGGTACGTGCATTGATAACTTTGCTGACAATATTCGAGGTTCTAAAACCTATCTAGTCGATTTTGGCTTATCTGATCATAGCGCTATAGTATTACAGTGCCCTGTAAGACGAAAATATCTACTTAAATATTGGTTTATACAAAAAAAGGATTTGTGTCCAGAAAATATGCAAAAATTCCAAGATAATCTTGCGAGCCTTAGCTTTTCTGATGTCTATAATAGCAAAGATCCCAATGATGCTTACGATCATTTTATTGAGAACGTTACTATGTTATTTAAATTATGCTTCCCATACAAACGAATAAGGATATCACAAAGAAATAAACCTCGTTGGGTCTCAAAAGGTATTAAAAGTTGCTGCAAAAGAAAACGTGACATGCTATGGCGTTACAGAAAAACTCCCAGTGCTTCTAATAAAACGGAACTGATAGCTTACTCTAATAGGCTAAAACAAATTATAAAACTTACTCAAAAGGTACAAAATATTAATTACATAAAAAAGTCAGATAATAAATGTAGGGCGGCTTGGAATATAATAAAGAACAATAACGAAAACCAGCCAAAACAATCAATTTCAAAAATTATTAAGGACTAGCTGTTGCCCGCGACTTCGTCCGCGTAGAACTTTTTATCGTCTTAGAAAATTATTTCTCTCAATACAAAATTTGAACCCTCTTTTAGGGGATAATTAAAAAAAAAGTTGATGTTCATTTTCTAGTTTGTGAACAAACAGTCTAAAACCAAAGTTAAAAATCTCATACTTTAAAAATGCCTTGAAATACTCAAACTTTGAACCAATTTTAACACTCTTAGGGGATGAATTTGGAAAAACTCTGAAATCAGTTTTGTAGTCTTTTAACGTACAGAATAAGACCGAAGTTAAAAATCTCTTACTCACACTTTAACATTTTATTGCTCGACATTTAAAATTTGTACCCCCTTTTAAACCCCCTTAGAGGTTGAATTTTTCTAATCGCTGAAAGAACTTTTTTCGTAAACTTTTAAGTCTCTAGCTCAAAAAAAGTGTTGCCCATACAAAGCTTTCTTAACCCCCTTAGGGGTGGAATTTTCTAAAACTCCGAAAGTACTTTATTATTAATTTTAATAAGTAACATTTTGAATAGTTTTAAGTCTAGTAAAAAAAAAAGTTTTTCCCACACAACACTGGCTACCCTTCTTAAGGATCTTAAGGATCCCCTTAGGGATGGAGTTTTCTAAAACGCTGAAAGTTCTTTTTTAGTATTCTAATAAGTAATCTTTTTGCAAAGTTTTAAGTCTAACTCAAAAAAAAGTGTTGCCCATGCAAAGCTTGCTCTCCTTTTTAACCCTATTAGGGGTGGAATTTTCTAAAACGATTTGTGTTCTTTTTTTGTATTTTAATAAGTAATCTTTCTACAAAGTTTCAAGTGTCTAACTCAAAAACATAAACTTTCCCTGATAAAAACTTTGCACCCCTTTTTATCCCCCTTAGGGATATATTTTTTCAAAACGCTGAAAGTCTTTTTTTTTGTATTTTTATAAGTAATCTTTCTACAAAGTTTTAAGTGTCTAGCTCAGAAAAAGTGTTCCCCATACAAACCTTGCACCCTTTTTTAACCCCCTTAGGGAATGATTTTTGTAAAACGCCGAATGTAGTATTTTTCATGTTCTAATAAGTAATTTTTCGTCAAAATTTTAAGTCTCTATTAAAAAAAAATATGTTTTTCCCATACAAACTTTGCACCCTATTTTACCCCCTTAGGGGTGAAATTTTCCAAAACGCTGAAAGTACTTTCTTTGTATTTAAATAATCTTTCTACAAAGTTTAAGGACTCTAGCTAAAAAAAATAGTTTCCCACATACAAACTTTGCACCCCTATTTTAGCCCCCTATTTTTAGGGGTAGAATTTTCTAAAACGCTGAAAGTACTTTATTTGTATTCTGATGACTAATCTTTCTACAAAGTTTTAAGTCTCTATTTAAAACAAATATTGTTTCCCCCATACAAAATTTGCACCCCTATTTTACCCCCTTAGGGGTAGATTTTTTAAAACACTGAATCTAGGTACTTTATTTGTATTCTAATGAATAATTTATCTACAAAGTTTTAAGTCTCTATTTAAAAAAAAGTAGTTTTTCCCATACAAACTTTGCACTCTATTTACCCCTTTAGGGGTAGAATTTTCTAAAAACCTGAAAGTTCTTTATTTGTATTCTAATGACTGATCTTTCTACAAAGTTTTAAGTCTCTATTTAAAAAAAAATGTTTCCCCCATACAAACCTTGCACCCCTAATTTACCCCCGTAGGGGTGGAATTTTCCAAAACGCTGAAAGTGTTTCATTTGTATTCTAATAACTAATTTTTCTACAAAGTTTAAGTCTGTAGCTCAAAAAAAAAGGTTCTCCCATACAAACTTTGCACCCCCATTTTACCCCCTTAGGGGTAGAATTTTCAAAAATCCCTTTTTATCCCTAGCCCACGTTATAAAAGCAACATACTGTGCAAAAATCAACTCTCTAAGATTAGTAGTTTCGGCTGTGCGTTGATGAGTGAGTGAGTGAGTGATTGAGTGAATAAGTCAGTCAGGACATAGGCATTTATTATGTATAAATAGATAGAAGATAATGAAACTCCCATTCAAATATCTCAAAAAATTATGAAGCTACATCCGTTTTAATGTCGCTTGTTAGAGTGAGAAAACGATGAGGGACTGTGACGTCAATATACTCGAGCGTCATAGTAAAAAACAATCGTTTCATATGAAGGTGCGTTTTGCGGAAAAGGGACAGAACATACCCCCTCTTAAAACTTTGGACTCTTATAACTTAATCATTACCTATATAACCTCTTGCTTTGTTTTTTTCTCCATTTGACTATATTTTTTTAAAATTCTTTTTCGAGAAAATACATTATGATTATTTACCATATTTTCTATTCCTGAGCTATAACCTTACTTCGGTAAGGTAACCGAACTTCGGAATTCGAAAATATTCGGGTATCTCTATCGCACTAACCATACTCGAGTGACAGGGATGCAAATATATGAACATTGAGTATCGGTTTTCGTGGTAGCGCCGCAGGTACTTTGGCTGAATGCGCCGAGCGCGTGCCATTGTCATTCAAAAAAAACAAATTCGTGTTAATTATATTGTTTAAATTTGTTGATTTCATTTATTGAAATTACGACATAAAACGACATTTGCGCATATAAGTTCTCATATCAGAATCGAATATTTTTTTATGGTTTATATTTTAGCATTTGTCTCGTAAAGGTCTATCGTAGACGGGATTTAAATTATTAATAAGTGAAAGGCAAAGCAATTCCGCCATTTTGACGAAAATTTGACGGTTCTTATAGCTGACAGTTGGAGCAGCGTTTGATTTCAATAAAAATAAATGAAAAATTAAATGAAGTCGTATATTTCGGAAAATTAATTAACTGTCGCAGTCGGATAAAAACTATCCTAAGTTGCAGCTAGAATAATAATGTACCTATATAAAATGTTTCATACTTTTCCGTTCATGGGATGCTGAGAACATTCGAACCGCGCAAAGCTTAGTTTCAAACTGGCTGATTCTTTTTTTAATTTAGAGATTTATTATAAGTGGAGATGATAACACGGTATTAGAAACCCCTTCAGACATAGCCAACAACTTTAATGATTTCTTCATAACTCAATCTATGCTTCCTCTCAACAACTCTACCACCGAGGACATAAAATTTTCGTATAATACTTTACACTCCATGTTTTTGGCTCCAGTAACGCCACAAATCGTTCATAGAATAATTATACAACTAAAAAATACGAATAGCACAGGCTATGATCAAATTCCCACAACTGTTATAAAACATTGCGCAGATATATTATCGAAACCTTTCGCATTCATTTGTAATATAATACTTGAAAAGGGAATATTTCCGGACAAGCTTAAAATAGCCGTCGTCAAGCCATTGTTTAAGAAAGGTGATAAAGAGAGAATGGGCAATTATAGGCCGATAGCGCTTTTGTCCATTTTCTCAAAAATAGTAGAAAGAATAATATACGAACAACTTTCGAACTACCTAGAAAAGAAACATATTTTGGTTACTGAACAAAACGGATTTAGAAAAAATAAGTCAACCTCCTTGGCTATATATAATTTGCTAAAAAACATTACCCTAAACATCGACATAAGAAATCCAATTAGTGCAATATACATGGATATGACGAAGGCCTTTGATTTCGTCGACCATGAAAGACTATTGCAAAAACTAGAACAGTATGGAGTAAGAGGCGTCGCTTTGAATGTATTTAAATCATATTTGACAAATAGAATGCAGCGTACCGAAATCACAAAGATTTGTAATAGAACAAAACGAGAATTGGTTTACTCTTCTTCGTTGAAACCAATACTGTGTGGAGTTCCGCAGGGAAGCATCTTAGGACCTTTGTTATTCCTTGTATATATCAACGACCTTCCCGAACACATTGAATATCCAATGGTCCTATTTGCAGACGATAGCACGGTTTTAATCGAAATGAAGGACAGTGATACATATGAAGCTGAAATTAATAAAACACTTGCCTCCATCGCATATTGGCTAAAAGTTAACAAATTAAAAATCAATATAGAAAAAACAAAATTAATGCAGTTTCATCAACCAAAATCGAACACTTTAAGTCTTAACATTAATTATAATAATAAAAGCGTTGAAAATATAAATGTTACCAAATTTTTAGGTTTAAACATAGATATACATACAAATTGGAAACCACACACTGAGTCATTATGTAAGCGTGTAAACAGTTTCGTATTTGTTCTTAATAAAATCTCGAAAATATCAGACCTTAAAACAGCTTTACTTGCTTACCATGGTTACATCGATTCGATCTTAAGATACGCAATTATATTTTGGGGTAATTCCACCAATAAGTTGCAGGTATTTAGGTCACAGAAAAAATGCGTTCGAGCCGTATGTGGCCTCAAACGAACTGATAGTTGCAAACCTCATTTTAAAGAACTAAAAGTCCTCACACTAACCTGCCTATATATTTACGAGATCGCAGTCTTTGTCAAATCAAACCCCTCACTGTCTCCCTTAAGGCTAAACATAAATTCGAAAAGCGTCCGTTATAAACATGCAATACCAACCGTGAGTGGCAAGACAGCGTTGTTGAGAAAGAGTATACTAGGCATGGCTTCCAAAATATATAATTTCTTACCAGAAAGCCTAAAGAAATTAAATATGTCAATGTTTAAAAACAAATTGAAGTTAAAACTTTTAGAGAGAGCATATTACACCATTGACGAGTTTTTTTTAGATAGAAGTTTCCTAAATAACTAAAATATGTTATAAAAATACAAGAATGTTCTTCTTAAAAATATGTAATTTTAAAAGGTTTAACCCTTTATTCTTAACTTAACAACTTTAAGGCAAAAATGACCGCCTGTTAAGGTCATCTTTTTGTATTTTTTTATGGTCCATAATTTTTAGTTTTATACAATATGAAGAGACTTGAATTATGGATAAATTGTAGTCTTGCCTGTTAAAGGGTTAAGTACATTTAATGCTTAAATTTTTTTGTTTTAGTTGTAGTTTTTAGTCTGTAAGGCTCAACATTTGTACACCTTTTAGGTAGGTCACAGCGTACTGTATTTTTATTCTATTGTCACCTATTATGTAACCTGTGTATCACAAATAAATATTTACTTTACTTTACTTTACTTTACAATAAAGACGACGGGTTGCACTATAATAGACACGCTACGTTTATACTATGCCGAAGTTGGCCGAAGTGAGCAGGGAAGTGGGCAGGCGAGTATGTATTTACCCACTCGCGCTACCCACTTCTCATGCCGCTGCCACTGCCCTACGCTCCCTTTTTTGGCGGTTTTTGTAGCGGAAGTCAAAGGACTGGCAGCGGCAGCGCGAGTGAGTGTTTACATACTGTCGTGTCGTCACACTCACTCCGTCGTCAACCGTCACTGCGTTATCAACGTTTGTGTAGCTGTGCTAGTTAGTGTAGGTACAAATGTGATCATGTTGTTATCAGTGTTCTGTTGCGATGGATTTTCAGCATCCACCACCATCTCCTGGTACGACGACGGCGTTTTCGCCGTCGAATACTTTTCATAACATTAAATTAGTTAGACAAACTCAGGAAGCAAAGCGCAGAAGGCATGAGTAAGGCGTCCTCCATTCCACAATAATCTAAATTTAGCTGACGTCTGTCGTCCTCCACTGCCCGAGGCCCAACACAAAAGAAGTATGGAGTGGCAATGTAACCGCTCACTGCCCTTCACAGAAGTATTACGGCAACAAGCAGGGCGTGAACGGCAGTGGAAGTGGCATAGTGTAAACCTAGCATATAATTTTCCACACATTCAGATTTTAACGAACATTGCTTACGATTACAGACGGTTTGATGCAACCCACCCTTAGTCCGTCTCCCCCTCATTTTAGTTGTATTGTATCCTAAAGGAGCGCGGGTCCGCTTGCAAACCTAATCCCCAGTATTAGCGTAGGCACTGGTTTTTTCGGAAGCGATTGCTATTTGACCTTCCAAGTTTTCCAACCCATAGGGGAAACTAAACCTTGTTGGGATTAGGCTTCGTCAAGTGAATAGGCAAAGGAAGGTAAAGGTATGTATGTATTTAATTTATGACAGAAACTTTTTTATTTCCTTTTTCTACTCCTGTACCGTTATCTGTCATTTATATAGGCTGTAGCTCAAATACAATGACATCACTAATAAGTCGTCGAAAAACTCTATGCTCTATGGCCCAAAAACGAACTGTTTAGCGTACTTTTTTGGTTCATACATTTTTCATAAAAGCACTGTTTAGCTTTTTTTTAATCGGCCGCTATATTGCAGTGGTGCCAACATCATAAACAAATATTTCGAAATAAAAGTGTTTATTTACGATTTAACATTTGTATATTATAAATTATTTACTACAATAATAATAATTCATCATCTATTGTGTGTTAAATTACATGTTTTATAAATTCTTGGTATTATTTATGAAAATAAACAGTTCGAATTCGGTCCGGGTCCGGATTCGGTTTGGTTCGGATGGCAAGTGCAAACAAATTAAAAACAAAACAAACCATAAGCTATAAGAGCTGTCACATTACCGATTTCCCACCAAAATACAGTTCAAAATGAAAAGACGAAAGATGATAAACTATTAGTCCTAAACTATTAGATTTTATTCGTGTTTGTGAAGACAAAAGTGTACTTTCCTTTTAAAATGGTCGAAGAAATGATTAACTGCACTCCTGAAGAAATTGTGTGAGTAGCAAAAGTACGAATAGAAAACTTGCTGCCTGAAAAGTTTAACTATTATGTGGACTGCTATTTATTTAAAATTTGTCGTAGAAAAAGTATTGTATGCAACGGTGTATAACTGGTCTAAAAACGCTCGTGGCGTCTTTAATTGCGATGCTCGCCAAGGCTCGCATCGCAACCCACCCCACTCGCGTTTTAAAACCCTTCTTATACAACAGTTGCATAAAATACTATTATTTCGCGACAGTCACTAACGATAGTGAAAGTCACGTCCAAAAATTCATTCATTCATTCATTATAAAAATCGCATAGCTTTGCATCGCTACACGTGCCGACCACACGATGCTTAGTCGACGCACCGTTACCCAGTTTACTCGAGGGAACAGCGCCATCTAGCGGCAACTTTGTGAAACTCTAGTAGGTGTAGTAGGCTCTTTGAATATGGAAAACTTTTGGTAGGCTAGGGTAGAGGCATAGCTTTGAGGGGTTGACAGTATTTTTTCACACCTCTCATTCAGAAAAGTAAGTTTTGGTCCCCGATAGGGCTTCCATTCCGTAATTACGGAATTACGTAATTACGGACGATTTTTGGGCATTTTATAATTACGTTATTCAAATATCTAATTCCGTAATTCCGTAACTTAATTTTCAACACATTTGCTCGTAACGTGCCTCTTATTGTGCCGCTTTTAGGCTCATAATCCTGGATATTAAACACGCGTGTTCTTTAACGTTACGACACTTGTGTTTTATGTTTATATCCCAATTACGACACGTTGGCACCTTGCAGCAAGGTGTATGTATGGACTCTCTCTCTCTCTGACTCTGGGTTATACAGGTTTGTTTTTAATTTTCGGCAAATGGATTCTTACTCGACTAAACAAATTAAATCCTTCTTGTGAACAAATTGATAATTTTTTCTTGGATATGATATTTTAACGTTTCATTTAGTAAACCCATTTACTTTTGATAACATTTTACATGAATTTATATTGAATACGAAAATATTTATTTGTATTGGCTAAAAAATGTTTGGCAAAAATTGTTAAATTTACTCCAATAAATACTGTAAAAAAAATATTTTTTAATAAATATGGGTTTATAGATGTTTGTATTTTAATTTCTATTGCTTGATTATTGAATTATGGTAGCACAATAACACCTGCGAGCGCACAGCACGAACTTCACGAAAAAAAATTGTTGCGCGCCATTATAGGTAAGTAATTAATTTCACAAATATTTGTAAAAATTGTTGTAATGCGTGATTTTTTAAAATAACCAATATTATTAAAAATTTTGACTCGTGGTGAATAGAAAAGTGATAAATGGAATTGACGCCACTGGAAATTCTTGGAGAGAGTAATAACATGTTGTCATCAATAACTAAAGGACATAGCTTAGGAACCTGTAACATTTTTATTTTATGAAAAGGTTGTTTTACTTGCAAATGTGTTGAAAAACGTCGTATGACACGCGTGAGCTTTGGTAATTACATCCTTGGCTCTCTTATCACGCTCACCTGCGGTTCGCGTGATAATTTGATGTAATAATCAACATAGCTCACTTGTATGACAATTTACTATTGCACTTTTAATATCATAGACATCATCGACATCATCGTGTATGCAATGGCACATAAAAAGAAAAGAATGAACAATTTCAAACTCAATAAAATGTTTAAAAACAATAATAATATAGTTATTTGATTATGATTATAAATTGTATAATTTTCAATAAAAAGGTTTTAAATAAAAAGTTGATCCTAAAAGTCTGATGTTCTATTTCTATTGTTTGTTACTTTTACTTAGCTTAGTGCAGACAACACCTACTCACTCATACTAATCGTACTACCTGTACCTGTATACTTTAACTACATGATATTAAACAATATGAATAAAATTAATACTAATCGTACGTACTACCTGTAGTACCAGTACCGGTATACTTTACCTACATCATATTAAACAATATGAATCAAATTAATACTAACCGTACTACCTGTAGTACCAGTATACTTTACCTACATCATATTAAACAATATGAATCAAATGAATACTAATCGTACTACCTGTAGTACCAGTACCTGTATACTTTACCTACATCATATTAAACAATATGAATCAAATTAAATCTTTTTATGTCAGACTATTTCAAATTTTTCTCCTCTTTCTTCACTAGCAAATTGGTGAAAACATGTAAAATCGATGACACTGTAAAAATAAAGTGCCGTCCGCAAAAATAGGTTGTCTACTCGTATAAACTCTATAAAGTCGGTTTATGGACGATAATTTTACGTGATAACGTCATAAGAAAACATTGTGCTGCGAAAGATATTTGCGCCACACACAAGCCGAACGATCGGCTCAGGCGGAACGGGACAATGAGTCATACTTTTTCGTGCGTGCTGCCGGTGTTCATCGATTTATAAGACGTTATTATCACGTCAAAAAAAACCTATAATAAATCTTACACGAATTACGTAATTACGGAATTACGTAATTGAACGAACTTGATCCGGTATTGGTTACGTAATTGAAATATCCGTAATTTTGGAAGCCCTAGTCCCCGACGAGAGGGAGCAAAATGCTACTTTTCTGTTCAAGCTACTTTTTTAATTTATTCATTGGCTTGTAGCATTTACGCAATGTGCCAATAGAATCTTGATAAAATAATCGATTGTAATTTCATCGTAATCGACAAACGTATATATATCATCATCATCATATCAGCCGAAATACGTCCACTACTGGACATAGGCCTCCCCCAAAGAGTGCCAAAATGACCGGTCCTGCGCCACCCGCATCCAGCGGACTCCCGCGACCTTTACCAGGTCATCAGTCCACTTTGTGGGGGGCCTACCCACGCCGCGCCTTCCGGAGGACTCGAGAACCTGTCCGCCCCAACGGCCATCGGTTATATTTTTATATATGTCTACGACAACGCGACAGGCTCCAGCGGTCGGTGTGCGGGCGCGCGGGGCACGGGATCCCTTCCACCGGACTAGCTCAGACGGCGGCGATCACAACGCTCGCGTCTTATATTTTTGTACCTATACATAATTTTTCCTACATAAACGTAGAAGTTTAAAACATAGTTTTCTTTAGCCCTTAATAGCGCGCAATCAATATATGAGGACATTTTTTTTTGTTTTTTTTGTTTTGTTTATTCTTTTTTTTATTTGTTTTTTCTTTGTATTTTTTTTCTTGTTTGTTTTATTTGTTTGTTTCAGGTTTTGTTGTTTTTGTTAGTTTTTTGTTTTCTTTTTGTTTTTTTGGTCGTTTTTTGTATTTTTGTTAGTTTTTTGATATTTTTTATTGTTTTTGTTTTTTTGTTGCTTGTTTGTTTGATTTTTTTGCCGTTTTATTTGTTTTTTTTTTTTCTTGTTTGTTTTTGTTTCTTTTTTTGGTGTTTTTTTTTTGTATTTTTGTTAGTTTTTTGTTTTTTGTCCTTATTGTGTTTTTTTTTGTTTCTTTTGGTAATTTTTATTAGTTTTTTATTTTTTTTTTATTTTATTTGTTTTTTTTGTTTTGTTTTTGTTGCTTGTTTGATTTTTTTTGCCTATTTTTTGCATTCTTTTTTTTCGTTTTTTGTTTTTTAGTTTCGTTTGTTTTTTGTTTCGTTTTTTAGTTTTTTTTGTTTCTTTTTGTTTTTCTTGTTTTTGTTTTTTTGTATTTTTGTTAGTTTTTTTTGTATTTTTTTTAGTTTTTCTGTTTTTTATTGTATTCTTTGTTTTTTCTCTTTTTTGTAATTTTTTTAGGTTTTTTGTTAATATCTTTTTTGTTTCGTTTGTTTTTTGTTCTTTTTTTCCTTTTTTTCTTTTTTTCTGTTTTTTTTTGTTTTTTTTCGTTTTGTTTGGTTTTTGTTTTTGGCTTGTTTTTTATTTGTTTATTCTCTTTTTTTTGTTCTTTTTTTGTTTTTTTGTTGTTTTGTTTTTGTTTATTTGCAAATGTTTTCCTCATAGTCGGTGTGAAAAGTTACATGTTTACACAAATTATTTTCGTCTTGGGCGTTAACACTTGAATCCCTCACTACGCTCAGGATCCTACGTTAGAATCCCTCGCTACGCTCAGGATTCTATTGTAGGATCCCTCGCTACGTTCAGGATTCAATACACCGCCCTCGCCGTAAATATACTATTTTGCTCCCTTGTGACACAAATAACTATTAACGTTTGTAGTCATTATATGTCATAGACGAGAATTTTAGAAAAGTACCTACCCAGAATTCTAAATTTCTAACTCTACCCTTAGAAAGTTTTCAACACCACTGAAATCAACAATAAGTAGGTAGGGTTAGGTACCTGTGGTTGAATAGAGTAGAATATATTTATTTATTTGTAAACACAGGTGGTAAACATTTCCATTACCATACAAAACGCCATTCGACATTGAGATTATTGAAAGTGGCCCATTTTTTATAAAACGAAACCTTGGTTGGCAGCGTTGCCTTTTGAATGGACTAACTACTTTGATCCAATTCGGCCAGCACAAATAATCTCAAGTAGGTATAACTAATTCGAAAGCCGGGAAGCGCTAACCCCTTAAAATAGTTACGCAGGTACTAAAGACCTCCACACACCGGTCGCGTGCGCGGATCGGGCGCGGGCCCGCGCAAATTGTAAAACATTGAAACTACACTTCAAACACACAACAAACGCGGGCCCGCGTTCGATGTGTGTTTGAAGTGTAGTTTCAATGTTTTACAATTTGCGCGGGCCCGCGCCCGACCCGCGCACGACCCGCGCCCGCGACCGGTGTGTGGAGGCCTTCAGTGTACCTATACTTACATACGTAGGTAGGTAATTATATAAGTAAGTTATAAATTATATAGGTAAGGAAAGAACGAGTACATCAGTGACATTCAGCGAGGCAGGTATTCCGTAGAACACAACATTCATACGATGCTGTAACAAAAGCACCCTTAGCGTGGGATTGAAGTGACTCGCGTCTACTATCGACGCTACCGCCTATCGTCAAGATTTAGTATGAAAAGTCTATACACCACACCGCCCCTGGTGGTCACTCATAGAACTAAAACTCCAAACTGTAACGTGAGTCACTTATACATTACTTAATTCGCGATCGACTTCACGTTCGTTCACGATTTTCCTATATTCAACCTTATATCACTAGCATTTATCGTTTTAATTTAAATGTTTGTTGGTTATGACATTACAGAATACGCGCATCGCGACGTCGACAGTGTCGACTGTCGATACAATATGGCGGCGCGGGGGCCATTTATTTGCATTTTTAAATACAAAATACGCGACAATCCGAATTTTGCGGATATGTGTTGTCAATTCAAAAGTTTCAAAACCCTTATTTTTATAAGTTCTTTAATTGGAGATAAATTTCGATCGGATCTACGGTAACTCTTGACGGAATAGTCGCGACGGTATTCTTCGATTCGAAATGTCTCACACTACCGATTGGTAGGACGAATCGAACGTTAAATTACGCATCGAAAACTAAACGCAAAGTGCCTAACGTTTTGCAGTTGGTTTCGTAGTCCAACGGCAGTGTGAGTTACAAGTTTGACGGGTCGAATCGAAGAATACCGTAGCGAGATCGAAATCTATTCAAAGCGCGTTTATTCGATCTCGTATTAGTTACGTAACGTTAGGTTACGATTGTATCTCACAATAAGGGTGCTTTAGAGAATTTGGTTACGAACGTGAATGCATTCGCGTTCATGTGAAGAGCACTCGACTCCCTCGTGACACTTTGTGCAACTATCAAGTGCTACAATCGAATTAATTGAATGACACTCTTCAAAAAACACTATTTTGATAGTTCGCAATTTTGTAGCGTTCATCCACATTTTTTACTAAGTAGTTAAACGAGACTTAAGTAGTTTAAGTATTTATTTACAAACCATATCTACTAATAGTATAAAAGTGAAACTAATTGTGTCTGTTACAATACGATTAAAATCAGTTAACGATTCTGATGTTAGCTACTAGTAGCGCCGCAAAGGTGTCAGAGGGGTCGGGCGGGTATGCGGGAGGCGTCTCGAGGCTAAATTCAGACACGCAAACTTTTGTGCCGCGTTACTGTACCTACTTACCTTTTCACGGTGAAACAACTAAACCGATTTAGATGAATTTGGTAACTAAGGAGTTAGTTTGAGACCTCGGCAAACCTTAGCGCGGTGAAAAGGGAAATTGAATTATCTCTTGAAGTTCGATAAGTAATTGATACTAGGTAGTAGGTACGTCCGTGAGAAGTCTATAATAGCATATTTGGCGTGCGTTTTAATTTATGTAACTAAGTAGTTACTAAGTTCTCAATCTCATGAGTAACAATTTCATTATCATATATTTACCCACCTAACGTAACTATCAATGCTGTTGGCGACTATACTCTAGTGGAATCGAGATTCTGCTATATCAAAAGTCCTTGCGTCGCCGTCGGGGCGTGCGACACTGGTGAAAAAGTATCAATTAGCCACCGGTATAAGAATAACTACTCTCTGCTCCAAGTAATTAGTCGAGCGCACCGAGTAATTTGCTCAATCTGCGGGGTGCTTAAGGTGCGCCGCAAAGAGGACTGTTCCACAACGACGTACTTGTACTTAGGAGAATTATTGTTTAGAATTGGCTCAACGCTACTTACTTTTTCCCATTGAGTACAAAAGTTAATAAGTCATGGAACAATTATAAGTATACGTACCTACCTAAGTCGCGTTATTAGAATATTCTCCTTTACGATCTTATTTTCAAAATGATGTTTTAGCTTTACCTATTTATATACAGCGCCACAGGCCTTCCCCTACTTTGTTTCATTTTTATTTTTTTCCTACTCTCTTCAAAGTATTCAGTTTTGAATTACGGTGGCACTTGTCAGATACAAATTAACCTTCCCTTCAATGATGAAATGAAATGAAATGTCGTTTGAAATTCCAGGTGTGACGTAAGTACAATATTCTGACGTACTTAGGCATCTAAAGAACCCATTCAAACAAAAAGTAGGTATATACCCACCTACCTACTTTACTTACCTTTTCACCTTCCTCCATCCTTTGTTGGATGCTGGTGGTGATTGTGCACTGTCATTAAGTTTTTTAAGTAATTTTAAGTAATTTTTTTAATTTATAAACTCCGGATATACCTAGTCGTCCGATTTGAAAAAAATCTGATGTAGAGCAGTCAAGTCATGCATTTTTATCACGGTTCCGTACGCAAAGGGTAAAACGGGACCCTATTACTATTAAGACTCCGCTGTCCGTCTGTCTGTCCGTCTGGCACCAGGCTGTATCTCATGAACCTTGATAGTTAGACACTTGAGATTTTCACAGATGATGTATTTCTGTTGCGCTATAACAACAAATATTAAAAAAACAGAGTAAATAAATACATATCTATTTAAGGGGGCTCCTTTTCATCAAACGTCACTATTTTTAGGGTTCCGGACCAAAAAAGGTAAAAACGGAACTCTTAATGGTGTGACGCCGCCCGTCTGTCTGTCTGTCTGTCACAAAGTTAAATATCTCATGAATACTGATGCTATCAATTTGAAATTTGGAATAGTTGTAAACAAAGCTAATCCACGTGTATGGAAAAAAAAAAGATATATTTTTAATTTCTATAAAAAAGGGCGGATAAGAGGGCGGGGGGGGGGGGGGGGGGAATTTAAAGTCTAATATTTAGTAGGCTGAGTGGGGTATCATATATAATTCAATATCAGGCTAGTTATTTGAATACGGCTTTTATATGTTATTTAAAAAAAACTTTTACAATTGCAATCAATAATTCTATGGACCAGAAGTTAGGAAAAAAAAATAACCAGCAAGCAAAAATGCTATCAGTATTTTTATAATGAAAATATGTTTGAGTACCTACAAAAATTTGGAGACTTACTACCTGAATCCAAAAGTATATGCATCAGGAAATAACAGCATTTTAATTAAATATTTACGACCTTGAGATAATATTGAATTTAATCTGGCCTATAGAAAGGTTTATTCATTAACAAAAATAAGTGGATTATGCGCGTATCCCAAAGAACGTATATAGACGTAATCAATTATCTCCACTTATAATAAATCTCTAAATTAAAAAAAGAATCAGCCAGTTTGAAACTAAGCTTTGCGCGGTTCGAATGTTCTCAGCATCCCATGAACGGAAAAATATGAAACATTTTATATAGGTACATTATTATTCTAGCTGCAACTTAGGATAGTTTTTATCCGACTGCGACAGTTAATTAATTTTCCGAAATATACGACTTCATTTAATTTTTCATTTATTTTTATTGAAATCAAACGTTGCTCCAACTGTCAGCTATAAGAACCGTCAAATTTTCGTCAAAATGGCGGAATTGCTTTTGCCTTTCACTTATTAATAATTTAAATCCCGTCTATGATAGACCTTTACGAGACAAATGCTAAAATATAAACCATAAAAAAATATTCGATTCTGATATGAGAACTTATATGCGCAAATGTCGTTTTATGTCGTAATTTCAATAAATGAAATCAACAAATTTGAACAATATAATTAACACGAATTTGTTTTTTTTGAATGACAATGGCACGCGCTCGGCGCATTCAGCCAAAGTACCTGCGGCGCTACCACGAAAACCGATACTCAATGTTCATATATTTGCATCCCTGTCACTCGAGTATGGTTAGTGCGATAGAGATAGAGATACCCGAATATTTTCGAATTCCGAAGTTCGTGGTTATAGCTCAGGAATCGAAAATATGGTAAATAATCATAATGTATTTTCTCGAAAAATAATTTAAAATAAATATAGTCAAATGGAGAACAAAACAAAGCAAGAGGTTATATAGGTAATGATTAAGTTATAAGAGTCCAAAGTTTTAAGAGGGGGTATGTTCTGTCCCTTTTCCGCAAAACGCACCTTCATATGAAACGATTGTTTTTTACTATGACGCTCGAGTATATTGACGTCACAGTCCCTCATCGTTTTCTCACTCTAACAAGCGACATTAAAACGGATGTAGCTTCATAATTTTTTGAGATATTTGAATGGGAGTTTCATTATCTTCTATCTATTTATACATAATAAATGTCTATGTCCTGACTGACTTATTCACTCACTCACTCACTCATCAACGCACAGCCGAAACTACTAATCTTAGAGAGTTGATTTTTGCACAGTATGTTGCTTTTATAACGTGGGCTAGGGATAAAAAGGGATTTTTGAAAATTCTACCCCTAAGGGGGTAAAATGGGGGTGCAAAGTTTGTATGGGAGAACCTTTTTTTTTTGAGCTATAGACTTAAACTTTGTAGAAAAATTAGTTATTAGAATACAAATGAAACACTTTCAGCGTTTTGGAAAATTCCACCCCTACGGGGGTAAAATAGGGGTGCAAGGTTTGTATGGGGGAAACATTTTTTTTTAAATAGAGACTTAAAACTTTGTAGAAAGATCAGTCATTAGAATACAAATAAAGAACTTTCAGGGTTTTAGAAAATTCTACCCCTAAAGGGGTAAAATAGAGTGCAAAGTTTGTATGGGAAAAACTACTTTTTTTTAAATAGAGACTTAAAACTTTGTAGAGAAATTATTCATTAGAATACAAATAAAGTACCTAGATTCAGTGTTTTAAAAAAATCTACCCCTAAATGGGTAAAATAGGGGTGCAAATTTTGTATGGGGGAAACAATATTTTTTTTAAAAAGAGACTTAAAACTTTGTAGAAAGATAAGTCATCAGAATACAAATTAAGTACTTTCAGCGTTTTAGAAAATTCTACCCCTAAAAATAGGGGGCTAAAATAGGGGTGCAAAGTTTGTATGTGGGAAACTATTTTTTTTAGCTAGAGTCCTAAAACTTTGTAGAAAGATTATTTAAATACAAAGAAAGCACTTTCAGCGTTTTGGAAAATTTCACCCCTAAGGGGGTAAAATAGGGTGCAAAGTTTGTATGGGAAAAACATATTTTTTTTTAATAGAGACTTAAAATTTTGACGAAAAATTACTTATTAGAACATGAAAAATACTACATTCGGCGTTTTACAAAAATCATTCCCTAAGGGGAATAAAAAGGGGTGCAAAGTTTTTATCAGGGAAAGTTTATGTTTTTGAGTTAGAGACTTGAAACTTTGTAGAAAGATTACTTATTAAAATACAAAAAAAGAACACAAATCGTTTTAGAAAATTACACCCCTAATAGGGTTAAAAAGGAGAGCAAGCTTTGCATGGGCAACACTTTTTTTTGAGTTAGACTTAAAACTTTGCAAAAAGATTACTTATTAGAATACTAAAAAAGAACTTTCAGCGTTTTAGAAAACTCCATCCCTAAGGGGATCCTTAAGATCCTTAAGAAGGGTAGCCAGTGTTGTGTGGGAAAAACTTTTTTTTTTACTAGACTTAAAACTATTCAAAATGTTACTTATTAAAATTAATAATAAAGTACTTTCAGAGTTTTAGAAAATTCCACCCCTAAGGGGGTTAAGAAAGCTTTGTATGGGCAACACTTTTTTTGAGCTAGAGACTTAAAAGTTTACGAAAAAAGTTCTTTCAGCGATTAGAAAAATTCAACCTCTAAGGGGGTTTAAAAGGGGGTTCAAATTGTAAATGGCGAGCAATAAAATTTTAAAGTGTGAGTAAGAGATTTTTAACTTCGGTCTTATTCTGTACGTTAAAAGACTACAAAACTGATTTCAGAGTTTTTCCAAATTCATCCCCTAAGAGTGTTAAAATTGGTTCAAAGTTTGAGTATTTCAAGGCATTTTTAAAGTATGAGATTTTTAACTTTGGTTTTAGACTGTTTGTTCACAAACTAGAAAATGAACATCAACTTTTTTTTTAATTATCCCCTAAAAGAGGGTTCAAATTTTGTATTGAGAGAAATCATTTTCTAAGACGATAAAAAGTTCTACGCGGACGAAGTCGCGGGCAACAGCTAGTAATATTATAAAGTAAAGAAAGTTTATACCATTTTCATCTGATTTTTACGGAATTTATGAAGATTACTTTTCATTTTGTTTTACCGTATCGGTATTAAATTTATGTGGATTATTAATGAATATTTAGTCAAATTACCCAACCTATTTTTTGGTGTACCTAAACATATGGCTGATATCGATATTGTTGTGTTTTCATAGGGCGAAACCGAACCGTAGTTCTCAGGGTATATGAAAGAACTTGAATTGTATATCATCATTTTCTTGCCTTTATCCCATTTATTATATTAATGGAGTATGCTCCGCAGGGTCTTTGGTGACAATGGGCGTACCGCAGGGCTCAATACTGGGGCCTTTCCTGTTCCTCGTCTACATTAATGATTTACCATATCTAGTAAAAGACCGTCATGATATAGTATTGTTTGCTGACGATACTTCTCTTATCTTTAAAGTTAAACGAAACGTAAATGCCAATGATCATGTAAACAATGCTATATCAAAAGTGGTAAATTGGTTCAATGTCAATAACTTGTTGTTAAATGGAAATAAAACAAAATGTATGAAGTTTGTCACTACTAATGCGAAAAACACAGAACCAAGTATAACTGTCAAAGATGAGCAATTGAACCTGGTTAGCAGTACAGTATTTCTAGGTATAACACTGGATTCTAAACTACAATGGGGTCCTCACATAAGTAATCTCGCGAGTAGGCTTAGTTCCGCGGCTTTTGCAGTTAGTAAAATCCGTCAACTAACCGACGAGAAAACCGCGAGATTGGTCTACTTTAGCTACTTCCATAGCATTATGTCATATGGCATTTTACTATGGGGTAGCGCTGCTGACATTGGTGCTGTTTTTGTACTGCAGAAGCGGGCTATTCGCGCAATTTATAAGATGGGACCTAGAGAGTCCCTTAGAGAAAAATTTAAACTAATTAATATACTGACAGTGCATTCTCAATACATTTATGAAAATATCATGT
>OY977942.1:15055700-15153200 GCA_963854355.1 Epinotia brunnichana | reverse complement strand
GGGGACCGGCGTGGCGCCATAGTAACGGTTTTTGAAATATGAACTTCACAGCGCCGCGGTGGTCATCGATGACCGCGAGTTTTGTTTTTTAAATAACTTTTTAACTATACTTCCAATAACAAAATAAAATATATATCTATATACATATCAAAGAAATAAGTGAATTTACATCAAGTTATTTTTTTTGAAAAAATGAATAATTTGGTCTGGCGTTTAACGTGTTAACTATACAGTGTAAAAGTGATAAAAAAATTAAAGCCATACTGAATTTAATTACTTTATATTGGGAACAAGTTTGCATACATCTTAGAAATATATCTGATTTTCAAGTTCCTGTATTTGCGCCTTTAAACAATGCATTTGATGGTTTTATATTTGAAATGTAAGAATGTTAAATGTATGAGCCTGCAAAATAGGTATATGAATGTTATCTCATATCTGAATGCAAAACTTATCTCAGTCCTAACTGTAATGATCAAATATATGAACATTATTCATTATGCAAGCATTGACATAATTTTCCATAATAAGCAAAGATTACATTTACCTTTTCAACTGTGTGATATGACACCTGATTTAGGAAATGAGATCTTTGAAGACTGATGCATTTACATTGACTTTTGCCAATTTTACTGAACAACAAAATAATTTGTTTATTACAGGGCCGGTTTTAACCATCTTGTCGCCCTGGCAGGTCATGCATTAGGTGCACTTTTATATTTTATAGCGCCGTACAGTTGATGTCAAACATATGCATAAATTTTTCGCCTTATTACAATGGCATAAGGTGCAAAAGTGTATACATATACAATAATGTACACCTATAAATGACTGAATATAGTAGTGTAGCACTCTGTACAGCTAGTAGCAAAGCACCCTGTATACGAGCCCGCCCCAGATGCCTCATCCTAAATCCGGCCCTGTCTATTAACTTTAGAATCTTTAGATGATTGTTGATCTGAGATGAAGATATTATGTGTAATAATAATAAAATATATACATAAATTGATACTTAAGCTTACTATTTCGTTTAATGTAGGAGTACTTATTGCTATCAGGGATTTACCTACTTCTGTTATATAAATTCAATGTAGAATTGAAGTACTTAAGATTGCATTAAGCAACAACATAAAATGCCTATTTTAGTGCCTGAATTTATATTTAAAGTGAGTGCATTATCATTGTTATTAATATGGCATTATCATTGGTAATTAAGAGTAAGTTAAGTGACTGAACAGCAGTTTTATAACTAAGCAGTGTTCAATTTACTAAGCGGACAAACTTCAACCTTTTTTAAGCTGCGAATTTAAAAACAATTGACAAGCAGTTGACGGCAATTACATTAATAAATATTACGGGACAATCTTACACGAATCAACCTAGGCCCACGGTAAGCTCAATAAGGCTTGTGTTGTGGGTACTAGGCGACGATATATATAATAGATAAATACATATATATACTTATTATATACATATATAACATCCATAACTCAGGAACAAATATTCGTGATAAACACACAAATAAATGCCCTGACCGGGATTCGAACCCGGGACCTCCAGCTTCGTAGGCAGAGTCACTACCAACTGGGCTACGGAGGCCGTTAAACAACAAACATTTGCGAAGTTATCTCCATCAAGTGCTTCATATTTGCTCTTCAATTTTTAATTATTTTTCACGATGGTGCGAAATTTATATGGAAGATAGCAAATTTATTTTGCAAAAGTAGTGTACAGGACTGTATTCACTGCGAAAATCGCGAATATGTACAATTGCTGCCTGTGTGCCTGACGAGGTGAAGTCCATAAAGATGTATATAAATTCGGTATAAAAAAAAGGCCTTGTCTGGCAGGCAATTTGTTCCTGTGGCCTAAATGTGCGTCATAGTTTGCATCCGGTACTATTAGTGGTGACATTTATAGAAAAGAATGCATCGAAAAGCGATTACTTGTGGTCTATCGAAAGCATAATTCCCCCCTCAGACCAAGAAGAAAAGATAGACGGAGCATTACCAACAACCTCGTGAAGCCGATTTTCAACCAACCCAAATAAGTTTAGCATACGCTCACGCACACATAAACAAATTAAACTGCACAAAACTTCAAATATCGAGCGATATTGGGCTATTGTAAAATTACACTTGAGAAAGCAAGGACAAGAACACTAGAATAATTCTAACGAATGTGGTATGCACATTTTGTAGAAAAGCGATGTGCAGGCACTTATGCGACGTATCTGGGCAAAAGTCCGACAAATTTACGGAAATAAATAATTTATAATTTTGTGCATCAAAGAATAATTCGTTTGTTTCAGTTTAGTATTATATTCAGCAAAATAAAACGATATTTCACAAAACTCAATTATATTTTAAATGATTTTTAGTGTCCGCTTAGTAAATTGAACACTCATTAAGTGGAGATAACTTATAAAGTGTATCCTGAAATATGTACCTAAAACATCTTTCAAGAGGCCCACATGTGACTGCATATTTATACACATTGTTTTGTTGTATAGGTTTGGGAACGCCCTGTATACTTATCAGTGGTGGCGCGTGAGAATTTTCACTGGACAACCCGGAGCAAAACAAACAGCTGTTTTTGATGATTTACGAGTTTGCTAATATAGTATAGCAAGAAATTTTAAGCAAGCCAGTGGGAATCGACTTGTTTGGGTGCTCCGCCACTGATACTTATATTCCCATCCCTGTCAGATCAACCAACTTTTGTAGGATAAAGCATTTGCAACAGTTTTAATGTTTCAATTGAATTTATAAGTGACAAGGTGCTAAAAATGAAGGCACCTTCTGATGATTGTTTACTTCCTTTTGTACTTGTTTGTGGGAGTCTTCAATGTTCAGTGCTAAGGAAATTAATCTCTCGAGTGTCTAGTTGAGCCAGAATAATCTTAATGCGTCAAAATGAGGAGAAATAGTGTTATGATCTCTCCCAGACTATGTATTAATTACAACCAAATTATACACATTTTTCATGGGTTTTCAAGAGTTTTATTTTAACTTATACTTACTCATAGGTATGTACAGAGATTCAGCAAATTGTTCATGTCAGCCTTCCAAAGTATTTAGCCCTGGAACATACATCTCTCAATGGAGGCCATTGAACTACCATTATATCTGCAAAATATTGTAAAATTTTGCCTGACAATGACAAAGTCCTAACTCTACAAATGCTTTCTATGAAAACTATCCTACAGTCCAATAAGAAGAAGCAGCGTAGCATGAAAGCAACTACACAAATAGGAATGCAAGTACCAGGCCCATTACAAAAAACAACATCTGGTTTAAATGTATACACAACTGGAATGGTATGTAAAGTAGCATGAAGAGTACTGAATACTGATGAGATATACGACTGTTTCACGTTTCTACTTCTAGGTATTTTACTTATAGCATAATTGATGCCTTTTTCAATTGATTTATGTACTCTAATTTCGCTACTAGTATCATTATCAGCAAGTACATACAAACGATGATGGTATATCTCTAAATCTAACTTTTTTGATAATCGGAGCATTTCTGTAGTATGACCACCAGATCCAATGCATATAATAGTTCTTAAAGAGGTACGTTTTTCTAAGTGACAACTTGAAGAGAGTATTTGAATAATCAAGTAAACAGCTCTTGATATGATGAATACGGCTACTGCTGCTACCGGAGCTAGTCCCAGGTGTATTACTTCCATATCCAAATCTGGAATGGACATAAATACTATAATTAAACTGTAAAGAAGCAAAATATCACACTACAATTTTATTTTATTAGTCGTAACAGAAAGCGACCAGCAGTGTATGATAAGAAATACTAACTTCAAATACGCATCCAATTGAGTTTACCCTGTTTGAGGTTAAGGTATTGTTAAAATAATCTATTTATTTCTTAGTTTTGCAACGCAACGTAAATTAAAAGTAAGGTTATGTTGTGATGTTGATGTATCAACACTATCAACGAAACAACGAAAGACAGTGACATTCTTTTCCTTTTAAAAAAATCACATGAGAATGGCTATGGGCAAACGCCCGCAAGTCCATAAAAAAAAAAAAAAGAAAAAGTCAAGTCAAAATAATGGGGTCTACAGATTATATGATTTCACCTTCACCACAATTTGTCAGTACAACATGTCGAAGTCATAATTGGGTGTGTCGTACAGATGTAACAATCCGACCAAATATGCACAATTTCTCAGTACTGAGGGCCTACCGCGAACGGCATTCGAAGTTTTCCCTCTCTGTCGCACTTATGTACGAACTCGTAAGTATGACAGAGAGGGGAAACTTTGAATGCCTTTCGCGGTAGGCCCTCAGCTCGTTTGACAGTTATATCAGCAGCGCAACATGCCTCCAGACCAGACGATAGCAATTAGTCAGCTTCTGATAAATTGGGGCTGACAAATCATGGCATGTAGAGATTCCATAAATAAAGCTGTTCCAGACCAGTGATATTTAAGTCTCGTTAAGAATATACTTAGGTATTTAAACTAGTATTATGCAGTGAAAAAGACTAAATTTAAATCCTGAAAATAATTTCTAGAGCCCATCGACAAGCTATCATCATCATATTTCCTTTTATGTTTTATTCGTTTTTTTTAGTGACTGAAACAAACGATTTGATTGTTGTTTTGACACTTTTGACAGTTTTGACAGTCAATCGGTGTTGTTCGGTCGCTGGGTCGGTCGAGTGACAAGTACGAATCCGAGCGTAAAAACACGTAAAAATAAAAATGTTTTGAAGTCTCGAGGCCCATATTTGCATTTGCAAAATTTTTGTTAATTAATAACAGTAGTCATACACTTACACACTTGTTATGTAATCTGCAGATGTGTTATTTATAAATTAAAAATGAAGCTATTACATATTATTACTTCGAGTATTTACCAAATAGTTGCATTGATTTTCTTTATTGCATTTCTTTTGGGTGTTTTAAATATCCATTTCAGTGACAAGAAAAAATTCTGTGAGATGACCTATATGTATGAATATCCTCAATTTGTGGTGAGATACTGAAGCATTTTATAAGTCTTTGTTTACGGTTCAATTGCCTGGGCTTATTGATTTATTTTTGCATCTGTTTTAGAAAATATCTTTGGAAGAAAATAAAGAATTCCCTCAATATGGTCTCTACGCGTACAGCGAGGGCAGATATACTGAGCGGGCTAGGAAAATGTGGTAAAGATACTAATTTAGTCCTTAGAATTCTTGAAATTTAGAGTATTTTACATTTTTGCCAACTTCATAAAAAGGATTTAGTTTTTTTAATAAATTTATAATCAATTACTGAACAGTTTTTTCTAAATCTCATCTAGGTTTGATGGTGTCCCAGTGTTGTACTTGCCGGGTAATTCCGGAAGTCACATGCAAGCTCGCTCTTTGGCCTCTGTGGCGCTGAGAATGGCTGTGTCAAAGGGATATGAATTCCATTTTGACTATTTCACTAGTAAGTACTTGAGGATACAGGCAGGTGACGAGCCATAAGTATGAAAATTATTTTGTCAGTTTATTAGATTTTTTTATTTATATACAGTTATTTTATCTTATTTGTATGCATATAACAATTGACATGTCGTCTGTGTTTGATTGTAATCTAGCACACATTTTGTAGTCAACTATTTACATTTGCTGCACAACTAATGCTTGGATTTTAAAGGGTTAAGCATAAAAAAGGTCAGCAAATTAATGAGCTGAGTAAACTTAACTGTTCCAGGGTTTATATATATGAGGAGTCCTGAACTTTTAACAAAGATGATTGATAATTTCTTATATAAGGATTTTGCACATCATGTTGTTAACATGTTAGCAGAGACAGCTGCCATTTGAGTCATATTTAATTTCATTTGGTCTATGACACTGCCATACTGTAACATGTTGATATATTTAACTTTCTTTTCTAGTAAGCTATAATGAAGAACTGTCAGGCTTGTACGGAGGTGTCTTACTGAAGCAGACACAGTTTGCCGCAGCTTGCATCTCCAAAATCCTGAGTCTCTACAAAACCAACAAGTACACCAAGTCTGTGCCGACATCAGTAATTGTGATTGGTCACTCAATGGTAAGTAAACAGCTGTAGCTCTAGTATAAGTTTTAGCGATACATATACGTTTTCGAACGCGTTTGCGTTTAGTTTAAATTTGTATGGCAACGCGTAGTTCGTAATAGTTACCACCAGAGACGCTGATCGCGTTGCCATAGAAATTTAAACTAAACGCAAACGCGTTCGAAAAAGTATTGTGTTGATAAAACTTATACTAGAGCCTCAGAGGCTCTAGTATAAGTTTTATCCAATACAATACGTTTTCGAACGCGTTTGCGTTTAGTTTCAATTTGTATGGCAACGCGTAGTTCCTAATAGTTACCTCCAGAGGCGCTGTTCGCGTTTCCATATAAATTGAGACAAAACGCAAACGCGTTCGAAAACGTATTGTATGGATAAAACGTATACTAGAGCCTCTGGTGTCAGTCAACTGTTTCTTGTTGCCATGGCGATGTGACCTTGTTTGTTATTATTTCTATTGTGTCTGGCTCAGTGTTTGTCAATGGATGAATACAGTAAATACAACAGCAGCTATGCCACTCATATTAAAAAATAAAATTCCTATTGTAATGGATGCTTGTGGTTCTTATTCTGAGACAATGTCAGGTCTTTGCAAGCAAAAATGAACTTTAAATACATAAACCCAGAGCCGAAATCACTTTGCTTAGCGATTCGGCGGGCTATATCAGTTACCTTGGTTCTGCTGCGGATAGCCTCATTTCTGATGCGATCACGCAGAGAAACTCCCAACATAGCCCTCTCCATTGCCCTTTGGGTGACTTTGATGGTTCTTAGTTTGAACAAAAAGGTTCAGCCGGTTTCGAGTTATTGAACTTTGAAATGAAAATGGCCGGGGTTTTTCAATTTTTCCAAGTTGTTAATTATTTATTATTCACTTTGTAGGGTGGTCTTATAGGGAAGCGTTTACTGGCCTACCCAAGCATGATGAATGCTACAAAGATTTCCATCACCCTGTCGGCACCGCTGGCTGCTCCCTTTATAAACTTTGACCCAGCGATGGACGAATTCTACGCAGCCATGGAAATCGAGTGGGCAGAATTGAAAAGATTGGGTAGAAAGGAGAAGACTTTGATCAGTTTTGGAGGTGGCGTCCGAGACTTGTTGATACCGGCTGGACTGACTGCTTCTAATTATAGCGATATCAATGCTTTGGTAAGTGTTTCAACTGAGGTTTTTTTTATCCCTGAACACATATTTTTTAATGTGAACCTGGTGTAAATCATTATAGAGTTAAAATTGCAATGAAATGCATTCTCCTGATCTGTTAATGCCAGTGGGCTTGGCTACTATCCTGCCATGCGCGCATCGCTGAGCGAGTACTGCTAAGCGAGTTTAATCTTTCGCTGCGATCAACTAGTGAAGAAAGAGTCCTCGCCGGCAGTGTGAACAGCCAGCGATTAACTATAAATATATATGTCTCTTTTACCGACACGGGACCACACTTTGTTAAATAGCCGATAGCTATCGCTTCCTCCAATTCGGAAGGAAGCGATTTGCTATCAGTTATTGTTTGTGTCTTGAGCGAGAAAATAGCCGATAGCTAATCGCTTTCTCGCCCTTGGTGGGACTAGTGCCATAAAGACTGTCAACTAAAGGTGAAACCACAAAAAAAGCATGCCTCTATGAAAAGTTAATGGCATATGGAGCGATTTTGGGCATATTTCAAAGAAGTTTATAAGTAAACTGAAAAATTCAACGTCTTAAAATTCGTTGTTCTCTGTGCTCAGAGGAAAACCGGACAACTTTTTCGCACCCACTTTTAATTAGCTAAAAACACCCATTAGCTAAAAAAAAGGAAACATAATTGCTTAATTTATTTATTTAAACTTTATTGTACAAATAGCGGTCTCAATGCCATATATAGCATTCTCTTCTAGTCAATCAAATAAGCCCTTAAAGTTAAATGCCCGTTCCCAATCTAAAGGTATGTTAAAATCTGACTAGCCTATTTATTCACTGAACATTCTGTACCGTGGAATGGAGTTACTTTAGGAAAAAATGGGATTAGGTACAGTCAAAGAATTTAATTTCCTACCCATTTAGGACTATTTCAAAGTGACACTGTAAATAAAATCATAAGAAGTCTCTTACGTTTTGATTGATTACGTCACTTTGACAAAGTCCAAAGTGGGTAGGAAATTAAATTCTTTGACTGTACTTTGATCATTTGTATCATACAAGCGCACCAATCAAAAATTGTGGAGTGGAGCGCGCAGCTTCAATATTTCAACCAATCACAGAACAGTATTCTTGCAGCGCATGGCCTACTAGATTTTTACTTCAACCAATCTCAGAGCAGAATTCTTGTAGCACGCGGCCACCTAGATTTGCTTTAACCAATCAGATCACACACAAGATTCTTGCAGCGTATGGCCTACTAGATTTTTATTTCAACCAATCACCGAGCAGAATTCTTGTAGCGCGCGGCCACCTAGATTTGCTTTAACCAATCGAACACACAAGCTCATAACTCATAACTCCCTCGGGAGTTATAACGACCCATCACTCCCGCGGGAGGTAAATCGGGTGTAGCTGCAAGTGCTCAAGTGTGATGAAAATGTATTTATTTAAACTTTATTGCACAGTAACAAGTTACAAATACAAAATATTATTGCTTATATTCTTCACCGGGACTATTTAAAATATTTAAATGTCATACAAGCACTTCGCAGCGTCCAGCAGGAATATAACGTCAATATCTCATGCATGTTTGAGAAAAGCACTATCGCCAGCCCCCTATCTAGTCTCGTTTCACACGGCCGTCTTTATCTACTTGGCCGGCAATCCGTACTTTCCCGGCCTCTACAGGAATGTACTGTTTCAGACGACATCAGTCCCGGGTGTGTGGGTATCTACAGAGCATGTAACCATCGTTTGGTGCCGGCAAGTGGTTAAAACCATCAATAGGTACCTGTTCTCTATCGTGGACCCTGTGACAGAGCAGCTGATACCGGATAAGAAGGTCCAATTGGCGCTGGCTCGGCAATATTTTCTGGTATGTTACCTATTAGTTCGTTCCTTTGTTGTATTACATTTATGACTTCTATAAGTTGCTATGGAAATGGAAGTGTTATTGAAGTAAAATGGTATATGGTCCCTGGTTGATAATTGTGATTATTTAAATTTAACGATAGAAATTTAAAAAAGGGGGCCGCTTTCTACTGTATTTTGTATTTAAGTATCTTTTGAATACCTACATCATAATAATATTTACGTTGCTGGATTCGTTAATCTATGCGTCCAAAGTCAAAACGGCCGTTTTTTAGGGTACCGTACTCAAAGAGTAAAACGGGACCCTATTACTAAGACTTCGCTGTCCGTCCGTCTGTCTGTCACCAGGCTGTATCTCAAGAACCGTGATAGCTAGAGAGTTGAAATTTTCACAGATTATGTATTTCTCTTGCCGCTATAACAACAAATACTAAAAACAAAATAAAATATATTTTTAAGGGGGGCTCCCATACAACAAACGTGATTTTTTTGCCGTTTTTAGGGTTCCGTACTCAGAGTAAAACGGGACCCTATTACTATAAATATATATATAATAATGTCCGTCCGTCCGTCTGTCTGTCACCAGGCTGTATCTCACTGATACCGTGATAGTTCCAGCTGAAATTTTGACAGATGATGTATTTCTGTTGCCGCTATAAGAACACATCAACAATCACACATAATAAAATAGTTTTTTTATAGATAATGGTACGGAACCCTTCGTGCGCAAGTCCGACTCGCACTTGGCCGGTTTTTTTATAGATAATGGTACGGAACCCTTCGTGCGCGAGTCGCACTTGGCCGGTTTCTTTTGAATTAGTCCACCTTGAAATTACTCAAAAAATTATCATAATTGTAAAGTAGAAATGAAATTATTATTGTATAGGTAACTAATAAATTCATGGCGTTTGTAAAACTGCCATGAATTTATTAAATTATAGGATTATGCAATAATATGCATGCTTATTGCTTATGTTTAATTTGTCTGAATAAAGGGCTTTTTAATTTTTATTAATCCACCTTGTCAGGTGGCGCAGGACTTTGGCACTCTTTGATGGAGGCCTATGTCCAGCAGGGGACGTCTTTCGGCTGATATGATGATGACGATGTTAACATCGCAAGGAAACCTGCATACATCTGTGAAGGAACTCAAAATTGTATGTGAAGTCTCCAACCCGCACCCGGACGTGTACTTGAGTTTATTTGAGTTGGCCGAATTGCATTAAAATAGTCCATTCCAAAACCAACCCTACCATCCATGGCAGAAGATTGCAATTGCAATGACAGTTTTTTTTAAAGTCGGCTACATCAAATAATCGCAACCATAATAGGGAACTTGCATCTTTTTATTTTATTACGAAAATCAAAAGTATAATCCAGCATTAAAACAACTGTAGCATTAAAACTTTCTTATGGTTTATTTTTCTGATGTTATATGCATTTGAAATCTGCACGCGCCGGCACCCCCCGAAAACGCTCTATATTAAACGGGCTTATGCTATGACGTCACAGCATGTATTCTCGGCGCGTTTACTATGGAGTAACTGGAGTAAGTCATTAATTTGCAATTATCTCCACAAAATTTGCGTTTAAGTCTATATTTGTCGTACAAAATATCATTTCTAATTTAATATTCTGTGTAACTGTTGTTATTTTATCGAAAAAAAATTTTTTTTTTGCCATTTTAACGTGAGGTAAAACGAATACAATCGTTTTTTCTTCTTTTTTTCTTTTGTATGATATCTCTACGTATATCCGCATCGATTGACTGCAATTTATTCGAAATTGAAGTCCCATGCAAGTTCCCCATTATAGGCTGATGATGTAGATAGAAGATATAGGGTAAATCGCCAGTAACTGGCCACCGTTCAATAACTGGCCACGTTATACTAAATTGAATTCTATTATAGGTGAACATAGTTCATTTTTAGTTGAGGGGAAGTGTGGCCAGCAATGAAAAACCTTATAATAAAAATGAATTCTATTATAGGTGAACAGAGTTCATTTTTAGTTGAGGGGAAGTGTGGCCAGCAATGAAAAACCTTATACTAAAAATGAATTCTATTATAGACGATGGTAAATTAACCTTACTAAATTGAGAAAGTATCAGAAGACTAATACATTCTCGACGTCTAATGTCATTTATAACTAAGTCGTGTTTTATCGGTGACGTCATGGTGGTATCAATTTCAGTAAAATATTTTGACAGGTGTGGTGACAAACAAAAATTCCGTATACGTGATGAGGGACAGAAAATATGACATTGTATCTCGTTCCCACTTGCGGTATTGTCTATGCATACATCCTTGTCGCTCATGTGTGTATGTGTGCGTGAGTCCCTCTATTTTATTCTACCTCTATGGCAGATGATGATGAGGTAGCATTTATTAAACTTCTGCGAGTCCTCGAAGATGTTCTAAATATTGTTGTATTTCAGGCTAACCGATCAATGGTACTAAACCCTGCCGTGGCGCAGCCTAATGCAACCATGATGGCGGACGCATTCTGGTACGAAGACAACAGGAGGTCATACCAAGTATCACGACCCGAGATAGACAAGTAAGTAAGTGCCAAAGTTGGCCAACTTTGGCCAAGTACTTCTGGCCATTTCAGGACTGACAGACTTAGGTTTACACTCTACGATTAAAGGGCTAAATGATGCCACATGTCTCGTACTGTCGTCACATGACGGTAATATACCTATCCTTAAAATTTTGTCTGCACGTAGAACCGATGGCCGTTTGGGCGGAAAGGTTCTCGAGTGGCGACCACGTACCGGAAGGTGCGGCGTGGGTAGGCCCCCCACAAGGTGGACTGATGAACTGGTCAAGGTCGCGGGAGTCCACTGGATGCGGGTGGCGCAGTGCTGTCACTTTGGCACTCTTTGGGGGAGGCCTATGTCCAGCAGTGGACGTCTTTCGGCTGATATAATGATGATGACGGTTGGTTTCGCTTACATGTTACCAATTTCATAGTGTTGACTATTCGAACGTAGAGTCCAAACGCAATAATATTGCATAACGCCATAATACTAATATGTCACTCACACGCCAACGCCATTGCCACAAGAGCCAATTTAAACCTTATTTGAAAGCACGAAGGTTAGTATGACAAAGTACGCTATAACAGGGTAACACATACAGCTTGAGTAAAAAAAAAGTCGTGAATACGTAAAGGCTTCCGTGCATAAAAAAAAAATTGATTGCATGTAATCATATTCGAAGACACGCAGTTTATGCGGATTAAGAGACCAACCAAAAATTAGTAGCCTTACTTTGGCAATTTATTTATTTACCGTATGGCGTTTACACACTGGTACATAATATGTATTCGTATCGATGTCGCTGATAGAGTTCCAGTGTGCGCTGCGAGGTTCAGAAGGATAAGTGCAACTGCCGAGTTTGTTGTTCTTTTAGCACCACCCGGAGGTCACGTGTAGGGTTTCTAGGGTTATTCCTACGGGCGCAGAACAACAACGAACGACTTTGGCAATGTCCACAGAAGACGCAAATCATTGTATGTCCGACCTTTAGTCGTTTTTGGCGCTGTAGACGCGACAAAACTCACTGCGTCCTTAGGCGTTCTTGCCGTTGCACGTTATAAAAGGGCTATTATGTCTCAGTCCAATTCCAGTTAAGCCCGTATTTCCGCAATCGGAGCATTTCCTAGCGGCTACGTATGTTTTTGGCATTTTTCCAATAGACGGGGGAAACAGTATTTTCGGATGTCGCGATTACGCTATGTTTATTTTAATAGACTACGTCTATGGGCAAGAAAACGTTTCTTTGTTACCGCAAAATTAGGTATAATTTAATTACGCTTAGTTAGCAAATTGAATGTTTATCACTTTTGGACCTTAATAGTCCGGTACGTAAACAGAATGCACCTTCAAAAATTCACAATAGCGCGATTTTTTGTTAATATTTATAATATAATGAGTACTACTAGTAGTAAAACGAGAAAGTGAATTCTAACGTGGATTTAGGTATGACACGGCGTTTTCTTAGCGACCCTTGTAAATCCAGGGAAAGATTATACAAGTGGTATTTTTCTTCAATATAAAGTGTCGCATTTAACTGTCACAACCTTAAAGATTATTCAAGTGAGTTTTGGTAACTGAATTGTGTTAAAAACTATCAAAGATAACGACAGTTTGAATTAATAATATATTCATCAATAGGTTAAATTTATATGAAAATTTGATTTTGAAACCCTTCAACTAGTCACTTAAATATTTTTTTAGGAGATTTATAATTTTTTTAATCGTATCCGGTTTTGCTGACGTAATCTATTAACAAAACTATTAGAAAACGCTAGGTAACATTTTGAATAATCAAATGCGTTGCATTATTGGAGAAAACAATGACTTGTATAATCTTTTCAAAGTTTTACACGTGTTCCTAACAAAAAAGTAAATTATTCGTTCATAATTCATAATTCATTTAATCATTGCCTTATGTGTACAAAAGATCTTATAGCTACATATTGGTATGTCTCAACACAACCCTGTAAGGGCACTGCAATACACTAAGTAGTTCAAAATTTAAACTAAAGACAAACGTGGCACATGTGAATGGCAGAGAGGTCGACGCTTTGTTTGTTTTATCTATTCAGTGGGTGGATATTAAATGTTACTTCTGCAATCTAGGTATTCAGACACTGAGTAGCATTGGCGGCGCGTGAGAATTTTTACTGGACAACCAGGAGCAAAAAAGGGGCTGTTTTTTGATGATTTACGAGTTGGTAATATAAAGCAAGATATTTTAGGCAAACCGGTGGGAATCGGCTTGGGCGCTCCGCCACTGATGTTTTTTCTGCACGAAATGATTTTAAATTTTTGAGAAACTTACTCGCATTTGACTCGTTTTTAATGTGGTTAGGTAGCTTATTATAAATTCTTATTGACATTGGGTGGGGACCTTTTTTGTGTATTTCTAGTTTTGATGTTACTTGAGACAGATTACTTTTAAAACGAGATTCAAAACGACGGGGCATATCTCCAAGTTCAAGGTAAAAATTAGGGTATGTTTTTACAAATTTACACATTTCAAAAATATATATGCATGGTACGGTGAGGATACCAAGATTTGACTGAAAGAAAGAAAGACTGTCTGTTTGTTTAATATGCATTAGTATACGGATGCATTTCTTTTGCAAAATTAACAAGTTATGTGCATTTGCGCTATTTCCCCATAAAATTATAGCATAGCACAGCCATGCCTGGCCAAAGGCATAATATGCCGTGTTCTTTTTCAACTGTCTTAGGGCGTAAATAAATTGGCTAAGTTTAGATTTAATTTTTGTACTCGACGATTAAAATATGTGTATTAAGATTTCATAGAGAATACTGCAACGTCACTCTTTTCATAGTTGTAGTCCATGTTACTGTCGAAACAATCGAAATAACTACTTTTCGATACGCTCCAGACAACTAAAATAAATTCGACCAATCACGTGGCTGCTTTACTGAACTGTAATGAATTGGACCAATAGAATCGCTTTGATGTCGTACGCTCGTTGATGTCTTTTAAGATATCAACAAGCGTACGAGCGATGAGCTGCACTTCGTTTCAACAGTATCGAGTTTGTTTAATTAGTTCAGTTGACTCGTAGAAAATTAATTTTAATGAACTCGTACAAAAAGTATTGTTCACAATAGTGTTATAATCAAGCTTTTTTAATCTCGTACCTTACTTAGGCCACTCAGCAAGCTTCGTGGCCTAAACACGGTACTCGACTAAAAAGCTCTCTATTATAACACGATTGTGAAAAATACTATTTTTGTACGTGATCCTTCCAATTTAAATGGGAATCTATTGTTATGCCGAGAATTGGAAAGTTGGGCACGCATTCTATTTTATTGTTATGAAATGTAAAATTTATGTTTAAGTAAAGTCTAAATTGCATTATTTTGGTTTTAAAAAAGTTTATTTCCAGATTGTGATCGTTTGTCCAATTTAAGATGTTTGTTAATATATTTCCGACAACCTCTCGCTGAGGCTTGCATTAATCTACGTTAATCTACGTTAGAAAATCTTAAAAAATATTTTTCGCTGTTAGTATTTATTGTACTCTCGCTGATTACAAAAAAAATCTGACTTGTGAATTATGTTAGTTTGACGACCAATTACAGTGTTCGCGTACTGGACTATAATGCCGTTACATAGAGTCCACAAGTGCTAAACATTCATTTTCCTCGACCGTACAGTCGCCATCACATACATGGGAGCAAACAAGCACGTCACAAACATCGGAACACACCTCTATTTTCAAGGCATTAGGGTGCATGTGCCGATATTTTTGAACACCTATAGTGTACCTATGTATGTGATGGCGACTGTACATAAACATACACGAGTAAATTTTACATTCCTCGAGGTTCATAATCATAAATATCAAAGCAACTTTAACAATAAATTCGTGTTATACTACCTACACAAATTTTCACAGACGACTGTTCCTATTTCTTTTTTGTTTACGAGTATTGAGGTCCAATATCGTATATGTATACTGGACTAGCCCATCGGGTTTTTAGAAATGCTAAGTGAAAATGTAGTGTGATGTGGATATAATTGTAAAAATGCCCATAGTACTTGTAATAATTAATAAATGCCTTTATAATTAGGTATCCATATTATACTAGCTTCTCGCGCGACTCCGCCCTCCTAATACAAAGAAAGAATATAGGTGACATATTTTTTTTAATAAAATAAGCTGGACGGACAGAATGACAAATGAAGAAGTTTGAGAATGGTGGGAGAAAAAAGAAACCTGCTGAACACAATTGAAAATAGACGAGGCAAAATGATAGGTCACTTAGAAATATTATAGAAGGTAAGATCGAAGGATCAAGGGGTAGAGGTCGATCAAGGATAAGCTTTGTACAGCAACTAAAAGCAAAAGCAAATGTCTTGTCTTACCGGGACCTAAAGAAATTAGCCGAGGACCGAGAGAACTGGCGCATACTCCACCGACAAGAGCCAAGCTCTTAAATGTTGATGATAATGATTTTATTTAAATCGGATCACTAGTTCCGTAAATTACCCCTTATTATTCAAATGTTTACCATACTTATTATCATACGTCGGACTCCAGCGGGCATTTTCGTGGCATGTCAGAATGATAGGTAAGGTTCGCAAATCAATCAATTCACTTTCGAGTACTTGTACTTAGTATTTGGTACCTAGTATTTATAATGTGAAATTCCAATAATGTGACCTTTCTGTGACATAAGTTCGAAGTGATGTCGTGCAAATTAACAAATAAAGCAAATCTTTCTATTGATTAGACGGCACTCTACCAACAAATATAAGTATGAACAACAGTCATAATGACGCATGTCAGCTATTTATTTGTTTTTTTAAGTGGCCACTTCAGTGGGCTATCAGTCATCACTTCAAAGAGTATTTACACATTAAAGATGAATAAATGATAATTCGGGTAACTAATTTAATTAACTATGTTACAAATAATACATTATAATACTCGTAAGTTAAGATTTTTTTGTAAACCTTACCTTGCCCTCAAACTGCCCCATATAGACCGACGTATGCTTATTATTCAAATGTGATGACCTGATGACAGTTCAACATATAAATTTTTATTTTTTTTTATTTTTATTTTATTTTTTTATATGGTGTAGGAAACTGTCACCTCCAACCATCTCCACTTATAATAAATCTCTAAATTAAAAAAAGAATCAGCCAGTTTGAAACTAAGCTTTGCGCGGTTCGAATGTTCTCAGCATCCCATGAACGGAAAAATATGAAACATTTTATATAGGTACATTATTATTCTAGCTGCAACTTAGGATAGTTTTTATCCGACTGCGACAGTTAATTAATTTTCCGAAATATACGACTTCATTTAATTTTTCATTTATTTTTATTGGAATCAAACGCTGCTCCAACTGTCAGCTATAAGAACCGTCAAATTTTCGTCAAAATGGCGGAATTGCTTTGCCTTTCACTTATTAATAATTTAAATCCCGTCTACGATAGACCTTTACGAGACAAATGCTAAAATATAAACCATAAAAAAATATTCGATTCTGATATGAGAACTTATATGCGCAAATGTCGTTTTATGTCGTAATTTCAATAAATGAAATCAACAAATTTGAACAATATAATTAACACGAATTTGTTTTTTTTGAATGACAATGGCACGCGCTCGGCGCATTCAGCCAAAGTACCTGCGGCGCTACCACGAAAACCGATACTCAATCAAATAAATCAAAACAAATTAGTGCGATAGAGATAGAGATACCCGAATATTTTCGAATTCCGAAGTTCGTGGTTATAGCTCAGGAATCGAAAATATGGTAAATAATCATAATGTATTTTCTCGAAAAAGAATTTAAAATAAATATAGTCAAATGGAGAAAAAAACAAAGCAAGAGGTTATATAGGTAATGATTAAGTTATTAGAGTCCAAAGTTTTAAGAGGGGGTATGTTCTGTCCCTTTTCCGCAAAACGCACCTTCATATGAAACGATAGTTTTTTACTATTACGCTCGAGTATATTGACGTCACAGTCCCTCATCGTTTTCTCACTCTAACAAGCGACATTAAAACGGATGTAGCTTCATAATTTTTTGAGATATTTGAATGGGAGTTTCATTATCTTCTATCTATTTATACATAATAAATGCCTATGTCCTGACTGACTTATTCACTCAATCACTCACTCACTCACTCATCAACGCACAGCCGAAACTACTAATCTTAGAGAGTTGATTTTTGCACAGTATGTTGCTTTTATAACGTGGGCTAGGGATAAAAAGGGATTTTTGAAAATTCTACCCCTAAGGGGGTAAAATGGGGGTGCAAAGTTTGTATGGGAGAACCTTTTTTTTTGAGCTATAGACTTAAACTTTGTAGAAAAATTAGTTATAAGAATACAAATGAAACACTTTCAGCGTTTTGGAAAATTCCACCCCTACGGGGGTAAAATAGGGGTGCAAGGTTTGTATGGGGGAAACATTTTTTTTTTTAAATAGAGACTTAAAACTTTGTAGAAAGATCAGTCATTAGAATACAAATAAAGAACTTTCAGGGTTTTAGATAATTCTACCCCTAAAGGGGTAAAATAGGGTGCAAAGTTTGTATGGGAAAAACATATTTTTTTTTAATAGAGACTTAAAATTTTGACGAAAAATTACTTATTAGAACATGAAAAATACTACATTCGGCGTTTTACAAAAATCATTCCCTAAGGGGGTTAAAAAAGGGTGCAAGGTTTGTATGGGGAACACTTTTTCTGAGCTAGACACTTAAAACTTTGTAGAAAGATTACTTATAAAAATACAAAAAAAAAGACTCAGCGTTTTGAAAAAATCTATCCCTAAGGGGGATAAAAAGGGGTGCAAAGTTTTTATCAGGGAAAGTTTATGTTTTTGAGTTAGAGACTTGAAACTTTGTAGAAAGATTACTTATTTAAATACAAAAAAAGAACACAAATCGTTTTAGAAAATTCCACCCCTAACAAGGTTAAAAAGGAGAGCAAGCTTTGCATGGGCAACACTTTTTTTTGAGTTAGACTTAAAACTTTGCAAAAAGATTACTTAAAACTATTCAAAATGTTACTTATTAAAATTAATAATAAAGTACTTTCAGAGTTTTAGAAAATTCCACCCCTAAGGGGGTTAAGAAAGCTTTGTATGGGCAACACTTTTTTTGAGCTAGAGACTTAAAAGTTTACGAAAAAAGTTCTTTCAGCGATTAGAAAAATTCAACCTCTAAGGGGGTTTAAAAGGGGGTTCAAATTTTAAATGGCGAGCAATAAAATTTTAAAGTGTGAGTAAGAGATTTTTAACTTCGGTCTTATTCAGTACGTTAAAAGACTACAAAACTGATTTCAGAGTTTTTCCAAATTCATCCCCTAAGAGTGTTAAAATTGGTTCAAAGTTTGAGTATTTCAAGGCATTTTTAAAGTATGAGATTTTTAACTTTGGTTTTAGACTGTTTGTTCACAAACTAGAAAATGAACATCAACTTTTTTTTTAATTATCCCCTAAAAGAGGGTTCAAATTTTGTATTGAGAGAAATCATTTTCTAAGACGATAAAAAGTTCTACGCGGACGAAGTCGCGGGCAACAGCTAGTACTCTATAAATTAATAATCGCGGTTTGATTAATATGCCTGAGTGGTGACGTAATATAGAAACGTTGCGACGCTACAGCGGTCTTTTTAATATACTTAGCTTTTTTTATGATTCGTAAAAAACAGATTATGTTATCAATATTTTTAAGAGAGTACTTGCCGGGGTGGCAAGCTTGGCCGAATTTCACCTTCCCATACAAACGGAGCTTCGTTCTCATTTTAAAACTAAGTGTTGGATTGTAACGAAACTTTGCATATACAATGGCATGAGGTGTGAATGTATGTTTAATGATGTGTTATCCGAATATATTCCTATTCTATTCTATATCTTATCTAGGTCTGTAATTAGTTTATAAGGCTCCAGTTTATAAAACAAACGAAATAAGAGCGAAAACAAGTTTTGTATGAAGAACTCAAATTCGCTGTTTTTTTTACTATGGTCTCTAAACAAATTACAGACCTGGACCTTACTTAACTTATTCTATGTACAAAGTTTCAGAGTTAACTAGCAAGTCGTTTTTAAATGAGAGCGTAACTACGTTTGTATGGAGAACCGAGCTTGCCGGGGACTCTTAATGTTTGCCTGTTGTAAATAAGTAAATGCCATACGATTAAATAAATGATAACTTAACATATATATATATATTTTTTTTATTTTTATTTATTAACCAAAGATATAAAAAACTTATTCTAAAACATGTCCCTGCAAAACTGTTTGAACAGTTTGCCTGCAGGTAAGTCTCTTTTATGCTTAATATACATAACATAATAATAACATCGTTTTTAATCCTATTTTATACTTAAATGCTAACTTATTAATCTTATTATAAATATGAGTGTGATAACGCTTGCTTGCAAAATAAGCAAACGCTACTTAAGTGTATGCAGTAGGCAGTGCCGGTTTTAGTACTAACAGCGCCCTGGGCGAGATTTCTACGGCGCCCCCTAATTGCAATTCAAACCCATACGAAAAAAGGCGAAGGATAATAATGAAATAACCATTTATGAAAAGAAATAAACATTTATTAAAAAAACTAATAAAATTTTACTTTTCTAGCCTTTTTATCGGCGAACTCTTTTATTAAGTTATCAAAGTCGATGTTTTCAGCTATTTCATTTTCGATCGACAAAGTTGCCAAGTTTGTCAATCTACATTGTGATATCGTCGATCGCAGATAGGTTTTTATTAGCTTAAGCTTAGAAAAACTCCTCTCTCCACTAGCAACCGTTACGGGAATAGTTAATAATATTCGTAATGCTATCCAAACATTTGGATATAGTTCTTTTAAGTTGCGGTCTTTAATAAAATTTAAAACAAAAACAGGAGTAACCACTTTCTGATCAGGCAAAAACGATTTCAGACTTATGAGTTCATCGCACAACATACATCCATCTATATCTGATTTGGAATTTACATTTAATTTCAATTGAAGATCACTACAGAGTTTGATAAGGTCGTGTTTTTCTGGAATCTGTTTTAAATTGTACAAAAAAGACCAAGATTCCGAGTACTCACATAACTGTTCAAATCTTTCGTTGAGTGAAGTTAACGTCGTGTCCAAAAGACAGTTGAAAAATTCAACCTCAAATTTTTTTTCTGGAGAAGTTATAGGCTCATCTTGGGCAATTTCACCAGCTTGGCGCTTAACACGTCGAATTCTTGTTGTCGCTCTAAACACAGGTTCTATTTCTAACTCTTCAGCCAATTCCTTCGCAGTTAGAATGGCGCTTTTAAAGCCTGTATTTCTATATTCTTCCAAGAAATTGCAGCATTTTTTCAGCATGTCTGTGCATTTACCGAGATCCATGTCTGTTGATTGTAGAGATTTACTAACGACATTAATTTGAAAAAGTATGTCATACCAGACAACCAATGAAACTATGAAGCCGAAATCTTTTAGTTGTTCGGCTAGAGTAGTAGCCTCATGAGAGACTTGAACATCAGTTTGCTGAGTTTTGATAGCCAAAGTGATTAAAGCGTCATGGACGGCGCTAATTTGATAACGGACTGCTTTAACACTGCCTATTCTTGCTTCCCAACGCGTGTCACTGAGTTTTTTTATAGTGTACAATCCCAAGTGATCGGTCAGAATTTTCCATCGATGAACAGAAGCTGAAAACAACGTAAACAACCTCTGAAGTACTCCAAACAAAGTGACAGATTTTACAGATGACTTAGCGGCATCGCATAGTACGAGATTGTAGCTATGACAGCCACACGGCACATATACAGCTAAAGGATTTATGTCCAGAATTCTTCTTTGAACTCCAATATTTTTTCCTTTCATGTTTGCTCCGTTGTCATAGCCCTGACCTCTACAATCGTTCAATTCCAGTCCGTATTTATTTAAAATATCAATAATAACTTCAGTCAGCCTTTCACCAGTCGACTCATTAACAGGTATAAATTCTATGAAATGCTCTTTTACTGATATTTTATCGACATCTGATGATAAATCAACAAATCGTATTGTCAGTGAAAGCTGTTCTATATGACTAATGTCCGGAGTACAGTCAGCTATAATAGAATAATATTTCGATTTCTTTGCACGTGATATGATTTCTGACTTCACTTTTTCACCCATCAGCTCTATTAATTCATTTTGAATGTCTTTTCCGCAGTAGTGGTCAGAAACATCACCCTTTACAGCTAAACGCAAGTGCTCCTCCATAACTGGATCAAATTTGGCTAGTAGTTGTACTAAACCCAAGAACTTTCCATTATTTGGCGTATATAGTTTGTCGGAAGTACCTCTAAACGCCATATTGTTTTCAGCTAAATACAGTGTAATATGCATTAATCTAGACAAAATATTATTCCACCTTGTAGTTTCCTTTCTAATCAAATGTTGCTCTTGACAATCTATTGTTTTTCCCGTTTTTAATCTTAGTTCAGCCTCAATCCATGAGAGGTAAAACTTCTTATGAAAAGTGCTACTTTCATGAACTTTTAACATTTCTGATAAGTGTTTCCAGTCGTTATATCCTTCAGATGCTAAATTCGACGTTGAGCTGCTATCAAATAGCCGGCAACAAAAACAGTAAACTCGATTTTTAGAAACTGAGTATATTAACCAACGACGCTGAATTATTTCATTGTTTGCAAGTTTTTTTGTAAAATGAGAATTTGAGAAATGTCGCCCTGTATCATTTTTTGGATAATTATCAATGTGAGTTTGCACTGGGCCATTAGTTATTATATGATCAATAACTTTGCTATTTCGAGTGAGTGGCCAAGTGGCTGGATCCGATATATTTGGAGCAAGAGAACTAATGTCATCTAGAATTTGTATTTGTTGTACATCACCAATAGTGTCATCCTGAGCAGCATCTGTAATTGTAACACAACTTGTCTCCTCACTTCGGGAAACTTCGTCCACAATCTCTTCAACAGCTAACTGATCTGACTTGTCAGACAGAGACTCCACTACCGATGCATTCGCTTGTATTTTAGATGTAGATGCCACATTAAGGTCTTGATTTTTTGTTGTGATATATTTGCCTATATTCATAAACTTTTTTGTTTTTTCAAATTCCTTCTCTTTTTCTGCTTTTCGCTTTCTATATTTTGATCCAGATGGTTTTCTTTTGAAAGGATCAACGTGTTCAGACATTTTGTACTAATCAAATCTGCAACAAATTAAATCTGCGTAAGTCCGATCATTTCTATAAATTAATTAAATATAGCGCTATTGAGGGAGGACGACCAAAAACGCTTTATATTCAGTAGCCTTACCATGAGTTTGTAAAAACGTTCTCTTCTCGCTATCGAAAACTATCGCTTTGTCCCTGTCATTGTGGTGCACGTGAAAGAGACAAAGCTATAGTTTTCGATAGCGAGAACGTTTTTTCAAACTCATGGTAAGGCCACAGGAAAGCGTTAGCATACACGTGAACTACGATCGAAAAATCTAGGTAAGGTAATATTGTCATGGCAGCGGAATAATTGTGAAATGTTATATTTAAAAGCTTGTGTTACGTGATAGTGCTTAGATTTGTATGAAAAAAATCACGATCATCCACTCGTTCCCGAAAAAATGACTTCTATGTACAGTCAGATGCAAAAGTCGGTGGACACTTTTCACCTTTAACACAAAGGCTTACGAATGAACAGGCTTCATCCACTTTTACACTTGACCGTACCTCCTCGACATTCATTTATTATCTCCGTGTTAAAATTTCATCAACATTATATAGTCAGTTCTAGAGATATTTTATAATATACTAGCTGTTGCCCGCGCAGCTACGCTCGCGTGGTATCCCTATTTAAACCTATAACCCTTTTTTGTCGCATCGCAATCGGTTAAAAAGTAGCCTATAGCAGTCTCATGAGTTCCAACTATACATATGTCAAATTTCATCACAATCGGTTTAGTGGTTTAGGCGTGAAGGGAAGACAAACGAACAAACAAACAAACACACTTTTCCATTTATAATATTAGTATGGATAATTTACTTTAAATAGATTACCCCACTCCAAACATAACAAACAAACAAATGTTACCTCTTTAGTATAATAAGTAAAGATAGTTAAAATAAAATTGTACTTACCTAATTAGTGAAATAATCCGTCATGAAGCAAATACCTACTTAAACACTATTTGAATTTCAACTTTTTGGATAAAACCTATGTCACTCTGTAGTCGGCGACAAAAAGTAAAAAACATGCACTTCGTAACTTAGCGTGGACCGCCTGATTACTGCGTCTGTTTGTTTTAAAATATGTAATTACGATAACTGTTTTTAAGTGCGTGCACCGATTGATTGAATGAATAAGAATGAGCTGTGTTCCGCTCCATCAAAAATAACGTCAACTCTTCTGTCTCTTCTGAACTAAAATGTTAAAAAGAGATAGATAATGTGTTTCTCTGTGGTCGGGGATTCCCAGTTTTAACGGATTGAGCACTGCGTTCCATTCTAGTGTTGCCAACACATCGTTTTTTTTTTTCACTTACAGAGATGGGAATATAAAGAAAATGTTAAAAAGAGATAGATAATGTGTTTCTCTGTGGTCGGGGATTCCCAGTTTTAACGGATTGAGCACTGCGTTCCATTCTAGTGTTGCCAACACATCGTTTTTTTTTTTCACTTACAGAGATGGGAATATAAAGGGGCGCCGCTTCACGGCGCCCCTTAAAGTCCGGCGCCCCTGGGCGGTCGCCCAACCGCGCCCTACCCTAACGCCGGTACTGGCAGTAGGTGTTTTTTTAGTGTTTTTTTAAATTTATGTTTATTTGGTTCATGTCGGATGTCTAGTTTCCGTGTTTTCTCTCGTAGGTATTAATGGAAGTTGTAGCCTTACATTTATCCTGCCTGATATTTACATACATAGTTAGGTAATAAATAGAACCTAAAAAAGCTAGATTAAGCATCGATTAAAAAAATATCTCTTAGATGCCCTGTAGAAATCTTCTTACACTTTTTATAGAGCATTCATGTGATCCCTAGTCACATGCATATTTTTTAAAGTAGGTAATACTGATGTACAATAAATACATTGTAGATATTTAAGACAATGAGACTGTAATTTGACTTCACAGTAAACTGATAATTAAGTTTTGTGGAGATATGTACTACTCTAATTTTAGTTTTTAATAAATAAAATAAATATGCGCTGTTTCACAATATACATTAAAAAAAACTGGTAGGTACGGTACACTAACTTTATTTCAATAACGATAGACTCTCGATTTTTTTATAAATTGATATCTAATATCGTTGGTACTCAAATGTACGAGTAATTCATGTACCGCTGAGGGCTTATTTATTGTGATAATGATAATTGTACCTACTCTTGTGCTAGTTATAATGATTAGATTTAAATTTGATACCTATCTACATACATCTAACGTTGTTATCAATCCTTGCGACAAATCAAACGTATTTCTGATATTAAACGTAAACATAAGACGAGACCGTTGGCCGCTGCGGCGGAAAGGTTCGCGAGTGGCGTTCACATACCGGAAGACGCGGCGTGGGTAGGGTAGACCACCCACAAGGTGTATTGATGACCTGGTGAAGGTCGCGGGAGTCCGCTGGATGCGGGTGGCGCAGGACCGATCACTTTGGCACTCTTTGGGGGAGGTATATGTCCAACAGTGGACGTCTTTCGGCTGATATGATGATGATGTTGATTAGACGGGATAAACTACAACGTGATTATGGAGACATTCAATCGCATTTTCCAAAGATGACACTACAGATAAAGTAAGAAACAAAAAAGGCTTTTTTTAAAGTCTCTATGGCATTGCCATAAGATTGTTTTTCGCTTGGCCTGGGGAAAATATTCTTACACTATACGTACTTAATGAAAACTTGGTTTTATGTTACATGTCACATCTGGCCACAAAGTGGCAATTAACGCCCGCTAAGCGTGCGGAAAATCCCCATTCCTAGCTTAGGGGAGACATAGAATTGTATATACAAAAATAAATAAAGAAAGCCTCAGATCGCAAATATTTGACGCTCGAGCTGAATGCAACGGCAATAAATGTGACATTCTTTGTATTACCGCCCTAATGAGAAATGTTCTATTATCTAGCCGCCCAAAGGTATATTTATAGCCATCCTTCTCTTCAATGGAATGTATAGTATTTGGCTCATACATATATTTAGGTTCGCGTCTGTCCTGTGGACACTGCCAAAGTTATGGCCCTTAACTTTGCCAATGTCCACAGGAGATGCCAAATTTTTTGTTGCACTCTTTATCCGCATAAACGGCTCCTCTTCTATAATTCAATGTGATAAAAACATATATGACCACAGGAAAGTCGCCTTTTGTTTTGCTGACAGTGTATGTATGATCCATTTATTCCATTCTAAATTGGAGCTGTTGCATTTCTTACGTTGGATTTTGAAACAAAACTAACTTGACTCTATTCCCTAAAATCTGGTTCAAGTTAATTCAAATTTTCTGTAATTTTTTTCTTGTATGGTGGGTGGCCAGGGGCTATCGGCCTTGCAATAGAATATTTTTCTAATATTCGACATATACTTGCGCGAAGTAACACTTGATTAAATCAATAAGTCGGTTGAAATAATCGCTAAACAATCCATTCATCACGATAGGAATTACATGTAATGTTAGATTTATTACGCCCTTATCAGACAATGAAACTGCAATTATTTCCCGGCCTGTACAGTCACCGGCATTAATTTAAATGATGGAATAAAGGCCGCAAAAATATCTGATACAACTCTATTCCTAGAGCCGTTAGAGCGTGTCAGATATTTTTGCGGCCTTTGATCCGTCATATTGATGCCGGTGACTGTACAACAATGTTTATCTTTCCAGAATGACCTACTTAATGATAAGGTTGGCGAGCTTCCCGCAAAACCGTTTTGTCGCCATTGAAGCTGTTAACTTGGATGACAAGGATTGGGTGTTTGGATGTAACGCTCAGTACACTTATAACACTTATAGATATTGGTAAGTACCATTGTGTTAGGTCATATACTTAGTATACTTTGGATATGAACCCACGATTTACTGTCATTCAGTACAAATGGAAAATGTACAACTCGTAATTATTGGTCGAATCTGAATATTGTCAATTTGAAAATCGTGTAAATGGAATATTGACCAGCCTGAATAATGCAAAAATTAGTGTCCGACCGGAGGTTCGGTTTCGGCCAGTTTCGGCCAAAAAATCATGATTCGGCCGTAGTTTCGGTTTCGGCCAAAAAACGGCCGCACCTTTCGGCCGAGCCGAAACTTACGAAACGGTACTTCGGGTCGCGTTCGGCTAACTTCGGGTTCGCTCGTGCCAACCGGCAATATGGCGTAGCTCGCCAGCCACTGGCTCAGTGAAGTGACCCTTTGTGTGCTTGTTCCCGGAATTATGTTAAGTTGTAGTAAACCTTGTTTTATTTAGTTTTGTCGCATATGGTCCCGTTCGCAATTCGTCCCGTTCGGCAATTCGTCCCGGGTAGGTACGACGATTAGCGAAGCGAAGAGGAGTGTTAGATATACTGTGACCCTACAGCGCGCGAGCCGAGCGAGCGAAGCGAGCGTGCTGCGGGAGCGGCCGGCGAAGCGCCAGAACCGATTTTTTTTTAGTATTACCTACATTACGAACGGGACGAATTGCGATCGGGACGAATTGTCGAACGGGGCGAATTACGAACGGGACCATATGCGAAAAAAGGTTTTATTTTATACAACCTTCACGAGTTTCAATATAAATATAAAAATTTTTCAACGATTTTAACTAGTTTACAAAAGGTTCGGTTTTGGTTTCGGCCGAAACTAGAGCCGAAGCCGAACCTTCGGTTTCGGTTTCGGCAAAAAACCATGTTTCGGTCGGACACTAGCAAAAATGTAATAACGTTCTAAAAGTAATATTGACATACTTGCAGAAAGCATAAATAAATACGTCCAGATGGAATATTGTACACTCCAGAAATATGACCAATGGGAAATTTAATGACTTTCATTTAAATAAGACAAGATTCACTTTGCACGTTTTTAAATATGAACCTATTTCGCACTGGACAAAATTCCATTTGGGCTAGATTCATTTTGAACAATAAAAAATTTGGTCATAAAAAAGTATAGCAATACACTAGTATAGTTCAGTTTTGATGGTATTACTTTTGGTGCTATTTCAAAAGCGTCATTTCGTGTTGACGATTTTCCATTTGTACCGAATGACTGTAAATCGAACCCACTACCTCTGCATACCGTGCATCGCTCTGAACCAACTGAGCTAACTGATTAATTTTTAAATTTTTCACTTTGATTGGAATTTGGCACTCTGTATATTACTACTTTGCCACTAGACATTTTAACTGGCCAGTTTTCTATCATTGCAGCAAGCAAGCAACTTCACTGACAGAGCTTAGCCGCTGGACCGGCGCCGCGGACTCTAGCAAGCGGAGACTAGCCACAGTGCACCTCCACAGTATTCAAGAGAAGCATCCCGACTGGTCGCACGTGGTCGTCAAGGTGTCCCCTACTAGAAGACCGGTAAGGATGACTTACATACTTATTAACAGCAAACAAGGCACTTCACTGAAAGAGCTTAGCCGCTGGACCGGACTCTAGCAAGCGGAAACTAGCCACAGTGCACCTCCATAGTATTAAAGAGAAGCATCGAGACTGGTAGCACGTTGTCCTCAAGGTGTCCCCTACTAGAAGACCGGTAAGGATGACTTACATACTTATTAACAGCAAACAAGGCACTTCACTGAAAGAGCTTAGCCGCTGGACCGGACTCTAGCAAGCGGAAACTAGCCACAGTGCACCTCCATAGTATTAAAGAGAAGCATCGAGACTGGTAGCACGTTGTCGTCAAGGTGTCCCCTACTAGAAGACCGGTAAGGATGACTTACATACTTATTAACAGCAAACAAGACACTTCACTGACAGAGCTTAGCCGCTGGACCGGACTCTAGCAAGCGGAAACTAGCCACAGTGCACCTCCATAGTATTAAAGAGAAGCATCGAGACTGGTAGCACGTTGTCGTCAAGGTGTCCCCTACTAGAAGACCGGTAAGGATGACTTACATACTTATTAACAGCAAACAAGGCACTTCACTGACAGAGCTTAGCCGCTGGACCGGACTCTAGCAAGCGGAAACTAGCCACAGTGCACCTCCATAGTATTAAAGAGAAGCATCGAGACTGGTAGCACGTTGTCGTCAAGGTGTCCCCTACTAGAAGACCGGTAAGGATGACTTACATACTTATTAACAGCAAACAAGGCACTTCACTGACAGAGCTTAGCCGCTGGACCGGACTCTAGCAAGCGGAAACTAGCCACAGTGCACCTCCATAGTATTAAAGAGAAGCATCGAGACTGGTAGCACGTTGTCGTCAAGGTGTCCCCTACTAGAAGACCGGTAAGGATGACTTACATACTTATTAACAGCAAACAAGGCACTTCACTGACAGAGCTTAGCCGCTGGACCGGACTCTAGCAAGCGGAAACTAGCCACAGTGCACCTCCATAGTATTAAAGAGAAGCATCGAGACTGGTAGCACGTTGTCGTCAAGGTGTCCCCTACTAGAAGACCGGTAAGGATGACTTACATACTTATTAACAGCAAACAAGGCACTTCACTGACAGAGCTTAGCCGCTGGACCGGACTCTAGCAAGCGGAAACTAGCCACAGTGCACCTCCATAGTATTAAAGAGAAGCATCGAGACTGGTAGCACGTTGTCGTCAAGGTGTCCCCTACTAGAAGACCGGTAAGGATGACTTACATACTTATTAACAGCAAACAAGGCACTTCACTGACAGAGCTTAGCCGCTGGACCGGACTCTAGCAAGCGGAAACTAGCCACAGTGCACCTCCATAGTATTAAAGAGAAGCATCGAGACTGGTAGCACGTTGTCGTCAAGGTGTCCCCTACTAGAAGACCGGTAAGGATGACTTACATACTTATTAACAGCAAACAAGGCACTTCACTGACAGAGCTTAGCCGCTGGACCGGACTCTAGCAAGCGGAAACTAGCCACAGTGCACCTCCATAGTATTAAAGAGAAGCATCGAGACTGGTAGCACGTTGTCGTCAAGGTGTCCCCTACTAGAAGACCGGTAAGGATGACTTACATACTTATTAACAGCAACCACGGCACTTTGCTGACAGCTTCGCCGTTGGACCGGACTCTAGCAAGCGGAAACATATACAATAATAAACAAAAACATTTAAAAATAATTGTCACGAACATAATAGGCTTGTTGCGTGGTGTTAAAATTGATAACGTCGTTTTGCTAAATGGATAGTAAACCATCAAATGATTGTAATAAAGTATAAATTACAAAATATAATTAAAATCATAATAAAAAGATATGAACCTTGACAGTTTAGAAAAAAAAGTTTTTTTATTTATTGTCCAAGAGTAAATTTAAAGGTACCAATAGAATCTTTACGCTTTTATAGAAACAAATTTGTAAGACATCTATGGACATAAACGCAGTATTTCGCGACCAAAACAGCAATTTACTTCATTTTCCATGCAACGGTTAGTACAAATTGCACGGTGTGACGTCATACTTTAAAGCCAATCAGTATGAAGCGTTTCGGCTGCTGTCAGCGAGGTCCGTCTTTAACTCGATTTTTGGGTATTAATGTCCTTTAAATGTAGTTGCTTCCATACAAACATTTGTTCATCTACTAAAACTGGTTCGAATGGCATAGTAAACAAATTTAATGTCACAAGCCCATTCGACGAATATACTCAAAATAATATATATAATGACTTCATTTTGTTTCCTACCTTAAACACTCGTAATTTTCCAATTCATGCCGTTTTCTTGGCAAATTGTGTTCAAGCGTCGTTTGCGGCTTGTAGAACACAAACAATTGTCTGGAAAAAAAGTGCATAAAGTAATGTATACATATAAAACGAGATGCGATATCAAGAATAGTAGTTTATGTAACTGTACATAATGAAGGATATTAAACATATGCAATAAGGGCAACAGTTGCATAAAATACTATTATTTCGAAATATTTGTTTATGAAGTTGGCAACACTGCAATATAGTGGCCGATTTAAAAAAAGTTAAACAGTGCTTTTATGAAAAATGTATGAACCAAAAAAGTACGCTAAACAGTGCGTTTTGGGCCATATCGCATAGAGTTTTTCGACTACTTATTATTGGTGGCATTGTATTTGAGCTACAGCCTATATATCACATGGCTATTAAAGTGTACAACACGTTGCCTATCCCATGGACAGAACTCCCCAAGAACAAATTTCTCTCTAAGCTGAGAACTTTATTGGTTGACGAATGTTTTTATACAATAAATGATTTTTTCAATAAAATGAAAGTAATTAAACATAATAGATAATTGGAAATAAAAATTATTAACTAGGATAAGGTACTGTAATTAAAATTTTATTGACATAATTGAATATTTTCTGTATATAATGTAATTACTTTTTTTTTTATGATGGTTTTATATTTGTAGTGACATGTTCCACTATTACTATAAATATTATAATTAATTTGATACATAGTTTTAAAATTATTGTATACCGTTAAGCGGTTGATTGTGACACACGCATAACTTAGTCCTATAACAACTAGGGTCGTTTCGCCGGTTAGCGACCACTTAGCCGAGTTGCTCACTTTAGATTAGTAAAAATATACCTATTCAATTTACACACATAATAGATGGTATTCGTAAAGGCTCTGAGTATAGTCAAGTTTTGAAACCTACAATAAAATATAGCACTTTCATCCATAGATTAGGAAAAAATATAGAAAAGGTTACAAAATTGCGAATTCGCTAGATAGCGACCGCTTTAGTCGGTTTGCGACCACCTGTTAGCTAGTTAGCGACCACTCTTGCAAATAGTGTTTTAGTAGTTAATAAAACGATTTATCATCATCATCATCATATCAGTCGAAAGACGTCCACTGCTAGACATAGGCCTCCCCCAAAGAGTGCCACAATGACCGGTTTTGCGCCACCCGCATCCAGCGGATTCCTGCGATCTTTACTAGGTCATCAGTCCACCTTGTGGGGGTATATCCACTCTGCGCCTCCCGGTACGTGGTCGCCATTCGAGAACCTTTCCGCCCCAACGGCTATCGATTCTACGTGCAATATGCCCGCCCACCGCAACTTAACTTTAGCGATTCGGATGGCTATATCGGTTACTTACCTTGGTTATGTTGCGGATAGCCTCATTTCTGATGCGATCACGCATAAAAACTCCCAGCATAGCCCTCTCCATTGCCCTTAGGGTGCTGACTTTTAGCCTTCTTATGAGGCCCATAGTAAGCGACCACGTTCCAGTGCCATACGTCATCACTGGCAACACACACTGGTCAAAGACTCGCCTTGAGACACTGCGGAATATTGGACGAAAAGATGTGCCATAGCGTAGCTTCCCGAACGCTACCCAGACGAGTCGGATTCGACGATTGACCTCTTTCTCTCAAAGTTTGACCTACCTAACTGCCCTTATACCACTATAAATAGGAGTGTAGACTAACCATTTATTATTAATCCAAAAAAAGAAGGCAAAATGATAAGCCTAAGTGACGATAATCCCATTCATATATCTCCAAAAATTACGAAGCTACAACCGTTTTAATATTGCTTGTTAGAGAGAGAAAACGCTAGTGGATCGTGACGTCACAATCCCCGAGCATCATAGTAAATGACAATCATTTCATATGAAGGTGCGTTTTGCGGAAAAGGGATAGAATACACCCCCTCTAAAAACTTTGGATACTATAACTTTGTGATTACTTAATCCCCTGCTCTTTTTTTTCTCCATTTGACGTTACATTTAATCCTTTTTCGAGAAAATTCATCATTATAGGTAATTTTATTCAGTGTCTACACCCCTAAATTGTTACTCTTCTAAATCTACTTTACATTGCTGTGTCAATGAAGAATAGAATCGAAAAAAGCGCGCCATCTCGCTCACACCATAGTGCTTTTATATATATTGCTATTACAGTCACACATGTCATTCATAGTAGGTATCTAAATGCCACCTTTTTACAAGCTTTTATTTAACTTTTAGATTATATTCTACTTACACTAGCGTCTGCCCACGACTCCGTCCGCGTGGAAATCGTTTATATCGTAGCTTTATACAAACTTTCACCCCCTTAGGGAATTATTTCGGGGATAAAAACTATTCTAGGTATGTCTCTTCCCGGGACTCATACCAAATTTCATCAAAATCGGTCCATTGGTTTTAGCGTGAAGAGATAACAGACAGACAGACATACACACTTTCGAATTTATAATATAATCATCTCATATAAATTATTTATTATTATATAATATAATATATAATTATATATTATTATTATATTATATATACTATGGACATAACATGGATTGGCGCGGCTTAAATACCGACTCAATTTGCTAGCCAAGCTAAATATCGCGGGTGCCGCATAAGAATCCATAAGGAAAGAAAAAGAAAACGATGTGGTCGCTATCCGACTTCTTTGGTAATTATGTATTTGGGTACGCGACCACCCCATTTTATTTACATCTATTTTTAAATATGCCGAATCTCAACGAAATTATTACATCAGCTAAATCATTTAAACGATCAATTGACTAATTTCAGCATAATAATAAAATTAAGTGACGTAACTAAAGTTTTCGCGCCAACTGTCGCGTCATTTTTTTTACAGATTCACTGCACGTCAACACTTTTCGGAAGCAATGTGTGAATTGAGGTTATTTTTTTCTTGCTTTGGATTAAGCTTTGGGTTTTAAAGTGTATTTATTCTTATTCGGACACTATTCAAGAATAGTTAATAACTAATTATTTTTCTGTTGGGTTTGTAGAAATGTTAATATCTTTAATTGAAGCAGCCTAGTCCGTCAAGTGGTCGCTAACCGAAGGTGGTCGCGTTACCGGCGAAACGACCCTACTGTACTCGCACAATTTGACAATAAATGATTTCTGATTCTGATTCTGATTATAAATGACAGATAACGGTACAGGAGTAGAAAAAGGTCTAATGTTACAATACTTCTTTCACAGGTAACATTAAACGTCGACATCAACGACCACGCCTCCCGCCAGATCACCGTAGACGTCCCCTCAGACTTCTCATTCAGCAGGACCATTATAAAACAAGAAACCGAACCCAATAGCATGTACTACGAGTTACTACTGCCCGGCTTCAACGCGATATGGCAAGCGTATCTGCTGTATGTGGAACCTATGGCGGGTTGCAAGGAGTACCACGTGTCGGCGGAGGTACAGGTGCCGTGGGCGGAGAATCAAGAGTACTATAATTACTTCACGTGAGTTTTAAGGTGGCTCGATTGCCATACAAATAGTATTTTATGCAACTGTTTTATAAGAAGGGTCTTAAAATGCGAGTGGCGTGAGTTGCGATGCGAGCCTTGGCGAGCATCGCAATTAAAGACGCCACGAGCGTTTTTAGACCAATTATAAACCGTTGCATACAATACTTTTTCTATGACAAATTTTAAATAAATAGCAGACTACAAATTAGTTAGCCTTTTCGGGCAGCAAGTTTTCTATTCGTACTTTTGCTACTTACGCAATTTCTTCAGGAGTGCAGTTATTAATTGCTTCGACCATTTTAAAAGGAACGTACACTTTTATCTTCACAAACACGAATACAATCTTAATATTCTAGGACTAACAGTTTATCATCTTTCATCTTTTCATTTTGAACTGTATATATTTTGGTGGGAAATCGGAAATGTGACACTTCTTGTTTATGGTTTGTTTTGTTTTTAATTTGTTTGCATTTGCCATCCGAACCAAACCTAATCCGGACCCGGACCGAATTCGAACTTTATTTTCATAAATAATACCAAGAATTTATAAAACATGTAATTTAACACACAATAGATGATGATTTATTATTATTGTAGTAAATAATGTATAATATACAAATGTTAAATCGTAAATAAAAACTTTTATTTCGAAATATTTGTTTATGAAGTTGGCACCACTGCAATATAGCGGCCGATTTAAAAAAGTTTAACAGTGTTTTTATGAAAAATGTATGAACCAAAAAAGTACGCTCAACAGTGCGTTTTTGGGCCATAGAGCATAGAGTTTTTCGACGACTTATTAGTGGAGTCATTGTATTTGAGCTACAGCCTATATAAATGACAGATAACGGTACAGGAGTAGAAAAACGTTATTTGACATTCGCTGGCTAACGCCGTGGTATTTTAAGAAATTTATGTAACAAACTTTCATAAAGTGTCTTCCCATTTGCGCCAAATCCCCCCTTTCCTAGAATAAACTTGTATAAACTATATTAATTTGAGAAATTGGTTTGGGACGTGATATTTTGGAAAAACTATTTTTCTCAAATTAATCTAGTTTATACAAGTTTACTCTAGGAAAGGGGGAATTTGGCGCAAATGGGAAGCCAATTGATGAAAGTTTGTCACATAAGTTTCTTAAAATATCACGCCGTTAGCCTGCGAATGTCAATTAACGCTTTGTATGGCAATCGAACCACCTTAAGCTGAATTTTTATACCTGTAATATGTATAACGTATGCGGGATTAAATTTGGACTGAGTTAAATGTCGTATTAAATAAAAAAAACACACGGTTACAGCATTGGTATGTTTCTTCTTTGCAAGGCATTTGTAGTATATATTCTTCTTTTCATTTTGATAACTTTATTCTGAATATACTTATTACTTTATAGTAACGGGAGTTATATGGTTTAACAGGGGTTTAAAAATTAGTAGAATGATCGTGAATATTATTTTTAAAGTTTCTGAACAAACATTCATTTTGTATATTGAATTTTTCAGGCATCTAAAAAAATCGCCGATGAAATTGAGACTGTATAAAACGAACCCAAATGTGACTCGAGGCCATGATACGACAGAGCAAGTGAAAGTGGTGCTGTTATTGGACCCCCAGTGCAAGTATACTATCAGGTATGTTATACGATTGCACCTAGAACTCTACTCTCTACCTCGCAAGGGTATCTACAAGCTGTTTAGAGATAAATTCAGAAGAACCAATTTGGGCAGTAACTCGCCAATCTCAAGAATGATACGGCTATACAACCACGTTCCGGACTCCAGAGGTATAGATATCTTCCATGATACTAAAAGTAATTTCAAAAATCTGTTGTCTCATATCTTATATCACTGGAGTCTGGTGGGTGATTGCCATTTGCTTGCTACTTGATTTGATCTACATATGTAATCATATCATATCATGACACGGAGGTTCTTCTCCTTGGCTGCTAACACGTACTTAACACACTCCACACTACATACACACGCACACACACACACATACACTCACACACACATACACACACACGCACCGTTGCTTGTATTGTATTGTAAAAATGTTGCTTGTTAATTTGTTTCTATGTTTTTTCTACCAAATTTGTTTCACATATTTGCACTCCAGGGCCCCAAGATACAGGCTCAGCCTAGTTTGGGGTCCGCCGGATATCTCTGTTTTATTTTTATACTTGCATGTTAAAACGAATAAATAATTTTGAATTTTTTTTGAATCTATATAATATATAACTTTTCCTATTTAGGTACATTCTTAATTTTTATAGGGAAAATTTTAATGTACATACTTATAACTTTTCCTAATGTTCTACTAATCCACTAATCTACTATTAAGCGTAAATATTAATTAATTAATGTAATTTTATATAATAGTTTTTTTGTTACTCCAGATTTTACACTTGTGTGAGCTGCTGTGGTCACCTATAAGTGGCTAAGCATCTTTATTGTTTTTTTTTTATTTAAACCAAATGTATTGTTTAGATGTGTTAGCCGTTGGTGGTCCTTAAAAATAAAAATAAAATAAAAATAGAACTAGATTATGTCTCCGAGCCGGATTCGAACCATTTACCTTCTGGCACACGCGGTAGTTTATGCAATCGTTATATAATGGATGCTTTTTAAGTCGAGTACCACTAATTAAGGTACGAGACTTAAAAAGCTAATTATATAACTATTGTATACAATACTTTTTCCACGAGTCAACGGAAATAATAATTTATTAAACAAACTTGGTATCTATTGAAAATCGCCCTGCTGAAATGAAGCGCAGCAGCTTAGTAATTTTGCGCGTTGATGTCTTCATAGTTATCTTATACAGCTCCTGGATTCATGGGGGTTATCTTATGAAACTATACGAGCTCCGTGACGAGCTCGTGGAGCTCCAGGATTAAAAAGTATGTGATCTTAGTTTCGTGTACGAAATCTTAATTCAAAGATTAAAGTCGACGAGTAGAAAAACCAACTAAGCTGTCGGAACCGTGCTCGGCTCAACGAATTTTTCAACCAGATCCCTCTTAACTATTACACGTCTTAGCGAGAACAGAAGGTCGATCACTTAACGCATTGTACGCACGCTAGGTAGATCTAAATGTCAATATTTTATATGGAACAAGTTTCTGTCAAAAATTAAATTTTTGGAACAAGTTTCTGTCAAAAATTTAATTTTTGGTACAAGCTTTTATTGCCGACTGTACTTTTCTGCACACCATCATCAACTACTCATTGAGACGATTCTAACGAGCCCAAACTCGATGGGGTTGTGTCGTTTTATTGCGGAGTTCCTATGGCCACCTTCCAGCTCCAGCATCAGATCAGGGGACCGATTTTTGACTTTCGAGTGCTCGACTCTTTCACTCGAAAACGGTCTTAAAAGATGGAATTCTATTTTAAAATAGACATAGAAAATTAAAAAACGAGTGTTATCCACCACTCGTAATTAATTCGATCGGTAGAAAGTAAGTGCCTGCAATTTTGACACTAGAATCGTGTATACTTTTATTAAATTTTCGAGCGCTCGAAAGTCAAAAATCGGTCCCCAGCTCCATGTCATCATAATATTGCATTTTCATGCGATAAACATATGCATGCAAAATTTCAGATCAATCGCTTGACAGAAAGAGGGTGAAATTTCAATTACTAAATTTGACCCAAGAAAGAAAAATAAAACAAACGGGGTGAGCTAAATAAAAGCTTGCAAAAACGACACGACAGTTGAATTGTCCTAACGCGCGTTAGGAACGTTACGTTATTACCCCTCAGAAAGTCACAGGATCGAAGCCGGCTCGAAAAAATACATTAAAAAAAATCCCTTTTCATCTCTCATACTCTGAAAGTGGGTCATTGTTTATTTATACACCGTGGCCGTGAATAACCCGAAAGATTTAAACCACGTATTTTTGACGACAGTACGAGTAAATAATGTTGTATCAACATGGGTCTAATTATGTGTCTTAATTAAATTACTATTTCAGTACAAATTAAATCTTATTAATTGCCCGCTTCTTTGTGAACAACTCTTTAGTTGAGAAACTCAAGTTGAAGAACAGAGAGCGAGCATAACACTTCACGAATCGCTCCGAAATCATACGACGAACGGCGAATGCCGTGACTTGTGTTCCATGACAAGAAGTGTCAAGTTATGCTCAAGCCTTTAGGGTGTGTTAGACTGGAGATTTTTTAACTTTTGATTTGTTTCAAATTATTAATATCTCCTTAATTATGAGTTTTTGGACTATATGTTACATAACTTTATATACTCTAATTAGGCTCTAGTATCGTTAGCTTAAATCTTTCGGGTTATTCACGGCCACGGTGTATAGCAGATTGAAAGTGATGCATGTCGCCCCTAGGGCTGAAAAGTATTAAAAATATTAAGCAATGGCAGAAACCTGTACAGCCACAGACACACTTCATAAAATTGTATCGATTTTTGAAACTTGCTGATAGTTATTGAGTTTTTTTCAATTATGTTACTAAATGAATTATTTGATGACTATTATTACTATTTGAAGACTTTGAATATTTTTTTTGCTTTCGCGTGTACAATATAACCGTAAAAAATTAACAATGGTAGAAACCTATACAGACACACTGCCATAAATTTGTTTCGATTTTAGAAGCTTATTGAGAATTATTAGTAGATTGTTAACCAAGGGTTGAAAGTGACCCATAGTACCCGAGATATTTCTGGCGCTCGAACGAAGTGAGAGCGCCAATAGTTCGAGGGTAAAATGGGTAATTTCACCCGAGTTAAACACTCTACTTTTCATTTCGACTGTGAGGAAAGTAAAATACTGCACGTACATTTAATAAAACAGGTATATTAAGAATAATCAGTTACAATACACATACTGCCAACTTTAGAAAAGTTTAAAAAACGTATCTGATCTAATAGTTTTAATCTTATTTCTTGTATTTATATAATTCTATAAATAAATGTATAGAATGATTTGCTTGATATGAAATAAATTAATTATTCGATTTTAGATATACCTAAATAAAATAATTAAAACTATATCCAACCTCTAACCTCTTTGCACTGGCCACTTGCCACGGCCTACTCGATTGTAATCGATTGTAATCGAGTAGGCCGCGACGACGCTACTAATCTAGAGGGCCATGACGAAACGTGAAAAAAAAAGTTTTATAGCATTATTTCGGGCAGCCGATATTTACAGAAAGGGTTTTGAATGTTGATTTTCCGTAATTAGGAAGAAAAATACCAACAGTAAAATGATTTTTTATCAACATCGTCGTAATGAACCCGTCGCTTAATGTATAGCTGAGTTTCGATATATGTAAAGCTTTTATTTTAATAATATGAAGTAACTCAATTATCTTCGAGTTCGTGGCTGACCGTAACAATTAAAAAAAAATTACTTTCCACCCTAGGGGAGAAAACGCAATTTTCCACCCGGCTATATGCCCATGAAAAGTCAACTTTCAGAACAGGAGAGATGAAAAATATATGTATTTGTTTTATTAATACTATGATGTATATTAATACTATGTAGTGTATAAAATTTTATAATGTTATATGTCATATATAAATAATTTAAATAAATTTTTCACTATAACCGCTTCAAATACGCGTTCAAGAAATGGTCCACACACAAACATTATTAAAATCAGTCAAGACTTCCCGCCCAAATGGTCCACACACAAACGTTTTTAAAATGGATTCTACGGATCTGACTGATTTAGAAAATGATTAAGCCTTTCATTTCGTTTCCTCGCATTCGAAAGCCACCCATTTCAGCCTCCAACTATTGGCGCTCGAACGAAGTGAGAGAGTGATGAGTGCCGCATTTCCTCGTCGGAAATGGGTGGCTTTCAACCCTCGGTTAACAATCTACTTAATTTTATAATTATGGATACCAGACGAAATTAATATAAGAAGAAAAAAAAAGAAAATACGTTTATTCAGCACATTTGTAGGATAAAAGACATAATGATTAAATGCTAAAATGGCTGCCACTCAGCTGTGTGCCACGAAATGGTACCTACGCTATTTCGCACTATGATTTAATGTTGTATTAATAACGCTGTCTACTGCTCGCCTTTAGGTAATGTGGTGTGATCCCTTTCGTAAATACTAGTACCTACATACGCCAAATCATGGGATTAGGTGGCGATACGGACCCCGGGCTCCTTTAAGGCACAACGGGGAAAAGCGCCAGGAGGGTGAATTGAAATCAAAGCAAATTCTTTATTCCAGCATCGCCTCATCCTGGTACCACGTTTTAGCTCAAACCGTACGCGCGTTCTCTCCCGTCCTCATAACGTATGTGGGCGGCGCTGTGCTGCTCATAGCGAAGAGTGTGCTCCTCAATTTGGAGGCGGACGGGCACTGCCTGTCCATATTCGGCGCGTTGAGGAGCGACGACTTGAAGCCCTACGCCCCGCTCGTGTTCGTACGAGTCTTGGTTACACTGTTGATGTGAGTTTATACTTTAGTGTGAGTTGTCCTTAATATGACGCTTGTAAAAAAATATACAGTCATGGCCAGATAATTAAGAACATGATTTTTTTCCCCATACAGTTGCATACAAATATGACTTTTCAAATTTGATGATAATTTATAATGTGTTTGATTAATTTTGTTTCTGATTATACTGATGTAACCGTGTTTAAACAGTATTTAATATAGTGCAAAAGAGCTTCTGTAAAAATTATACTTTAAAAAATACAGGCGATCAAATCAACACTTTTTATAAGTTCATATATTGTTCCTAATTACAGTATGAACTCGTAAAAACTGTCCATTTGACCATCCGTATTTTTTTAAGCACAACTTTTACAGAACTTTTATATAAACTAAATTAAATCTTATTTATGCACAGATACCTCCATATACTCAGAAATAAAATTGGCCAAACATATTTTAAATCATCATTAATTTTGAAAAGTCATATTTGTATGCAACTGCATGGGGAAAAAAATCATGTTCTTAATTATCTGGCCATGACTTATGGTGCAGAACAGTCTTATGGTACAGTCTCTGTGCATTTGTTTGGAATGCTCGGTCGAATGGAATGTCGGTCTAAAATAGTGGCTCCTAACCTTTTCTATATGGTGTCCCTTGTGGTCTATCGAACTGATTTTACCCCCTATTTATATTTCCAGGGCCTTCCCCTTCAGCACCTACATCTTCTCAAACGCCAGCATCAACAACAACGAAATGCAATACTTCGTGCGCTCCATCATGGTTCTCCCGGCGTACCTGGCCGCGCTCGGGTTCCTGCACGCGGCGGCCGCGGCCGCAGTGTTCACGATGGTGTCCTCGTCGCAGCTGGCGCACCGCATGCTGTTCCGGCTGTTGTGGCGCGGAGGCCCGGGGCTTGCGGAGAGGGTCGCTATCGGACTGCAGAAGGTTAGTGACCTCTGACGGTCGTCGTTACCTATATAATACTTCGTGCGCTCCATCATGGTTCTCCCGGCGTACCTGGCCGCGCTCGGGTTCCTGCACGCGGCGGCCGCGGCCGCGGTGTTCACGATGGTGTCCTCGTCGCAGCTGGCGCACCGCATGCTGTTCCGGCTGTTGTGGCGCGGAGGCCCGGGGCTTGCGGAGAGGGTCGCTATCGGACTGCAGAAGGTTAGTGACCTCTGACGGTCGTCGTTACCTATATAATACTTCGTGCGCTCCATCATGGTTCTCCCGGCGTACCTGGCCGCGCTCGGGTTCCTGCACGCGGCGGCCGCGGCCGCAGTGTTCACGATGGTGTCCTCGTCGCAGCTGGCGCACCGCATGCTGTTCCGGCTGTTGTGGCGCGGAGGCCCGGGGCTTGCGGAGAGGGTCGCTATCGGACTGCAGAAGGTTAGTGACCTCTGACGGTCGTCGTTACCTATATAATACTTCGTGCGCTCCATCATGGTTCTCCCGGCGTACCTGGCCGCGCTCGGGTTCCTGCACGCGGCGGCCGCGGCCGCAGTGTTCACGATGGTGTCCTCGTCGCAGCTGGCGCACCGCATGCTGTTCCGGCTGTTGTGGCGCGGAGGCCCGGGGCTTGCGGAGAGGGTCGCTATCGGACTGCAGAAGGTTAGTGACCTCTGACGGTCGTCGTTACCTATATAATACTTCGTGCGCTCCATCATGGTTCTCCCGGCGTACCTGGCCGCGCTCGGGTTCCTGCACGCGGCGGCCGCGGCCGCGGTGTTCACGATGGTGTCCTCGTCGCAGCTGGCGCACCGCATGCTGTTCCGGCTGTTGTGGCGCGGAGGCCCGGGGCTTGCGGAGAGGGTCGCTATCGGACTGCAGAAGGTTAGTGACCTCTGACGGTCGTCGTTACCTATATAATACTTCGTGCGCTCCATCATGGTTCTCCCGGCGTACCTGGCCGCGCTCGGGTTCCTGCACGCGGCGGCCGCGGCCGCGGTGTTCACGATGGTGTCCTCGTCGCAGCTGGCGCACCGCATGCTGTTCCGGCTGTTGTGGCGCGGAGGCCCGGGGCTTGCGGAGAGGGTCGCTATCGGACTGCAGAAGGTTAGTGACCTCTGACGGTCGTCGTTACCTATATAATACTTCGTGCGCTCCATCATGGTTCTCCCGGCGTACCTGGCCGCGCTCGGGTTCCTGCACGCGGCGGCCGCGGCCGCGGTGTTCACGATGGTGTCCTCGTCGCAGCTGGCGCACCGCATGCTGTTCCGGCTGTTGTGGCGCGGAGGCCCGGGGCTTGCGGAGAGGGTCGCTATCGGACTGCAGAAGGTTAGTGACCTCTGACGGTCGTCGTTACCTATATAATACTTCGTGCGCTCCATCATGGTTCTCCCGGCGTACCTGGCCGCGCTCGGGTTCCTGCACGCGGCGGCCGCGGCCGCGGTGTTCACGATGGTGTCCTCGTCGCAGCTGGCGCACCGCATGCTGTTCCGGCTGTTGTGGCGCGGAGGCCCGGGGCTTGCGGAGAGGGTCGCTATCGGACTGCAGAAGGTTTGTGACCTCTGACGGTCGTCGTTACCCATATATAGTGTGAAAGGAAGACTCAATATGTCAATGGACTGCGCTACTATTCGGGATCCTGTGGCAGGGTGGCCCACACCGAGCGGATACTCTATTGGACTGCAGAAGGTTCGTGACAAACAGGCTTGTGAATTGTCCTGGGACGGTCGCCATTACCTGCATCTAGTGTCGAAAGAAGGCTTAGAATGTCAATAGAATGCGATTATATACCATAAGCGCGCTATTAGTATGCTGTGGCGGCGCATCCCAGGCTCACGGACGCTATTAAGCTACAGAAGGTACTCGGCTAACCGTGTAATAAGTAATAAGCTGAGCGTTCTGTCACGGTCGCCACTGTAGAAAAGGAGAAAAGAGTCAAGTCAACAGATGGGGCTTAACTTGTTCACTGCCAGGAACCCACCTAGCGGGCGCTTACGCCGTGCGCGCTTTTCGGGATTGGCTACGATCGTAGCAATTCTTGGCAGTGAATGTGTTAAACGGGCATAAGCCGGCTGTTGTGGAGAGGAGGCCTGGGGCTTGCGGAGAGGGTCGCCATTGGACTACAGAAGGTACGTGACGTAACGGTGTAATTAGGTGGTCCTGTCACGGTCGCCACTGGGGATTCTTCTGGTGTATCAAGCGTCCATCGGTGACGGTATCTGCCTACCATCAGGCCGTATGCTCATTTGACACCGTTGTAGCATAAACAAGTATAGAAGGTGAGAAGTGTCTACGTGTCAACAAATGACGCTTGAACTATCTTAGATGGGCTGTAAGGTAAACTATAACGAAGTTAAGGGCGCCACTGCTAATAGTCCCAATAACCATGTTACTTCGTATGCTCCATCATAGGGCTCCAGGTGGGCTTGCCAGCGCTCGACGCTGAGCATTATTTGGATGAGTATCCTGTCGCCACTAGCCGTATCTAGTATGGAAGAAAGACTCAATATGTCCATAGAAGGCGCTACCATCATCAATCATAAGTGCTGTTTGCAGTTTTCTACATCACGCTTAGCCATCGGGTTGATGTCTGCCCAATCACGTTCTTTCTTCCGAACACTATACTTATTTGTAATTGCTCACTAACGCTGTCCGTGATGCGATAATGTAGAAACATATTATCCAGTCTTAAGACCAAGTCACCAAATCAATGTCGCAAAGTATTTCATAACTTGAAATTGGAATTATTTTGTAGGTACCTATGGTTGTGAGTGCTACCCTGATCACAGCAGCTCCACTTTCTTGCGGGGCCGCCTCCCTCGCTGCAGGCGCTGCCTTCTATGCATTTCTGGTGAGTCTAAATAAACCACATTTCGACGTCTTAAAGTCTATATTGCAATGCACATCTAATACTTCCCGTTTTCACAGATATCCAAAATGTACGAAGAATACTTGGAAGACTATTTCTATAAACTGGCAGCTAAATATGCGTCACGTTTCTGTCGCGCATTTAAAAAGAAATCTAAAAGTAAAGATAAGAAGGTAGAGTCCGAAACCTCTCTTGTTCCTAAGACGGAAGCAGATCCTATTGTTGCGAATGATGATTTGGATGCTGGTACTGTCCAATGTTTGAGACGTCGGATACCTAAATCAGATGACAAGGTTCCCGAAGCGAGCTTGGTTCCAAGTGACAAAAAAGAAGTAGAAAACGACGAAAACAAAGACAAAGAGATAGCTCTAGTAACCAATGATAATGATAACCAAGCCGAAACAGTGCAAGATAATGAAAAATCGAGGGACGAATGTCCTGAAAAGGAGCAACCCGATGAAGAGATGACCGATTTGTTGTATAGTGATATTAATTTCCACATGATGATGTTCTTTCTATGGATGGTTGTGACGATAGTTAATGTACCTGCGTTATTGACGTGGGCTAGGAATTACAAGTAAGTGTTTTTTTCCTAATTCAGATAATGCTTTATTCAGTTTCCGATTGTCATAGAACACTACATTTTTCATTTTTAGGTTCTGACTTTACAGTGCTTTCTCGTTTTATAGTAAACGACCTTATTCATAAACGTTCATTAAACCTATTTTAACAAAAAAGGCCGTTAAATTTAGTTTGTCTATCTGTTTCTTTGACGTTTGCGTTTGTGACAAAGGGACGAAACATATATTCAAACTTACGATTTATCAAGTTTTATGTTAAATATTTTTAACTGAAAGATATTGTCTGTGTGTTTGTGAATAAATGTAACTTTCTTTCTTTTTTTTTTCTTTTACATCCAGGAGGTTTTTAATATTTTTTATGTTTTAATTTATGAGCGATTTTATTTTAGATACAGCATGGTGCTCAAGCCAGACAATTCAAGGACTCCTGGATTGATCTTGTCAATTTGTTCGACTTGTCTGTGGCAAATGGATGGGCCAAGAAGAAACTTGTAAGTAATCAATCAATAATCATATTCATGTATTTTCATATCTTATTAGTACTATTAGCTTCTTGGCCGTGAGTTCGTTACTCTTCCTCTCATATACATATTCCCATTTCACATACAGGGCGGTCGTTGTTGTTCTACGTCCGCAGGAATAACCCTAGAAACCCTACACTTGACCTCCGGGTGATGCTAAAAGAACAACAAACTCGGCAGTTGCACTTATCCTTCTGAACCTCGCAGCGCACACTGGAACTCTATCAGCGACATCGATACGAATACATATATGTACCAGTGTGTAACTGCCATACGATAAATAAATAATAATACAGAGTGGAAAAAATCCAGAAGGAAAGACAAGGAAAAAAATTTAGGACAGTCAAGAAGGGAAATCACCTTCAATATTCGCATTCTAAGATGAATAACTGCATTAAAATATTTTATGAAAAGCGTATCTGAACTGGAAATCGATCCAACTAAAAATGTATAAACTAATCACTCGGTATTTAATTCTACTACATAATTGGTAGGGTAAGGATACAATCTTTCCAATATTACTCAAAAATTATTTAAACTCGTTTTGGTTTCATTTCAGGAAACATTACAATTTCGTAGCCAGCTTCATTTTCGTGGTGGCAGTGATAATTTTCACACTAGGACCGCTCTCAGTAACATACGTGAACATGGGCGTAACACTAGCGTTCACCATCATAACGGTCCAACAGCTCTTTGACACGGAAGAAATTATTGAAGACGAATCTCAAGACTTCGACGACCAGGATCCGAGAGAAGCCGAAGGTAGTGCTAATCAGACACCGTCCGAAGAGGAAAGTGATCAGAACAGACCTGACAATAAAGAGAAAGATGACGATGTTAGTGGAAGCGATAATGAACGGCCAAACGACGAATGTGATCCTTGCAATGAAAGTAGAATATACAATGTGTTTAAAAATCTCAGAGATAAGTTTAGCTTTAGCGAGGACTAGGAATTGGGGGCAACGAGACTGTAGGTGGGGTCCCATTTGTCCGGTGACGATGACGTGAAGGAGTAGTATCCAGGAAGTAAGTAGTAGGTAGTATCCACATGTTAAAATTGATAACGTTGTGTTGCTAAATGGATAGTAAACCATCAAATTGGGTATTTGACAACAGTGAAAATAAATTGTTATATAATTAGCAACAGATAAACATTACGAAAATACTCGGAAAGTTCATATGTTTGCTACATATTTTAACGTTTATTGTGACGTCACAACGAAATCCCTACAGATTCCATACTAACGGAGCTACAGTTACTATAAGTAGGTCCAAACTTATAGTAAACGGGTTGTACATCTCGAATTTCTTGTATCGACTTTTGTAGGTTTACAATTGACTGTTTGTTAGTGATATTTGTGGAAACATGCAGTTACACTTCCTTTTTTTTATTGTGCAATAAAGCCTCATTTACATTGGACCGATTATAGTATAGGAGTCTTTCAGTATGGAAGTCTCGCCTTTCGTTTGTGATAATCTACCCAGTAAACAAAGTGTGTTTTTTTTTGTTTTTGCGAAAAAAATAGAGTAAGAGTAAAGTAGAAAAAAAAGAGTAAGAGTGAAGTAGGACAAATGGGAAGCCCCGTGTTGGAGTTAATGTGATGTAGGTAGTATCCAAGTCCAGTGAGGAAAAGCACAAATGGGCCATTTAAAGAACTTTAGTTCCTTAAGATAAAGTTGAAGTTTGCTATAGAAAATTTAATAGGTACCGAGAATGTTCTCCATTTTAATTGGGAAAGATAATAGCAGCATTACGAAATGTCACTTGTAGGAGTAAGTATAATAAATATATTTAATTTATATTGTAAACAGTTCGTTGTTCTATTGGGGTTGCGGAAAGTGAATTCTATGAGAACATTGAAAAAAAAAACAATATCGAACGGTAATTTAATGCAGTTTTGCGCCTAAATAATAAAATGTGTTTTTTATAAATAAGAACGATGTGATATTGTTTTTATAATTTGAAGTGAGCGTTTCTACACTTTCTACTTCTAGAGAAAAGCTTTGTATTCAAACAATGGTAGTGCACGGTCAGCTTGTTAATTTTTTTTGTTAAAAAAGGTTACCAATTCATTAAATGTTCATTATTAACACTTTTTTACGCCAACAACACCTAAAGGCTTCGTGTATTGTCGTGCCCGAAGCGCCAAGATCGTCTTTATGGGTTATGACGTCCGCTGTCAAAACAACCTTCTATCTTTTATATAAGGTTCATAGTTACTCTCTTATGGAAAAAAGGTTGGCGTGTCAGTGACAGTTTAGTAGTTGAAGAATGGCGTTCAGAAGGTTAACTATATCGCCTTAGCTTAGCCAATAAATGTTTGACTGGCAGCAAATACCATATGGCATTAAGTCCGCCTTTTGTACGATAAGTTTTATTATAAATAGATTGAAAATGAATTACGAGATAAATTATCTGCTCAGTGCGTGCCAGGGGCCAAGCAAGCGATGCTAACGTCATTATTTATTAGTTTACTTTGAGTCTTTTGGTTAGGTTCATAGAGTTCATAATTCAAAAAAGATTTTAATATAGTTGTAACTTGTAACCTTTAGTGGTTCAGGCATGCGGCTGTCAAGCGGCGGTCGTGGGTTTGAATACCGGCTCATACCAATGAGTTTTTCGAAACTAATGTACGGAATATTTACCGTTAGCTTTTCGGTGAAGGAAAACATCGTGAGGAAACCGGTCTTATCCCAATAAGGGCTACGGCTCGCTTTCGTAAAACTAGTGCCTATGCCAAATCTTGAGAGGTGTCAAAGTGGCTCCTTTATGGCTCAACCGGGAATGACGCTAGGAGGATGTAACCTTTATGTAAATAAAATGGCACGCGTCAACTAAACATGTTTGAATAGAAAGCGTTTGTTTTGAAGATAAGTTCGGCTCACTTAAAATAATACGAATTATACAATACCTTGTTATTATATACAGTCATGGCCAGATAATTATGACTTTTCAAATTTGATGATAATTTATAATGTGTTTGGCCAATTTTATTTCTGAGTATATGGAGGTATCTGTGTATAAATAAGATTTAATTTAGTTTATGTAAAAGTTCTGTAAAAGTTGTGCTTAAAAAAATACGGATGGTCAAATGGCCAGTTTTTACAAGTTCATACTGTAATTAGGAACAATGTATGAATGTAATTAGGAACGATATTTTTTTTTAAGTCTAAATTTTACAGAAGCTGTATGTGCACTATATTAAACAATGTTTAAACACGGTTACATCCGTATAATCAGAAACAAATTTAATCAAACACATTTTAAATTATCATCAAATTAAAAATAGTAATTTTCACAATCGTGTTATAATAGAGAGCTTTTTAGTCGAGTACCGTGTTTAGGCCACGAAGCTTGCTGAGTGGCCTAAGTAAGGTACGAGATTAAAAAGCTTGATTATAACACTATTGTGAACAATTTTTTTGTACGAGTTCATTAAAATTAATTTTCTACGAGTCAACTGAACTAATTAAACAAACTCGATACTGTTGAAACGAAGTGCAGCTCATCGCTCGTACGCTTGTTGATATCTTAAAAGACATCAACGAGCGTACGACATCAAAGCGATTCTATTGGTCCAATTCATTACAGTTCAGTAAAGCAGCCACGTGATTGGTCGAATTTATTTTAGTTGTCTGGAGCGTATCGAAAAGTAGTTATTTCGATTGTTTCGACAGTAACATGGACTACAACTATGAAAAGAGTGACGTTGCAGTATTCTCTATGAAATCTTAATACACATATTTTAATCGTCGAGTACAAAAAATCATATTTGTATGCAACTGTATGGAAAAAAAATCGTGTTCTTAATTATCTGGCCATGACTGTACCTATCAGAAATAATTTATTGTCAAATTGTGCGAGTCTATAGACTACGATGAAAGATGTTTTTTTTGCTATAGCACTGTCCTGCTACTTTTCTGTTCAACCTACTTTTTTTAATTTATTCATTGGTATTGTAGGATTTACGCAGTGTGCCAATTGAACATAAATCTTAATGAAATAATCGATTGAAATTACATCGTAATCGATTTAAAACGTTACATTTACATTACGTTACGTTTACATTTTTTTATAATTTTCTTTATATATTTTTTTTTGTTATAATTTTTTTTTTTGCATATTTTTTTTCCGTAGAGCTACGGTAGCCTAGTGGTTCAGGCATACGGCTGTCAAGCGGCGGTCGTGGGTTCGAATCCCGGCTCGTACCAATGAGTTTTTCGGAACTTATGTGCGGAATATTTACCGTTAGCTTTTCGGTGAAGGGAAACATCGTGAGGAAACCGGTCTAATCCCAATAAGGTCTAGTTTTCCCTCTGGGTTGGGAAGGTCAGGTGGCAGTCGCTTTCGTAAAACTTGTGCCTATGTCAAATCTTGGGATAAGGCGTCAAAGCGGACCCCGGGCCCCTTTAGGGGCACAACCGAGAATAACGATAGGAGGATGATGATTTGTTTTCCTTATAATCGGTGTGAAAAATTGCATGTGTTACTCAGGAGCTAAACTATCTTCGTCTTTGGCGTTAACACTTGAATCCCGTACTACGCTCAGGATTCAATACACCGCCCTCGGCGTAAATATACTATTTTGCTCCCTTGTGACACAAATAACTATTCATAATGCGTAATTTGATTTGGAACCCTGTTAACACAATACATTTTTAGTTAATTTATAAGTGATAAGATAACACAATTAAGTTTTACGCTTCTTATAGTTAGCTAAATTATATTGAAGTGTGACTGATTCAATGGAATAAACGAATTTAGAAAAAAAATCTTATAGGCACATTGACGATTTTTGATTGTTATTAGAATGTTGTACTTGGAGATTATATTACTGTACATAAACATTTTCACAGCCAAGATATAACAACTATATGGCCCAAATTCGGGCCAGGGACATTGAAAGTGTTACACATATACTATGGGTACCTATACAAATTTTACTCAGAATGTTGAAATCGACATATTTAAAGTGTAATTTATGTCATATCTTAATGAAGAGCTCAGTGTCAGTTTCTGGTTACTACTTAGTGTTATATAGTAAATGCATACTCTGCTTAAACCCATTGAATGTTCATTCCCAACATGCAGTGTGATGTTAAGGTCGTTCGATTGCCATACAAAACGTTATTTGACATTCGCAGGCTAACGGCGTGATATTTTAAGAAACTTATGTAACAAACTTTCATAAATTGGCTTCCCATTTGCGCCAAATTCCCCCTTTCCTAGAATAAACTTGTATTTATACAAGTTTATAAACTAGATTAATTTGAGAAATTGGTTTGGGACGTGATATTTTGGGAAAACAATTTTTCTCAAATTAGTCTAGTTTATACAAGTCTATTCTAGGAAAGGGGGAAATTGACGCAAATGGGAAGCCAATTTATGAAAGTTTGTTACATAAGTTTCTTAAAATATCACGCCGTTAGCCTGCGAATGTCAAATAACGCTTTTTATGGCAATCAAACCACCTTAACAATAGTGTACAGCTTAGAAATAGTAGTTATCAAAATATTTCAATGTTCAATACTCTTAGGATTACACAGGATTTGTATTACTTGCAGACCCAAAACTACATGAGATTAAAGAGATATTGGTCATTAAGTATTTAAAACACGTCTTTATGTTTTTTTTAAACTTGTTATATGCACGGGCATAGCCAGAGAGGGCTTGGGTTTCAAGTTTCAACTTCCCCGAAATGTTAAATTACATATTTTAGTTGTTTTATTTTTTTAAACCCCCAAAAGACTTGGCTATGCCTGTGGTTACATGTCAAGCCATTTTGGTTACAGTTTACACTTAAGTACTGGCACCCAGTATGTTTTCCTATTAGTAGTAAATTACCATAATCAATCTTAATTTAGAGACTATGCTTATTCACACATTGCTCAGTGACCTTAGTAGAAGCAAAGAATACAAGGGCAAGCTGGTTCTGCCCAAAGTGAAGGCCGGACAGCATATGTTTTGCAGTACAATTAAATTTTTATGTTTTAACTTTTAATACCACTAAATTTTAATACATGAAACAAATACAGGACATACAAATTTAAAAGTAGAGGTTTAAAACAGGCAGTTTTATCGCTAAAGAGTGATCTATTCCGGACAACATTTCATAATGAAAAGCTTGCCCTATTTAGTGTACCGTATCTGTTATCTTTTAGACTATTTATGATAACTAAAACTGTCTGCTAGGTGCTTTATGAAGCCACTCACTATAGGAGTAGTCATTGTTAAAACTGCCAATCACCTGCCTAGTTATCTCACTACTGTTAAGTATCCACAATAGTAATAAATAAGTTACAGATAAGCCCATGTACAGTCATCACCAAATGTAGCAGCAATTAAAGTCACCAAATAAAGCAGATCATTATTACCATATGACTAAAGATGTGTTACAATATTCAATTTATTTGGTCACTTTGGTTGCTATGTGATGCTGACTATAATAGATTCACTGTTTGTAATAAGGAAGCAGTGGCAGCAAGCATCTGGTAAAGCATTTGTGATCCTGGAGACCCGATAATATTGAAAGTTGTTGCCTGTATCAGCAAGGAAACACCACCAAAGATGTAATAATTTAAATAAATAAAACTTGACCGTCTTAGAATCTATTTATTTCAACATACATTGGAACAACTCCGAATTACAATTATTTTTTTCCTTTCTTGCCTGCTGGTTTTTCTTCTATGTTCTTTGGATTCTGCCAGTTCAAAGGGTTTCTGCGGTACATGGGCCACGGTGGCACGGTCAAGATAGCAGCGAGTAAGAAACCAGCTCCCAGGATATAGACTGATTGAGAGAACTGCTGTACAATATATCCCCAAACGAAGCCAACGATGCTGAACAGTGTTATGATCGCTCTGTACAGTTTTTCCGCCTTTGCTTGTCCAACATAGTCAATGTGAGTTGGTATTGATGTGAAGAAATCCATGGTTGCAGTCTGTTCGAGGAGTTTCCTCAAAACACTCAGCAATTTCGGTTTTTTTACTGTTCAACTAACAAGTTTTGATTTGACAAATTGACATGGGTCGCAGACACGTCAGAAGAGCCACGACATTTCCACAGATATAGTAGTAATTTAATAGCAATTTGTCAGATCGCGATCAGTCCGAGCGACTAATTTTATTGCAAATCCTTCAATCGTAATCAGTTTATTAACATTGTCTCGCCATACTACTGGCTGTTTAGCTAATGCAAGTTTATTAATAAATAATTGACTGATATATTGTTATTGTAAAATAACTTTATTTTAACACAAGGGTAGTACTTAAGCCCCTGCTAGACGGTTGCCAACACGCGCCTCCAACCGAGCGACCTTGGTTGGCACCGACCGCTGTAGTATGAAATTTAGCTCCAAACAACTGTCTACACCAAAGAGAATATAAGAATAAGAGACGGGACATCGAACAAGGCTTTGGATGACAGTGACATTGTCATTTGATTTTGACATGACAACTCATTCGAACTTTAGCTATTTTGAAATACCGCAATACCAATAAAAATAAACGCTAGTACGGAAGTAGACTTACCAACCCAACGAACGAGGACGATAGTAGGGTTGTAATACTTAACGTTATCGATATCGACAATATTAGAACCCAACGTTATCGATATCGATAAATTATGATAAGGGACGTCGTTGTGCCCACTGCATGAACAGAAAATTGCTTTACAAAATCTAAAACTAATCCGATTTAGGTATGAAATAATTAAAGGAGAACAAATATTTCATACAGTTTATTTCACACTTATTTCCAAATCAAAGTATATTTACAAAAAAATCACCAATCTGTACACATCTTTGCGGGTCGCAATGAATTCTTCTCGAACTAAGAAACCTCCCGCTTGTAGGTTTTATCCAAGTACCAACCGTTGTTTTTCATAAGGAAATCAATATTGGCGCTTGATATTTCGTTATTAATACTTACGTGTTTTATTTCAAGATAATTATTAATTTCATTTCGTCAAAAGCATTGTTTGTTTGACACACACATGTTTTCTCGTGAAGTTATAATATCCATGGTAACCGGCCAAAGTCACCATGACAAAATGACAGAAAGAGAAAGTACGGAAGTAGGAGATAGCATGAGTCCGCCATAGCAATAGCACAGATAGAAAACTTGTCACTTGTCAGAACTTGTCAGATTTGATCTGTATTTGAGCAGTTTTTTTTTTTTTTTTTTTTTTTTTAATGGCATCGCGCTCTTGGCGCATTCAGCCAAAAAACGAGGAAACGGGTATAATTCAGGAAAATATGGATTGGAAATTTTGATAGAAAGGAAAGATCAGGAAAGGGTTATTATAATATATATTATAGTTTAATATTATTTACAGATAAAAATGAATACAAGGCTTTAAATATATACAAGGATGAGTCATTTATACATAGGAGTGAAGAAATGGATACAGGAAAAGGAACGTTAAGGGTTGACAGCTGATTTAATAATATTGAGCGATCGTATTGTTCACATTCGAAAAATATGTGGTTTAGGTCACAGGGATCAGCACCACAAATGCATGCAGAGCAGTTGGACGTCATTTATATTTTTGTTCCTAATTGCGCTACACTTGGTGCGGACCAAGGTCGCCCGGTTGGAGGGGCGTGTTGGCAACCGTCTAGCAGGGGCTTCAATCTTTTTTTTTATTTTACTTATTGGTACTGTATATGGCCTCTTGTATAGCAACACTGCTTTGCACTTTCCCGTCAGTCGGTTGTCAACATTCAGTTCGATCGGACTCATTAGGTTAATTTTAGTTAACAAAGATATTAGTTTTATTTTCCAAAAGTACAACAAACAAAATTAATAAAAATGACAACATTAAAACAAGTTCCTCTCACATGTGGTGGCCATACTAGACCAGTCGTGCATTTGGACTTTAGTGACGTTACCAAGGATGGGTATTATTTGATTTCTGCTTGCAAAGGTGAGTAGTAACGGCTGCTTTGCACTGTACGTGCCCTTTCGCCTTGGCCTAGTCGTGGGTGGAAGACCTGCAATTGTGTTTGGGTGTGTTTGTTTGGGATTCGCCGTGACAGATGTTGGGAGGTTAATTAAGATGTGATGGAAAGGCCTTCACTTTTCTTGTTTTCGTGGACCGGTCCAGTCGGCCGGCGTGCATTCTAGGTATGTGATGACCTTCTCTTTCCGGGCGTGCAGGAAGTGCCTTGAATATCCGCTCGTATGTGTCTCACAGCCGCTTGCCTTGATGTCGCGCCGTGCTTTTTGTTCACGATGTGGACATGACTTTTAAGTTATAGGCCTTTGTGCGTTCAGTATGTCACTGTCCAAATTGTTGCTTTTCTGTTTCACATGTTGACATTTCACTTGTTCTGGATCACCTTGTACTTGCTCAAGGCTCCATGGAGATCTTGACATTAATGTTTATACCTCAAGACCCAAGAAAACAGATAACTTTCATTTAATTGTCGAGGAAAACACTTTGTTTGCAACATTAAATTGCAACTGTAGGTATTGTTTGACATGTACATGGCTATTATTAGGTGCTTGTGATAAAGTGATCTTAGTCAGGAATAGGGGACCTTCATTTGAGAACATTGTTTCCTTAAATAGAGTTGAGAGTTTATTTGTTTACCTTTTATAGATATGTTTGATAGGATTATGTTTGGTAACTTGCTACGAATACGTTTAAAGATATTAGCCACTAGGTGCATATACAGACAGCGTCATATAGATAGTAGTAGCCAAAGTAGCCTAACACATCACAACACATCTTTATTACCATTGGAGTAAAGATGTGTTACAATATATTAGGGCACTTCAGTACTACAATCCTTCGGATGTGTCAGTGTGCAGAGTGTACAGCCACCGGCATAAATATATGATGGAACAAAGGCCGCAAAAATATCTGATGACAACTCTATTCCTAGAGCCGTAAGAGTGTGTCAGATATTTTTGCGGATTTTCATCATATATTGATGCGGTGACTGTACAGTCATGTACCCTGGCAGTCCTATTGGTGGGAGTTGATATTTCTTATCGCATAATTTCCCTGTTACAGAACCCACCATATATATTTCCATGCAGCACTTGCAAAGCATTAACATACAGTAAAGCTTGATTATACTGGTCCATTTATAGGCATCTTATTTCAAAGTCAATGTCTATAAATAATGTATGTGTCAGTACATAATTATGAATTCCATTGTAGATGGCAAGCCCATGTTGCGGCAAGGTGAGACGGGTGATTGGATTGGCACCTTCGAGGGCCACAAGGGTGCTGTGTGGGGAGTTGCTTTGTCACAAAATGCCAACCTGGCAGCCAGTGGGGCTGCTGACTTCTCAGGTATGAAACTTAGAATACTGGGAACAAACTAGTATTGACCACAATTCCAGGGATTGTAACCAGTTTTTTTTTGTATGGGAACTTAACCATTATTTTTTCGTTCTTTGATAATGATTTCATTTTCTAATTGGGCAATCTAATAATACACACTCGTTACCTCAAAACACAACTGAGTCCTACATGTGAAGGTTTTTGCAAAAAACCGGTTACAATCCCTGGCCAATTCAGCTTTCAGTAATTCAACATTTTCTAAATTACAAAATTAGCAATTTGCTTCTTCAAACTCTTTCTTCAGGCATTAAAAATATAATATTCAATATCTTATGTTGTCTATAGAAGACACTCATTTTGCAATATGGAGAATGTCCCATATTTCTATACCCAAGATTTTTCAACGTTCTATTGTTATGATAGTAATAAATTTTGTTGATCTAAAGATTTGCCTTGCACGAAAACTGATAGTAAACATATTATAAAAAAAAAACCATTTATAAATTGTGGAAGTTAAAGTTGAAAATTAAGTCAGAAATCATTGATATGAAATGAAAGATGATTATTATATTATTAACCCGCAACGAAACTGAGGGGTGTTATAAGACATACAGGGTGGAATTTCATAAACTGTACATAATAAAAGGAGAATAATTTCAGCCAATTTCATCGGTGAAACGGTGTTTTTTTTTTTTTCTAGTCATTAGTTTTTTTTTTACAGAATTTTGAAAATTTTTGTAAAAACTTGGGTAATACACCTAATTCAGACGGTATAACTTTTGATCCAATGGTCCTAAAATGAAAATAAAAAATGCAGAGTATTACCAAGGGACAGGTTAATAATTCTTAATAACAATAGAAAACCAACTAGAAGAGAAAATCCGCAAAAAAAATTATTGTTTTTGAAAAATGGCTACAAAAATTACGAATTTTAAAAGAAAAACACAATTTTCTGAAAAAAACGCAGATTTAGTTACCATTTTTTTTGCTTAGTATTAAACCTCACTTAATGCCGATTCTAAAACCGTTTTTAAACTGTCTCAGACTTTGAAAAATACCACGCAAATGGGTACGTAAATCAAACCATAATTTTATTAATTTTAATCCTCTTAAAATCCTTAATGACCGTTTGTTCACAGGTAGTTGAAGGGTGTTATTGGGTTTTAGGTGGAAATAACAAATTACGTACTTAGTATTAATCCTCACTTAATGCCGATTCTAAAACCGTTTTTAAACTGTCTCAGACTTTGAAAAATACCACGCTAATGGGTACGTAAATCAAACCATAATTATATTAATTTTAATCCTCTTAAAATCCTTAATGACCGCTTGTTCCCAGGTAGTTGAAGGGTGTTTTTGGGTTGAAGGTGGAGATAACATGAGGGGTAGGCATTGGGCAATAGGTCAACTATTCAGTCGCTCGCAAATCACAATTGCTTGTCTTTGCTCGCCACTTCTTTGATTACTCCAGTACTTGTTCAGTTTGAATCATCATGCCCCGCTTACGAGAGTTTTCGCCGTTACAAATAGCCAACATGCACTATTATTATGGATTGTGCCATGGATCTGCAAGAGCTGCGTGTATCGCCTATTTGGAGCAGTATCCTAATGACGTTCCAAGACCTGCTGCTCGCCACTTTCAAGAAGTTCATCGCCGGTTGTGCAATATTGGCCTGGGATACGGTGGCCGAGATCGCCGAGAGCCAGGAAACATAATTGATGTTGCCATAGAAGAAGCAGTTCTCAGAGACTTGTACGCGGACCCAACCACGAGTCTAAGACGCTTGGCATTGAGGCACGGAATCTCAAAATTCTCTGTCTGGAAAATTTTGAAGAAGGAAGGACTGCATCCATTTCATTATCAACGGGTACAAAATTTGCAAATTGGCGATGCCCGCGTTAGGTGTGTTATGTCGACTTGGATACTTGGCAATATCAGAAGGGATCCGGAATTTACTAGAAGAATTTTATGGATGGACGAAGCAAGATTTACTCATACGGGAATAACTAACTTCAGAAATTTACACACATGGGCTCACGATAATCCAAACCTAGTAAGACCATCTAATTTTCAAGACCAATTCTCCATAAACGTTTGGGCAGCGGTACTCGACGATCAATTGATTGGACCAGTCTTCTTACCGAATACTTTGAACGCCGACAGATTTTTACTGTTACTGAGAGACGAGCTCCCAGAGCTTTTGGAAGATGTGATGTTAGATGTGAGACAACGCCTGTTTCTCCAAATGGATGGGTGCCCAGCTCATTGGGCATTAAGAGTTCGACATTTTTTAAATGAGCAATATCCCAATAGGTGGATCGGCCGAGACGGCCCCGTTGGATGGCCTGCAAGATCGCCTGATATGACGCCGTTGGATTATTTTCTTTGGGGTGATATGAAGCAACGGGTATATCACAGAATCGTCAATACCGAAGCAGAATTGCACGACAGAATTTTAAATGCAGCACAAGAAATAAAAAATAATCCGGGAATGATTCGACGGGCTACGCAACAAATTCAAGCTCGGGCCACATTGTGCCTTCAAGAAAGAGGAGGTCATTTTGAACAATTAATACCATACAGGGAACGCCCTTTGCAACACTAGAATAAGTTTTTTCTTTAATAAAGGTTTATCAATCGAATTTATGACTTTTAATTAAAATACATGATTTTATTTACGCAATTTTTAGGACTACTTTTCTTCCTATTGTTTTCTCTACCTAAAACCCGATAACACCCTTCAACTACCTGGGAACAAGCGGTCATTAAGGATTTTAAGAGGATTAAAATTAATAAAATTATGGTTTGATTTACGTACCCATTAGCGTGGTATTTTTCAAAGTCTGAGACAGTTTAAAAACGGTTTTAGAATCGGCATTAAGTGAGGATTAATACTAAGTCCGTAATTTGTTATTTCCACCTAAAACCCAATAACACCCTTCAACTACCTGTGAACAAACGGTCATTAAGGATTTTAAGAGGATTAAAATTAATAAAATTATGGTTTGATTTACGTACCCATTTGCGTGGTATTTTTCAAAGTCTGAGACAGTTTAAAAACGGTTTTAGAATCGGCATTAAGTGAGGTTTAATACTAAGCAAAAAAAATGGTAACTAAATCTGCGTTTTTTTCAGAAAATTGTGTTTTTCTTTTAAAATTCGTAATTTTTGTAGCCATTTTTCAAAAACAATAATTTTTTTTGCGGATTTTCTCTTCTAGTTGGTTTTTTATTGTTATTAAGAATTATTAACCTGTCCCTTGGTAATACTCTGCATTTTTTATTTTCATTTTAGGACCATTGGATCAAAAGTTATACCGTCTGAATTAGGTGTATTACCCGAGTTTTTACAAAAAATTTCAAAATTCTGTAAAAAAAAAACTAATGACTAGAAAAAAAAAAAACACCGTTTCACCGATGAAATTGGCTGAAATTTTTCTCCTTTTATTATGTACAGTTTATGAAATTCCACCCTGTATAATTTTAACACCTGTCTGTGGCATTGTAGCTTCCAAATGGATGAACCAATTTGAGTGTGCTTTTTGTAAATCAAGGCATGTCTCTACCAAATAATTTCTGGAAGTCATTGACTGTTGACTTGACACTTATGATTAAAAGTCTCAGTGCTTTAATAACACCACTTGCACATCTGGCAATAAGAAGTTTTAAAACAAGCAAGGACAGTAAAAATAACAGTTTATTCAAAGTGTAGTCACCAATCAATATATCAGCCAAAAAGCTGGGCATATCATACATTATATAGTATGTTCAAATAAGAGGTCGCCGATCATACGGTCCCTCAATTCACGCGTCACAAATGTCGATTCCGGATTGGCTTACGTAGATAATCACGAGAGGTGGTACCCTCGCGTACAGATATTGTTTAAAATGAAGGAGGACTTATGATTTTCCGATAGTTTTCGAGTATGTTGCATGTTACATAATATATTTTGATAAATGGTAATACAATTATTGCTGAAAAATAATGTCAAGTTAAACATCGTTCTGAAGAGAAAAGTTAATAAACCTGGATTGAAAAATCGTATTTTGTTCCTTACCTTAATTGAGCTTACGATCGACGTGCGGTTATTATCGAAACGTTCATCCTGACGTCCTAATAGGGAACATTACTGCAATGTTCTGCCGCCAGAGGCAGCACTACCACTAATAGTAAACCAGTATAGAAATATAGGGATTCACACACACATGCACAATTGATTGTCAAATGAGTTCTGCAAGTGGGAACGAGATACAATGTCAACGCTGCTAGTGTCGCCACCTACGAAGAGCTTTGCGTAATGTTCCCTATTCGTTAACAACAACCCTTTTGGAGAGATATCGTATTCTGATATACAGGGTGTTTGGCAGATCGCCTGCCAAAAGACTATGGTACGTAGGTAGACTATAGGGTCACTTGCAACACGTTTTGGGCAAATTAACACTAATCCTGATTAAAGAACACTGTGGGCAGGACGAGTGTTAATTTGCCCAAAACATGTTACAAGTGACCCTGCCTACCCACCCTAGTATTTTGGCTGACGATCTGCCATACGTCCTGTATAATATGACCTTTGGTTAACGAATTACACTTGGATGAAAGTCACCACAGTGAACCCCACCCACACAACCCAAGACTCTTGGCACATAGTGTAAACCAACCTGTTTCTTTTCAGCAAAAATTTGGGACGCCCGTTACGGTGAGGTGGTGCACACGTTCGACCACGACCACATAGTGAAGAGCGTCAACTTTAACGCCGACGACACAATGCTCCTCACGGCAAGCAATGAGAAACTTATTAGGGTGTTCGATTTGAACAAGCCTGAGGCTGGACGTGAGTTTTAATCATTTTATACTGTTTGTTTTTTTTACTTAGTTGGTGTCAAACAAGCTTACGGTGTTATGATGTTAAGCAGACACCTTAGCCTATGGACGCTTGCGATTCCAGAAAAAACCGGCCAAGTGCGAGTCGAACCGTTATCTATAAAAACGGCAAAAATACCAGTTTTTTAGTATTTGTTGTTATAGCGGCAACAGAAATACATCATCTGTGAAAATTTCAACTGTCTACAATCACGGTTCATGAGATACAGCCTGGTGACAGACGGACAGCGAGTCTCAGTAATAGGGTCCCGTTTTACTCTTTGAGTACGGAACCCTAAAAATCACAAGCGCGTTGCCGACCCTCTATTGATTAGAGGATTCGTTATCTTGATAGCTAGAGACTCGTAATCCTTAACCTTACACCAAGTTCGTCATTTTAACAATTATCATAGGCCGCCACTTTCGTCACCTTCATCTCATAGAGAATTAAAGTTCAAAATCCTTTCATCATCTATATTAATATTATTAATTGCTGTAAATCAGAGGACTTCTCACATTTAATTAGGAAAAAGAACAATGTTCATTTGCATTAAATTGAACATTGTTTTTTCTGTGAAAATATGAAAGTTTTATCAATGCGTGTGAGCGAGAGATCCGAGCGCCGCCTCTCACTCCCACGCATGCCGCCGCCCGCAGTTGTGGCCACACCCTTAGAAACAATCCTTGTAACGTTCTATATTGGGCAATGGACATCTATCAAACAATATCAGACTGATACAGGAAAATGCAATTTTCCTTGAGATTACAACAACGTCTATTGTGTCAGAGTCCTTGCCGAAAGCAAATCCATTTATGGTAAAGTAATTACTGGGTATTATAATGCTACCTACTTCCGTCATCTCAAATCGGTAGAAGTCCTTAAGTATCTTATCTTATCTAGGTGAGGGCCCTTTCGGATGCACTTCGACCCAGTGGGATCTTTTGTGCATTTGCCCTCTCCTTTATAGCTGCTCCCAGGCTTGCTCCATCATTTCCACAAAGCGGATGATGCAGTTCGCCGGGAGCACCTTGAATTCCTTTGGTTTCGGGTAACCGTTACCAAAGTAGTTCATTCTTTGTCTGGCAAGGGCATGACATTCACACAATAAGTGTTCCATAGTCTCATCCTCCTCGCCACACATTCTACAGTCTAAACTATCCGATAGTCCCATCTTGGCCAAGAGATCCTTGACCCCGAAGTGACCTGTGAACACTCCAGATATAATTCTGAGTTGCTTCCTACTGGATTTCCAGAGTTTTCTGGTCCAGCCCGAGTCCACTCATTCTATGAAGAGCTTAGAGTGCCTTAAGCCAGCCTCATTCCTCCACTCGTGTTGGTGTTTGGTTTTGGCGTAGGCTTTAAAGGCCGATATTATGTTCCCTGCGAGAGTCCCACAAATGGTTCTGAACCTACAAAGTGATTTGTAGAGCCCCCTCTTGCAAGCTCATCTGCTCTTTCGTTTCCGATGAAGCCCTTGTGCCCTGGTATCCAAACTAGTTGCACCTTATTGTGCCTTCCAAGTCTGTTTAGTGCTTGGACGCCATTCCAAGTCCTTAAGTAGGCTATATACAAGAGTAGAGGAGCTGTAGGGTCTCTCACGTGCACTTCAATGCTGCGTTGAGAAATTCGCCGCGATGGACGCTTAGTTACGACGTTAATGTAGTTTCACGATAGACAGATAACTCTGTACCATTAATTTCCTATTGCACTTAGACATCTGCTTAACACATTGGCGCCATCTATAGGAACTTTTTCATTTAGCTTCATAGATGGCATTATTGTATTAGCCGAGTTCAGATACAGATACCTCTTTAACCTCCTAAGGCCCACCATACAACACAAAATGACATTGAAATTTGAACCAACTAACGTAAGAAACAGAATTGAATGTCGTTTGTTTCAAAAAAAGACCAAAACAAAACAAATGCAACTCTATTCCAACCCAAAATGGTTCAAATTCCTTTAAGATAATAAATCCTTCCAGAAGGCCCATGGGCCTTAGGAGGCTATAGTTATACCAGCTACAACAGGCTTATTATTTTAGAGGAACGCGACATAGTATAGACATTGGCTGATCTCTTGAATTATTCATTTAATTTAACAAACCTCTGTTAACTAACATGTGTTTTGCCTCTCTCAGAAACGCAAACATCAAAGTAACAGATTGAAACTAAGGGATTTTATTTTATTTTAGCTAAAATTGTTTTGATTAACTTTTATGAATAAGGGCGTAAAGATTTATTTGTTGCCAGCCGTGGAAAAGTTCAACGCGCACGGGAGCAGCATCCGACATGCCGTTTTCCTGCACAATTCGCGGATCGCCAGCGTCAGCGATGACATGACCATGCGCGTTTGGGACAGGAATACTGGACAGGTGAGTCAACGCAGATATATCTCGTGTTAGTGTCTACATGTAACAGTTGAGGGCGCACACGGGCAGCATCTGACACGCGATTTTCCTGCACAATTCGCGGATCGCCACCCTCAGCGATGACATGACCATGCGCGTTTGGGACAGGAATACTGGACAGGTGAGTCAACGCAGATATATCTCGTGTTAGTGTCTACATGTAACAGTTGAGGGCGCACACGGGCAGCATCTGACACGCGATTTTCCTGCACAATTCGCGGATCGCCACCCTCAGCGATGACATGACCATGCGCGTTTGGGACAGGAATACTGGACAGGTGAGTCAACGCAGATATATCTCGTGTTAGTGTCTCCATGTAACAGTTGAGGGCGCACACGGGCAGCATCTGACACGCGGTTTTCCTGCACAATTCGCGGATCGCCAGCGTCAGCGATGACCTTACCATGCGCGTTTGGGACAGGAATACTGGACAGGAATACTGGACAGGTGAGTCAACGCAGATATAACACATGTTAGTGTCTCCATGGAACAGTTCGACGCGCACGCGAGCTGCATCAGACACACGGTTTTACTGCACAATTTGCGAATCGCCAGCGTCAGCGACTATCTTACCATGCGCGTTTGGGACAGGTAAGTCCACGCCACGCCAATGTAGTCGTATAGATTTTACCTACCCTCATTTTGTATTGCTAAAGTTTGGCGCCCAACAGAGAAAGCCACAACCTTACAAGATGTAGCCAAATAACATAAAATTTGGAGTCCAAAAGCCCCTCCACCTTAAAATATATTGTAACTACCCAAATAACACAACTACTTTTTCATCACACTTGCTCATAAATGGTGTTATTCCTTGCCTGTATACAGAAGGACAATAGCCTAAATTGTTCCCGCGGGAAATAATGGTCCCAAGGGAATGAATGAGCTTGTGTGTGATCTGATTGGTTAAGCAAATCTGGACGGCAAGAATTCTGCTCTGTGATTGGTTGGAAAAAAATCGAGCAGGCCGTGCCCTGCAAGAACCACATGCTCCATGCTCTGTGATTGGTTGAAATATTGAAGCTCCGCCCTCCACTCGCACTGATCTAGAAGTGAAGTTGTCAATTTCGTCAACATTTGATTGATGCGCTTGTATAAAACATAGGTTTTTCTGTCTTTTGTGGTTATTTATTTCCTCGCAAATGTGATGAAAAACATTGTGTATAACACGGGCGTAAGAATATTGCAAACTCGAGTCATCAAAAGCCCTCCGCCTTACGGCGTCGGGCTCCTGATAGACTCTCGTTTGCAATATTCCTCATACGCCCCTTGTTAAACAATGTACTATCGATATACTGTTGTGTACTTGTGTTCCTGGTAGAGTATAAGGTTGCCCGAGTTATAAAAGAGCTATGTCGACTGCGAGGGATCTGTATTCTGTACCCTTATACTTGAAGTGATTGTGCGCGGCACTCATCATATCCGTAATAATGTTCCGTACAGTCGCCATCACATACATAGGTACACTATAGGTGTTCAAAAATATCGGCACATGCACACTAACGCCTTGAAAATAGAGGTGTGTTCCGATGTTTGTGAGCTGCTTGTTTGCTCCGATGTATGTGATGGCGACTGTACAAAGAAAAGCATTAGCTGTTACAAATTTTAACAATCGCGAATTAGTCAGAGACGTTATTAAGTAGTTGATTTAATGTTCTATCACCGATAAGGAGCAAGTTAACCTTTTGAACGCCATTCTTCACTAACTAAAGTGTCACTGACACGCCAACCTTTTTTCCATAAGAAAGTAACTATGAACCTTATATAAAAGATAGAAGGTTGTTTTGACAGCGGACGTCATAACACTTAAAGGCGTTCTTGGCGCTTCGGGCACTACAATACACGACGCCTATAGGCGTTCAAAGGGTTAAGCATCAGTGTTTGCAGTCGCCATGCTGTAGCACTATGCTTAGCTTGATCCTTTTTGATAGTACCTACACAATTTTTTCTATTTTATTCTATTTATTTATTTATTCGTATGGCATGGGTTATTTACAAACTTATATAAATACAATCGTGGGTTAGAACTGTATGTTGCTGCGAGGCTATTAGAATAAGCAGTGCAACAGCCAGAAGTTGATTACTCTTTAGCACCACCCGGGGGACACATGCAGGGAAACTGAGGGTAAATCTTCCTGCTGACGCGAGTAACCATTGCTTCCAATTTATGTCTATAGTATAGATGGACGAAACTTTTTTGTGTAAAACTGCTTTTATCTAACGAGCGTACTTCTTATGTTTCAGGAGGTGGACAAAATAGAGTTTACGTCTATCCCGAACAGCTTAGAACTGTCAAGGGATGGCGCAATTTTGACAGTAGCACATGGTGAGTTCTTATCTATTCATTGTAAAATTACTGTAAATGTAGTATTCTCGCTTTAAAAGTAAGTCGTACGTTAGCTATGCTGGCTCAAAGAGTTTACGATGCATTTGTTATTTCAACATCATTAGTTATGAAGATGTGTTTTAACTGGTTCATATATTTGGTTCGCGCAGTTTAAAAAAAAGTTTACTATAATCCTGTCCTATAAAAGCCAACAATAATTTGCAAACATTGGTGTCGTAAGAGTGTTTCAAATAGGGAACATTACTGCAATGTTCTGCCGCCGGAGGCAGCACTACCACTAATAGTAAACCAGTATAGGAATATAGGGATTCACACACACATGCACAATTATTTGTCAAATGAGTGACAAGGATGCTTGCATAGACAATACCGCCAGTGGGAACGAGATACAATGTCAACGTTGCTAGTGTCGCCACCTACGAAGAGTTTTGCGTAATGTTCCCTATTGTGCTCGCATCACCGATTTTTTAATTTTTTTATTTTATTAGTATAAATATCGTCGTCTATAGTATCCGCAAAACTATCTGGCCGGTAGGGCAATAAAAGTAACAATAAAACATTTTTGTGTGTAATAATAGCATGCTTCTAATATTTTACGACCTGACCGGCCAGATAGTTTTGCGGATACTATAGTACCCATAGTACAAGCCTTGCTTAGTTTGGGACTAGGTTGATTTGTGTAAGAGTGTCCGCAAATATTAAAATATTAAATATAATATTATATTAAATATTATATACATATCGCTTACAGACTAGTCCAACACGTGATATGTACAATTGTACTACAATAAGAGATTAAGATTAATACAAAAAATAAAACATCAATAAAGCTACAAAGTCACAATATACCTACAAATATTTAAGAAAAACATAAGTGTCTGCTTGCGGCTCTTGTAAACTCAGTCAGAGTGCAATTAAATAAGTCAATTTTAGTTGAAAGCTGGTTAAGTATGGTTATGGTCCGGACAATGGGTTTAATTTTATATTAAAACCCCTGATCTGCTTCTAACGCTCCTACTTTTATCTATGAGCTAAACTCAATGTCAGAATATGTTAAATTGTGCAAGGCTTCACGGACAAGGAGGTTTATTATACAAGCTAAACCCTTTGGTGATTAGAGTATAACCCAACTTCAAAACTTGAAATATTGCTGCTTACCGTGGCCATATTTTTTTTCGATAACCAGCTATGAGGCGATTCCTCGATTCTCTTAAACCACAAGACAGACGTTTATGGCTTCCGCGCACTTGAGAAAGAGAAGCAACGCTCTTCGGAAATGGTTTCGGACATAAATAATTCGATGAATATCCTATCTGGTTAGGTAATTAACTAAATGTAAACAAACAAAACCACGTGACTTGGTCATTCAACCAATCATAGCAACCTTTTGTATCTATGGTATTATCTTATTGGTTGAATGACCAAGTCACGTGGTTCTTTTTGTTTACATTTAGTTAATTCTGTAACCAAGGCAGTGTTGCTCATAACATATTTTGAATACCAATACCGGTATGTTTGTAATACTTTCTTCTTGTGTTAATTACCTAACCAGATAGGGTATAGTTTTATTCATATTTGCATGCTATCATTCATGGTATGGAAACTGTTTTGGTTTGGAGAATGAGGAAGTTACCCATATTTTATTGTACTCAAAGCAAATTTTCGTGACGCAGAGCTGACGCAGATGACGTTGAGCTACGGTAGCCTAGTGGTTTAGGTGAGCTACGGTAGCCTAGTGGTTTAGGCATGCGTCTGTCAAGCGGCGGTCGTGGGTTCGAATCCCGGCTCGTACCAATGAGTTTTTCGGAACTTATGTACGGAATATTTACCGTTAGCTTTTCGGTGAAGGAAAACATCGTGAGGAAACCGGTCTAATCCCAATAAGGTCTAGTTTTCCCTCTGGGTTGGAAGGTCAGATGGCAGTCGCTTTCGTAAAAACTAGTGCCTATGCCAAATCTTGGGATTAGGTGTCAAAGCGGACCCCGGGCTCCTTTAGGGGCACAACCGGGAATAACGCTAGGAGGATGATGAAAGCAAATTTTCGTGACGCAGTGGAAAGAATTAAAGTTCACTTATGAGAGTTCTTAATTATAATGTGTATTTTTCTTTGGAGAAAGTTCGGATGCCAGGCGATATTTTTCATAATTGCATTTCTGGCATGAAATGTCGAAAAAGTTTCTGCTATGCCGTGCCTTAAATAAATAAATAAAATAAAATAAAATATATCGTTAATCTTTATTTTGTTTCCCAGGTACAAACGTGTCCTTCTATTCGACGGACACCATGCGCAGGATGCGCGAGGTAGCTGTACCCACAAAATGCTACTCGGCATCGCTGGCGCCCTCTCGGGCCACGTTCGTCTGCGGCGGAGAAGACCTTAAGGTCTACAAGTTCGATTATAACACTGGCACTGAGCTAGGTAAGTTTCTCTGACAACTTATTACTCTTATTAGATACTAGGTGCCCGCGAGGCTCCGGTTGCGTATTACAATGATGACAGGCGGTGCCACGAGATAAAATATAGTTTATATTCTACCCGAAGATCCAAAATGTGTGCAGGCCCCGTAGCATGGATGACGTTATCACGCGACAAGTGACAGGATAAGCGCGTCGTCTCGTTCTATCGAACGGTGTGAGCCAGGGACGGAAGCTCTTTCCTGTCACTTATCGCGTGATAACGCCATCCATGCTACGGGGCCTGGTGAAATTCATTTTGGTAATCGGACAAGTTGTCCCGGAAGAACGTATAAAGGATGACTCACGCTAGAACGGGCCGTGTCCGGCTCGGGCCGTTTTCTAAGAAAAACGACGGCGTTTTTGCGCGGCCGAGCCATACCCAAGCCCGGCCGAGCCGCGTCCGGGGCTCGGAAGCGGCTCGGTGTCGGCACGGCTCGGCCGTGACTCGGCGGGGCTTGGGCATACCTATGCTCGGCCGTGCAAAAACGCTTTCGTTTTTCTTACAAAACGCCCCGGGCTGACAAGGCCCGTTCTAGCCTGAGTCATCCTTAAAGTGTACGTGTAAACGTACAAACTCACAAAACTTCAAAGTTGTGACTTTGGCTAATCTTAAGCAAAGCCGAAAGACGTCCACTACTGGACATAGGCCTCCCCCAAAGAGTGCCAAAATGATCGGTCCTGCGCCACCCGCATCCAGCGGACTCCCGCGACCTTTACCAGGTCATCAGTCCACCTTGAGGGCCTACCCACGCCGCGCCTTTCGGTACGTGGCCGCCGCTCGAGAACCTTTCCGCCCCAACGGCCATCGGTTCTACGTGCAATGTGCCCCGCCCACTGTAATTCAGTAATTCAGTAATTCAGTAATTGTTGTTGTGCTATATTGGTTACCTTGGTTCTGCTGCGGATATCCTCATTTCTGATGCGATCACGCAGATAATCTCCCAACATAGCCTACTCCATTGCCCTTTGGGTGACTTTGAGCATTCTTATGAGGCCCATTTCTGAGCTCACGTCGCCTTAATCTCGTCTTTCAGAGTGTAACAAAGGGCACTTTGGTCCCGTGCACTGCGTGCGATGGTCGCCCGACGGTGAGCTGTACGCGACCGGCTCCGAGGACGGCACTGTGCGGCTGTGGCAGGTAAGCTGTGGTTTAACACGTTTGGTGCCGGTGACACACCGTCATGTGACCAAAAATTTCTCACTCCAATTGGCTACTTTCCTAAAAAGTTTCTGTCAAAAATTTCATTTTTGGTACAAGCTTTTATTGCCGACTGTACTTTTCTGCATACTATCATCAACTACTCATTGAGACGATTCTAAGGAGCCCAAACTCGATGGGGTTGTGTCGTTTTATTGCGAAGTTCCTATGACCACCTTCCAGTTCCAGCATCAGATCAGCTCCAAGTGCATATGCTTGCAAAATTTCAGCTCAATTGGATAACGGGAAGTGACTGAAAAATGGATTGCAAATTTTGACAGACAACTTACATATTTACATACATACGAACAGTGCAAGTTAATATAAAAATTTTAAAAAATCTATTCAGTCCGTCAGTTATTATCATCAACATCATATCAGCCGAAAGTCGTCCACTGCTGGACATAGGCCTCCCCCAAAGAGTGCCAAAGTGACCGGTCCTGCGCCACCCGCATCCAGCGGACTCCCGCGACCTTTACCAGGTCATCAGTCCACCTTGTGGGGGGCCTACCCACGCCGCGCCGTGGTCCGTCAGTTAGATTATCTAAAAATATTGGACACGTATTTTTTATTTTGTCAATCAAACAAAAATCGTTGAAGATATAGCCCGTGAAAGTTCCGCGTGACGTCACATTATTGCACACTTTTTAGGGTTCCGTAGCCAAATGGCTAAAAACGGAACCCTTATAGATTCGTCATGTCTGTCTGTCTGTCTGTCTGTCCGTCCGTATGTCACAGCCACTTTTTTCCGAAACTATAAGAGCTATACTGTTGAAACTTGGTAAGTAGATGTATACTGTGAACCGCATTAAGATTTTCACACAAAAATCGAAAAAAAACATTAAGTTTTAGGGGTCCCCATACTCAGAAGTGAAACTCAAAATAGTACATTTTACAACTAGTGTGAAAAGAATGTCTTTTTACCACTAGTACCGAGGTATCTTGCCACGAGCTGAAAGCGAGTGGCAAGACTCGGTACGAGTGGTAAAAGACATTTCACACGTGTTGTAAACGACGTTTTTTAATACAATTGCGAAAAAATAATAAATTAATATTCGTCATTTATATATTAATGAATTCTTTAAATAAATTTATATTATTGTACCTCGATCTCAACTGTTAGTGGCTGCATCGAAACTTCTGCTTGCGTATGCGCTCCTGGTACCTATAGGTGGACCGTTTAACTAGGTCCTCGCCTGCGCGGCGCGCGGGTGCAGGGGTATGACTATAACGGGCTGCGGGCGACGTGCGGAAGGCAAACCCCGGCGCCCGCACCCCGTTATCGTCATACCCCTGCACCCGCGCGCTGCGCAAGCGAGGAATGAGTTAAGCGGTCTACCTACAGATGCGTACATTTTCAGCTTCAAAAATGACTTTCATACTAACGCGATCAAAAATAAATACTCCTAGTATTCGTAAGCGTTTTTAATTTCATAATTTCCAAGTAAAAAATCTAATATAAAATTACTGCGTTTCGAAAGTATAGTTTGGAACTAAAAAGTAAAAAGCACTAGTGCGAGAAATTGAGCTTCTCGCACGCTACGCAGCCACAAAAAGTACCACTTTTTGAGCAACTGTATTAAAAAAAAAATTTTCATCAAACCCATACGTGTGGGGTATCTATGGATAGGTCTTCAAAAATGATATTGAGGTTTCTAACATAATTTTTTTCTAAACTGAATAGTTTGCGCGAGAGACACTTCCAAAGTGGTAAAATGTGTGTCCCCCCCCCTGTAACTTCTAAAATAAGAGAGTGATAAAACTAAAAAAAATATATGATGTACATTACCATGTAAACTTCCACCGAAAATTGGTTTGAACGAGATCTAATAAGTAGTTTTTATTTAATACGTCATAAATCGTAAACCGCAATTTATTTCACGGAGTCCGACTCGCACTTGGCCGCTTTTTAGTATAATGTGTCGTTCCGCGGAACTTTAACGGGCAATATCTTCATCATTTTTTGTTTGATTGACAAAATAAAAAAATACGTTTTAAATTTTCTTTGATAATCTAACTGGCGGACTAAATAGAATTATATATTTTTTACCCAGAAAAGTACCCAATTCCGATGACACGGACCCGAGTCAACGATCTATGCCCCGACTGACACGGAGCCATGACAACGATCATTTCATTCGGCATAGCATAAGCATAAAATGGCTTAGCAGATCGGTTCCGCCACCACCTTTTGCATGCAATTCTTCCACTCCAGACTCGTAGTCACACCATTTTGTCACACCAGTGTGACTATTAGTAATTTACTTTCCTCGTGGTCATACCACTTTAAACAAGATCGCACTTTACTACTAAAATCATAATTATTGAGTGTTGTGAAGCACTAGATAAAATAGGCGATATATGTAAAAGGCTGTAAATACTCGTAAATACTTCATGGTAAGTCGAAATCCTTTATTTGACATGTGTCTATTCAATTGTTTGTCCGGTGGTTTACAATATCATACTTGAATTTTCTGCGTATCAGTAATAGTATTTTATGCGTAATCATACTTAAAATGAGTACTAATGATTTTAAAATAATTAAAAGAAAAGGTGGTGAAGTGCTTTTAAGCCATGGACACCAATATTACAAACAAAAAGTGTATGCAAATGATAGTGTAATATGGTTTTGTAGCCGGCGCCGAAAATCAAAATGTGTGGGGTCTATCACTGTCAAAGTAAGTAGACTTTAATGATAATTATATCTGTTAGATAACTTGGATTGGAGCTCAAACATACTTAAATTTAAAGTTAGATATATATTTATATAATAAGTTTTACTATTTCTTGTCCTATCTTATTTATTATCCCCATTAAGGAATCATTTCTGGGATAAAAACTATCCAATCTTCATCCTCTGGGCTCAAAATATCTCCAAACCTAAATCAGTTCAGAGGTTTAGGCGTGAAAATGCAACAGACAGACTTAAGGTGGTTCGATTGCCATACAAAGCGTTATTTGACATTCGCAGGCTAACGGCGTGATATTTTAAGAAACTTATGTAACAAACTTTCATCAATTGGCTTCCCATTTGCGCCAAATTCCCCCTTTCCTAGAATAAACTTGTATAAACTAGATTAATTTGAGAAAAATAGTTTTCCCAAAATATCACGTGACAAACCAATTTCTCAAAATTAATCTACTTTATGTAAGTTTATTCTAGGAAAGGGGGAATTTGGCGCAAATGGGAAGCCAATTTATGAAAGTTTGTTACATAAGTTTCTTAAAATATCACGCCGTTAGCCTGCGAATGTCAAATAACGCTTTGTATGGCAATCGAACCACCTTAAAGTTATTTTCGCTTTATAATATTAGTATGGATTACTTTATGGATTTTGTCTTATCGGTCTAATAATGTATTGTCTTTTGCTTTAGGATGGCCAAACTATAAAACAGGTAAACCATAGCGGTGAGTGTGAGCCCGATCAAATCAAAAACGATTTAGCAATAGCGATAGTTGATATGAAGGAGGAGGCCGGTACTTCAGCAGATTCCATGCCTGTTATTTACAAAAAGCATGTATAGTACATTATGATACAAGTGTGCTAAGTTGGTCATTACACTCGAGTCGGTTTTTAAGCCTGAGCCGAAGGCGAAGGCTTAATGGAGACGAGAAGTGTAATGACCAATGCTCACGTGTTTCATACGACGTTTTTCAACACATTTGCGAGGAAAAAAAATAAAAAAATAAAAAATGAAAATGTTAAAAGATATGTAATGAAAAGGCACTAGTGCGATAATGTAATGTAAAAGTCACGGCATGGGTAATATTCTGCATTATTTTGCTAATATTTAAAAAGATATGTAATGAAAAGGCACTAGTGCGATAATGTAATGTAAAAGGCACGGCATGGGTAATATTCTGCATTATCGGTGTAAATACGCTGTAATAAGACCTACTTTACGAGCAGGTGTGTTGAAAAAACATTTATATGACCAAGGCATACATTTTGTCACCAAACTACCGTCGTTTCGCAATGTTAAGGGCGGCTTGTATTCTGCTAGGAAACGTAAATTGGAAATGAATAAAACCGTTTTTAAAGAGCTCAGCGAGGTTGAGGTTCCAGCACTATATAAAAACTTTATGGTGGCTGACTACCGTTACGAGAACAATCGAATGTTGGTGTTTTGTTCAGAAGAAGCAAAACAGCTACTTGGTGTAGTAAAGGAATATTTTGGCGACGGTACATTTAAAAGTGCACCCAAACCATTTTATCAATTATTTATTATTCACGGTGATTTGGGAAGTTCCTCAGGAACAATTAATGTCGTACCGCTTGTTTTCGCCCTGATGAGTGACAAAAAAGAAGAGTCGTATTCGGCTCTGTTTGACATTTTGCAGTCTCTGTTTCCGGAATGGAAACCTGTTAAGTTCCACCAAGACTTCGAGTCAGCAACTTTAAATGCACTCAAATTGTTTTTTCCTGGTCTTGAAATCAAAAAGTGCTATTACCATTTTACTAACAGTTTATGGAGGAAAGCAAAGTCTATAGGCATAAAAAAAAAGCTTTACCGCCGCATCGTAGGTCTGTGCACTGCTCTTCCACTTTTACCCGAGAGCCGAATAAGAGAGGGTTGGCGTTATATACAGTCGCAATGCAATGATTTTGATAACAAGAAAATTAACGCCTTTATGGCTTACATGACGAATACCTGGCTTAAAAATGACACCTGTATAAGGGAGTGGAGTGTCAGCAATGAGCGACATAGAACAAACAATGTGGCAGAAAGTTACAATTCTATAATAAATAAAAGTATAAACAAAAATTATGTCACTATCAATAAATTGTTAAAAGTTATACACGATGATATAACTATTACAAACATTAAAATTGCAAACTTAAGTAAAGGGGAACCAAGTGAACGAAGAAAGCTAGAAAAGGAAAAAGACCAAATTATTCTTTCTGCTCAGATGCAACTTCTACATAATGAAATAAGTGTCGGTCACTTTTTGGAGATATTGAGATAGATTGGATAATCGAAAATCTTAACGAGTTCAGTTCATTATTAGATTAAATTACAATTTCTTAAGTACATCGTGTTTTATTTTATTTTAACAGAATGCCAAACTGATTAATGATTGCCGACTAATCAATATAAGTTATAAAATATGCTTGATCATTTGCACATTAAATTTCCCGCACTAGTAGTGTGACCACCAGTCTCATGTTTTCGTAACTTACTAATGGTCAACCAAACAGTGTGACCACGAGGAAAGTAAATTACTAATAGTCACACTGGTGTGACAAAATGGTGTGACTACGAGTCTGGAGTGAATTCTTCACGTACGAAAGTGACTGGCACGTCAAATTTTTGATAGTTTGAATTGAAAGCATGAAGGTGACTGACAGTTAACGCAATAACACCTATAGTTGTCCTTGGCGTCCAAAGGGTTGACGCTACGTCAAGTTAAGAATCTCATTTCAGACAACTTTTCACTCCAATCAATTTCCCTGTAGCACATTAATATGTCCAATTTGAATAGTCTTTTGTTGTTAAGCTGAGCAATAATTTAACGCAATATAATGGTTTTGTACTTACACAGTAGTATGATTTTCCTTTTTACAAGCTTTTATTTAACTTGTTATATTGAATATTTTTTTATGCAGCAGCAACGGTAGCCTAGTGGTTCAGGCATGCGGCTGTCAAGCGGCGGTCGTGGGTTCGAATCCCGGCTCGTACCAATGAGTTTTTCGGAACTTGTGTACGGAATTACCGTTAGCTTTTCGGTGAAGGAAAACATCGTGAGGAAACCGGTCTAATCCCAATAAGGTCTAGTTTTCCCTCTGGGTTGGAAGGTCAGATGGCAGTCGCTTTCGTAAAACTAGTGCCTATGCCAAATCTTGGGATTAGGTGTCAAAGCGGACCCTGGGCTCCTTTAGGGGCACAACGGGGAATAATAACGCTAAGGAGGATGATTGAATATTTTTTTATGATTTTATCGTCATATAGTATAAAAAGTAGATTTAAAATGCATCCAGCAATTACTATTTCTTAATAGTTCATTTATATATGTATGTGGGGAGTGGCGATAATAGGAAACACCTTTTAATACCAAAAAACTATATATTTCAATAAAAATCTAATAAAGATGTAACAACGCGTCTTTTCTTTTATGGCCCCGATCTCAATCTCCCCGAGTCACGCATTCGCTCTCTCATTCACACTTGTACATACTTCCAATCATTCTTGCTCTGTCACTCATTCGTTCACTCTTCCGTTCCATTCCACTCATCCTACATGTATTTTGGCTACGATAACTACTACCACATCCATCGAACCTATTTTCTTTCACTTGTCCAATGTACATTGCGTCTCAAATTTTCTTAAGCAAAATGTGAGATGCATATACACATGGACAAAGATCTTGGACAAGTGGAATACCACCCTAAGAAAGAAACAAAGCACATTTTAGTTGACAAAGGCATGTTAAGTATTATGAATAAGGGGGTGTACACATGTAACGGGGATCCTATACACATAAAATGTTTGTCCCAGGGCGTGCCAGGGCGCGTGTACGGGCTGTGGCGGCGCAGCAACGAGAGCGTGCCCATCACCAACGGGTTCAAGGAGGTCGCCGCCAACTGACACGCCCCCGTGCCTGAACAGGTAATGTTTGTCCCAGGGCGTGCCAGGGCGCGTGTACGGGCTGTGGCGGCGCAGCAACGAGAGCGTGCCCATCACCAACGGGTTCAAGGAGGTCGCCGCCAACTGACACGCCCCCGTGCCTGAACAGGTAATGTTTGTCCCAGGGCGTGCCAGGGCGCGTGTACGGGCTGTGGCGGCGCAGCAACGAGAGCGTGCCCATCACCAACGGGTTCAAGGAGGTCGCCGCCAACTGACACGCCCCCGTGCCTGAACAGGTAATGTTTGTCCCAGGGCGTGCCAGGGCGCGTGTACGGGCTGTGGCGGCGCAGCAACGAGAGCGTGCCCATCACCAACGGGTTCAAGGAGGTCGCCGCCAACTGACACGCATCCGTGCCTGAACAGGTAATGTTTGTCCCAGGGCGTGCCAGGGCGCGTGTACGGGCTGTGGCGGCGCAGCAACGAGAGCGTGCCCATCACCAACGGGTTCAAGGAGGTCGCCGCCAACTGACACGCATCCGTGCCTGAACAGGTAATGTTTGTCCCAGGGCGTGCCAGGGCGCGTGTACGGGCTGTGGCGGCGCAGCAACGAGAGCGTGCCCATCACCAACGGGTTCAAGGAGGTCGCCGCCAACTGACACGCATCCGTGCCTGAACAGGTAATGTTTGTCCCAGGGCGTGCCAGGGCGCGTGTACGGGCTGTGGCGGCGCAGCAACGAGAGCGTGCCCATCACCAACGGGTTCAAGGAGGTCGCCGCCAACTGACACGCCCCCGTGCCTGAACAGGTAATGTTTGTCCCAGGGCGTGCCAGGGCGCGTGTACGGGCTGTGGCGGCGCAGCAACGAGAGCGTGCCCATCACCAACGGGTTCAAGGAGGTCGCCGCCAACTGACACGCCCCCGTGCCTGAACAGGTAATGTTTGTCCCAGGGCGTGCCAGGGCGCGTGTACGGGCTGTGGCGGCGCAGCAACGAGAGCGTGCCCATCACCAACGGGTTCAAGGAGGTCGCCGCCAACTGACACGCATCCGTGCCTGAACAGGTAATGTTTGTCCCAGGGCGTGCCAGGGCGCGTGTACGGGCTGTGGCGGCGCAGCAACGAGAGCGTGCCCATCACCAACGGGTTCAAGGAGGTCGCCGCCAACTGACACGCATCCGTGCCTGAACAGGTAATGTTTGTCCCAGGGCGTGCCAGGGCGCGTGTACGGGCTGTGGCGGCGCAGCAACGAGAGCGTGCCCATCACCAACGGGTTCAAGGAGGTCGCCGCCAACTGACACGCATCCGTGCCTGAACAGGTAATGTTTGTCCCAGGGCGTGCCAGGGCGCGTGTACGGGCTGTGGCGGCGCAGCAACGAGAGCGTGCCCATCACCAACGGGTTCAAGGAGGTCGCCGCCAACTGACACGCATCCGTGCCTGAACAGGTAATGTTTGTCCCAGGGCGTGCCAGGGCGCGTGTACGGGCTGTGGCGGCGCAGCAACGAGAGCGTGCCCATCACCAACGGGTTCAAGGAGGTCGCCGCCAACTGACACGCATCCGTGCCTGAACAGGTAATGTTTGTCCCAGGGCGTGCCAGGGCGCGTGTACGGGCTGTGGCGGCGCAGCAACGAGAGCGTGCCCATCACCAACGGGTTCAAGGAGGTCGCCGCCAACTGACACGCATCCGTGCCTGAACAGGTAATGTTTGTCCCAGGGCGTGCCAGGGCGCGTGTACGGGCTGTGGCGGCGCAGCACCGAGAGCGTGCCCATCACCAACGGGTTCAAGGAGGTCGCCGCCAACTGACACGCATCCGTGCCTGAACAGGTAATGTTTGTCCCAGGGCGTGCCAGGGCGCGTGTACGGGCTGTGGCGGCGCAGCAACGAGAGCGTGCCCATCACCAACGGGTTCAAGGAGGTCGCCGCCAACTGACACGCCCCCGTGCCTGAACAGGTAATGTTTGTCCCAGGGCGTGCCAGGGCGCGTGTACGGGCTGTGGCGGCGCAGCAACGAGAGCGTGCCCATCACCAACGGGTTCAAGGAGGTCGCCGCCAACTGACACGCCCCCGTGCCTGAACAGGTAATGTTTGTCCCAGGGCGTGCCAGGGCGCGTGTACGGGCTGTGGCGGCGCAGCAACGAGAGCGTGCCCATCACCAACGGGTTCAAGGAGGTCGCCGCCAACTGACACGCATCCGTGCCTGAACAGGTAATGTTTGTCCCAGGGCGTGCCAGGGCGCGTGTACGGGCTGTGGCGGCGCAGCAACGAGAGCGTGCCCATCACCAACGGGTTCAAGGAGGTCGCCGCCAACTGACACGCATCCGTGCCTGAACAGGTAATGTTTGTCCCAGGGCGTGCCAGGGCGCGTGTACGGGCTGTGGCGGCGCAGCAACGAGAGCGTGCCCATCACCAACGGGTTCAAGGAGGTCGCCGCCAACTGACACGCCCCCGTGCCTGAACAGGTAATGTTTGTCCCAGGGCGTGCCAGGGCGCGTGTACGGGCTGTGGCGGCGCAGCAACGAGAGCGTGCCCATCACCAACGGGTTCAAGGAGGTCGCCGCCAACTGACACGCCCCCGTGCCTGAACAGGTAATGTTTGTCCCAGGGCGTGCCAGGGCGCGTGTACGGGCTGTGGCGGCGCAGCAACGAGAGCGTGCCCATCACCAACGGGTTCAAGGAGGTCGCCGCCAACTGACACGCATCCGTGCCTGAACAGGTAATGTTTGTCCCAGGGCGTGCCAGGGCGCGTGTACGGGCTGTGGCGGCGCAGCAACGAGAGCGTGCCCATCACCAACGGGTTCAAGGAGGTCGCCGCCAACTGACACGCATCCGTGCCTGAACAGGTAATGTTTGTCCCAGGGCGTGCCAGGGCGCGTGTACGGGCTGTGGCGGCGCAGCAACGAGAGCGTGCCCATCACCAACGGGTTCAAGGAGGTCGCCGCCAACTGACACGCATCCGTGCCTGAACAGGTAATGTTTGTCCCAGGGCGTGCCAGGGCGCGTGTACGGGCTGTGGCGGCGCAGCAACGAGAGCGTGCCCATCACCAACGGGTTCAAGGAGGTCGCCGCCAACTGACACGCATCCGTGCCTGAACAGGTAATGTTTGTCCCAGGGCGTGCCAGGGCGCGTGTACGGGCTGTGGCGGCGCAGCAACGAGAGCGTGCCCATCACCAACGGGTTCAAGGAGGTCGCCGCCAACTGACACGCATCCGTGCCTGAACAGGTAATGTTTGTCCCAGGGCGTGCCAGGGCGCGTGTACGGGCTGTGGCGGCGCAGCAACGAGAGCGTGCCCATCACCAACGGGTTCAAGGAGGTCGCCGCCAACTGACACGCATCCGTGCCTGAACAGGTAATGTTTGTCCCAGGGCGTGCCAGGGCGCGTGTACGGGCTGTGGCGGCGCAGCACCGAGAGCGTGCCCATCACCAACGGGTTCAAGGAGGTCGCCGCCAACTGACACGCATCCGTGCCTGAACAGGTAATGTTTGTCCCAGGGCGTGCCAGGGCGCGTGTACGGGCTGTGGCGGCGCAGCAACGAGAGCGTGCCCATCACCAACGGGTTCAAGGAGGTCGCCGCCAACTGACACGCCCCCGTGCCTGAACAGGTAATGTTTGTCCCAGGGCGTGCCAGGGCGCGTGTACGGGCTGTGGCGGCGCAGCAACGAGAGCGTGCCCATCACCAACGGGTTCAAGGAGGTCGCCGCCAACTGACACGCCCCCGTGCCTGAACAGGTAATGTTTGTCCCAGGGCGTGCCAGGGCGCGTGTACGGGCTGTGGCGGCGCAGCAACGAGAGCGTGCCCATCACCAACGGGTTCAAGGAGGTCGCCGCCAACTGACACGCCCCCGTGCCTGAACAGGTAATGTTTGTCCCAGGGCGTGCCAGGGCGCGTGTACGGGCTGTGGCGGCGCAGCAACGAGAGCGTGCCCATCACCAACGGGTTCAAGGAGGTCGCCGCCAACTGACACGCCCCCGTGCCTGAACAGGTAATGTTTGTCCCAGGGCGTGCCAGGGCGCGTGTACGGGCTGTGGCGGCGCAGCAACGAGAGCGTGCCCATCACCAACGGGTTCAAGGAGGTCGCCGCCAACTGACACGCATCCGTGCCTGAACAGGTAATGTTTGTCCCAGGGCGTGCCAGGGCGCGTGTACGGGCTGTGGCGGCGCAGCAACGAGAGCGTGCCCATCACCAACGGGTTCAAGGAGGTCGCCGCCAACTGACACGCATCCGTGCCTGAACAGGTAATGTTTGTCCCAGGGCGTGCCAGGGCGCGTGTACGGGCTGTGGCGGCGCAGCAACGAGAGCGTGCCCATCACCAACGGGTTCAAGGAGGTCGCCGCCAACTGACACGCATCCGTGCCTGAACAGGTAATGTTTGTCCCAGGGCGTGCCAGGGCGCGTGTACGGGCTGTGGCGGCGCAGCAACGAGAGCGTGCCCATCACCAACGGGTTCAAGGAGGTCGCCGCCAACTGACACGCATCCGTGCCTGAACAGGTAATGTTTGTCCCAGGGCGTGCCAGGGCGCGTGTACGGGCTGTGGCGGCGCAGCAACGAGAGCGTGCCCATCACCAACGGGTTCAAGGAGGTCGCCGCCAACTGACACGCATCCGTGCCTGAACAGGTAATGTTTGTCCCAGGGCGTGCCAGGGCGCGTGTACGGGCTGTGGCGGCGCAGCAACGAGAGCGTGCCCATCACCAACGGGTTCAAGGAGGTCGCCGCCAACTGACACGCATCCGTGCCTGAACAGGTAATGTTTGTCCCAGGGCGTGCCAGGGCGCGTGTACGGGCTGTGGCGGCGCAGCACCGAGAGCGTGCCCATCACCAACGGGTTCAAGGAGGTCGCCGCCAACTGACACGCATCCGTGCCTGAACAGGTAATGTTTGTCCCAGGGCGTGCCAGGGCGCGTGTACGGGCTGTGGCGGCGCAGCAACGAGAGCGTGCCCATCACCAACGGGTTCAAGGAGGTCGCCGCCAACTGACACGCATCCGTGCCTGAACAGGTAATGTTTGTCCCAGGGCGTGCCAGGGCGCGTGTACGGGCTGTGGCGGCGCAGCACCGAGAGCGTGCCCATCACCAACGGGTTCAAGGAGGTCGCCGCCAACTGACACGCATCCGTGCCTGAACAGGTAATGTTTGTCCCAGGGCGTGCCAGGGCGCGTGTACGGGCTGTGGCGGCGCAGCAACGAGAGCGTGCCCATCACCAACGGGTTCAAGGAGGTCGCCGCCAACTGACACGCCCCCGTGCCTGAACAGGTAATGTTTGTCCCAGGGCGTGCCAGGGCGCGTGTACGGGCTGTGGCGGCGCAGCAACGAGAGCGTGCCCATCACCAACGGGTTCAAGGAGGTCGCCGCCAACTGACACGCCCCCGTGCCTGAACAGGTAATGTTTGTCCCAGGGCGTGCCAGGGCGCGTGTACGGGCTGTGGCGGCGCAGCAACGAGAGCGTGCCCATCACCAACGGGTTCAAGGAGGTCGCCGCCAACTGACACGCCCCCGTGCCTGAACAGGTAATGTTTGTCCCAGGGCGTGCCAGGGCGCGTGTACGGGCTGTGGCGGCGCAGCAACGAGAGCGTGCCCATCACCAACGGGTTCAAGGAGGTCGCCGCCAACTGACACGCCCCCGTGCCTGAACAGGTAATGTTTGTCCCAGGGCGTGCCAGGGCGCGTGTACGGGCTGTGGCGGCGCAGCAACGAGAGCGTGCCCATCACCAACGGGTTCAAGGAGGTCGCCGCCAACTGACACGCCCCCGTGCCTGAACAGGTAATGTTTGTCCCAGGGCGTGCCAGGGCGCGTGTACGGGCTGTGGCGGCGCAGCAACGAGAGCGTGCCCATCACCAACGGGTTCAAGGAGGTCGCCGCCAACTGACACGCCCCCGTGCCTGAACAGGTAATGTTTGTCCCAGGGCGTGCCAGGGCGCGTGTACGGGCTGTGGCGGCGCAGCAACGAGAGCGTGCCCATCACCAACGGGTTCAAGGAGGTCGCCGCCAACTGACACGCATCCGTGCCTGAACAGGTAATGTTTGTCCCAGGGCGTGCCAGGGCGCGTGTACGGGCTGTGGCGGCGCAGCAACGAGAGCGTGCCCATCACCAACGGGTTCAAGGAGGTCGCCGCCAACTGACACGCATCCGTGCCTGAACAGGTAATGTTTGTCCCAGGGCGTGCCAGGGCGCGTGTACGGGCTGTGGCGGCGCAGCAACGAGAGCGTGCCCATCACCAACGGGTTCAAGGAGGTCGCCGCCAACTGACACGCATCCGTGCCTGAACAGGTAATGTTTGTCCCAGGGCGTGCCAGGGCGCGTGTACGGGCTGTGGCGGCGCAGCAACGAGAGCGTGCCCATCACCAACGGGTTCAAGGAGGTCGCCGCCAACTGACACGCATCCGTGCCTGAACAGGTAATGTTTGTCCCAGGGCGTGCCAGGGCGCGTGTACGGGCTGTGGCGGCGCAGCAACGAGAGCGTGCCCATCACCAACGGGTTCAAGGAGGTCGCCGCCAACTGACACGCATCCGTGCCTGAACAGGTAATGTTTGTCCCAGGGCGTGCCAGGGCGCGTGTACGGGCTGTGGCGGCGCAGCAACGAGAGCGTGCCCATCACCAACGGGTTCAAGGAGGTCGCCGCCAACTGACACGCATCCGTGCCTGAACAGGTAATGTTTGTCCCAGGGCGTGCCAGGGCGCGTGTACGGGCTGTGGCGGCGCAGCACCGAGAGCGTGCCCATCACCAACGGGTTCAAGGAGGTCGCCGCCAACTGACACGCATCCGTGCCTGAACAGGTAATGTTTGTCCCAGGGCGTGCCAGGGCGCGTGTACGGGCTGTGGCGGCGCAGCAACGAGAGCGTGCCCATCACCAACGGGGTCAAGGAGGTCGCCGCCAACTGACACGCATCCGTGCCTGAACAGGTAATGTTTGTCCCAGGGCGTGCCAGGGCGCGTGTACGGGCTGTGGCGGCGCAGCACCGAGAGCGTGCCCATCACCAACGGGTTCAAGGAGGTCGCCGCCAACTGACACGCATCCGTGCCTGAACAGGTAATGTTTGTCCCAGGGCGTGCCAGGGCGCGTGTACGGGCTGTGGCGGCGCAGCAACGAGAGCGTGCCCATCACCAACGGGTTCAAGGAGGTCGCCGCCAACTGACACGCCCCCGTGCCTGAACAGGTAATGTTTGTCCCAGGGCGTGCCAGGGCGCGTGTACGGGCTGTGGCGGCGCAGCAACGAGAGCGTGCCCATCACCAACGGGTTCAAGGAGGTCGCCGCCAACTGACACGCCCCCGTGCCTGAACAGGTAATGTTTGTCCCAGGGCGTGCCAGGGCGCGTGTACGGGCTGTGGCGGCGCAGCAACGAGAGCGTGCCCATCACCAACGGGTTCAAGGAGGTCGCCGCCAACTGACACGCCCCCGTGCCTGAACAGGTAATGTTTGTCCCAGGGCGTGCCAGGGCGCGTGTACGGGCTGTGGCGGCGCAGCAACGAGAGCGTGCCCATCACCAACGGGTTCAAGGAGGTCGCCGCCAACTGACACGCCCCCGTGCCTGAACAGGTAATGTTTGTCCCAGGGCGTGCCAGGGCGCGTGTACGGGCTGTGGCGGCGCAGCAACGAGAGCGTGCCCATCACCAACGGGTTCAAGGAGGTCGCCGCCAACTGACACGCCCCCGTGCCTGAACAGGTAATGTTTGTCCCAGGGCGTGCCAGGGCGCGTGTACGGGCTGTGGCGGCGCAGCAACGAGAGCGTGCCCATCACCAACGGGTTCAAGGAGGTCGCCGCCAACTGACACGCATCCGTGCCTGAACAGGTAATGTTTGTCCCAGGGCGTGCCAGGGCGCGTGTACGGGCTGTGGCGGCGCAGCAACGAGAGCGTGCCCATCACCAACGGGTTCAAGGAGGTCGCCGCCAACTGACACGCATCCGTGCCTGAACAGGTAATGTTTGTCCCAGGGCGTGCCAGGGCGCGTGTACGGGCTGTGGCGGCGCAGCAACGAGAGCGTGCCCATCACCAACGGGTTCAAGGAGGTCGCCGCCAACTGACACGCATCCGTGCCTGAACAGGTAATGTTTGTCCCAGGGCGTGCCAGGGCGCGTGTACGGGCTGTGGCGGCGCAGCAACGAGAGCGTGCCCATCACCAACGGGTTCAAGGAGGTCGCCGCCAACTGACACGCATCCGTGCCTGAACAGGTAATGTTTGTCCCAGGGCGTGCCAGGGCGCGTGTACGGGCTGTGGCGGCGCAGCAACGAGAGCGTGCCCATCACCAACGGGTTCAAGGAGGTCGCCGCCAACTGACACGCATCCGTGCCTGAACAGGTAATGTTTGTCCCAGGGCGTGCCAGGGCGCGTGTACGGGCTGTGGCGGCGCAGCAACGAGAGCGTGCCCATCACCAACGGGTTCAAGGAGGTCGCCGCCAACTGACACGCCCCCGTGCCTGAACAGGTACTCTTGTTGGCCCTATCCTATCCTCATGTCCAAGGATCGGACAAACGCCCGACATTTTCAAAACATAACCCTGTTTCGTACAGCAGACACTTCCTTATGTTGTTACGATATTATATTTACAATGCACTTGCTCTGAAAGAGCCCCTTTATATGGTTCAACATAAACACGGAAAGTGGTCGATGCCGGCACGGCGGCGCCGGGCGGACCGCGCTCGTGCGGAATGGATTTCAGGCCAAAATTCCCGCACACTATGCGGGAATGAGATTTCGTGACAATTTAAATTTCACCTTTTATGCATATTTTTTTATTTACTCACATGATGCATTGTAAAATGTTGTATGATACACGTGCGGATAGCTAATTCCCAACTCGTGTCGATCAAAAACACTCCCTTTTTGGTCATCGCCACTCGTTGGGAATTACCTACTTTCCGCACTTGTATAATATATATAATAACTAATATGCAACTGTACACAATTAGGCATTAAAACACTCGTGTTATCATAGGATAACACGAGTTTCATAATAGTATGAAACTCGCCGGCGCTCGTTTCATAAACCCACACTCGTGTTTAATGCCCTTCATTATGTACAGTCACATAAACTACTATTATTAACTCTGCGTGGGAGCAACAGGTCCTCTGTCTGACAAAACCGATGGTCGATAGCTAGAAAACTTCAAATCATTGCATCGCGCACGCACGCGCTCGCCGTTTAGCATGCTCTCTTTCGTTTCTAGCTCGATCGGGTGTGTACACCTCGGAGGTTCCGAGAGGCTAGATTAGCCTAAATGGCAGGAGGAACATGCCTGCTAATATTTATAAATATTAGGGGACAATCGTTGTCGAGTTCTGTTCCATGTACACTAAAGAATTTAGTTAGCTAAATGAGGCTTGTCTTATGGGTACTAGACTATTACTACTAGGTTTTTCTGTTTTGCCCCCATGCGGTGTCTGCTATGAATATCACCACCCCCATTCTTCCCGTGGGTGTCGTAAATGGACTATGGGAATAGCGTCGATGTTGCATTCCGACGTAGACTAGAGCTAGTCCGCAGGAATGTTAACCGTTACCACCCCATAACATACAAATGTTGGTTGCAGGATCCTGAGAGGCAGTGAGAGTGCCAACAAAATTGTGCGCCTGGTGTTATCGCGACGGCGTTGTCCCGGGCTTGCGCTACCTTCCGCGGGGGCTAGCCTGAAATCAAGACTTTATATTCGAAACCAAGTAACAACGTCAACTTTTGTGTTGTTTGTTTTTCGCAACACCTTTTTTTATACTCAAACGCAATGTATTTATTGTAAAAAGAAGGAAACTAAATAGACTTGATATGCAACAAAATAAAGTGATTTGTACATAATAAGCTTTTATATTTCAGTTTAGAAATGATAGTTTAAATAAAACGGCATTTTAAACAAACTATTTCTTTATTTGTTTTTGTCACTAGATGAGATTTGTGATTCTATAATTAATAAACTATATCTAGACATACATTACACCTTGTTTATTGGCCAATGCTTTTGTTTTCGAATATAATTTATACAACTACAATTAGGCAGTGACAAATGTTGAAAACTGTTTAACAATAATAACTAATACAACTAGAACAGCGCATGTCGGTAATACGAGAAGATTTAAGGTAACTATGAATTTTATAATTGAAAGTTGTACATCTTGGTAACATTCAGTGGACATGAGATTGAAGTATATTCACTGGAACTTGATTCTTCATTATTATGTCAATACTTATAACCTAATTTTGTTTTCGCCACATCAAATTAAAGCTAACGATGGCCATAAATGCTTAGGTACCATTAAAAAGAATTTAATTCGAAAGAGTATAAAGTTATAAAAATGTAATTTGGTACTTGTTGAAACATTCTTGTTAAAGTTAGCGTCACGTTATTGCACCATAACGAAGTGTCTTAACAATGTACAGATCGTAAACTAGTCTAATAAATAACAACTATTTATTTAACATAATTAACTACTTAATTATTTGTTATAAAATAATCTTAAACAAGGAGTATATAATTTTCTGCAACTAAGTACATAAGACTACAATACACAAGGGACGGAATAGACTGGAAAGTATTTTATTTCTACTCCCCACATATAATTTAAAAAGAGGGACTTACTTATATTAAATTAGTTTATCTACACACATATAATGAAATCTCAATGATGCGTTCAGAAACAGTGTATAATGTCAGCAATATGACTATCAATAACTGTTTTCTTATCTGTTGCTGTTGTTTTGTGGTCAATATTGAAGTCAGTACAGTATGAATACCGTATTCAATTAAATATGACCTGCAAGCATAGTTCCTGAAAACATCACACGTTTTATAATATTTGTGTAGATAGTTAATGTATGCAACTGAAAATAATTTGACACTCATTCGTGTCATCGTGCTGTGAAAACTCGTGTTTTAAATGCCTATTATGTGACAGTTGCATAACCTACTATATTGGTTTTCCCGGCACTTAAAAACACTAATTTAGCCGTTAAAGACGGTTTATTCTATTCTACAATGTTTTGTTGAACTTTTGTTCATAAACATACATTTTCACATTTGCATAAAGCAACATTTTAACGATCTTTTGATCTGAAATGCCTGTAAAGGCATATTTGCACTTAAATCTACAAATCCAGAGTTATGTAAACATGCCTTTAAAGTTTGACCTAAAAATAAATAAATCGCGTGGTCCGCTTTGCATAACACTCAAATAATGGAATATCACTTTAAAAACAAACTGATTTCATTCATTCTCCACGTAGTCTAATTTATTTTACACGCCAAGTACCTAAAAAGCGGACTGTTTGCGTAGGCACTGTAATCATTGTATCGAATTCAGTGTCGAACGCGCGTTCCTTGAAAGCAATGTTGCCGCGATGCATCTGTAGTGAATGGGGTGTCGTTTTTTTCATGTAATGTTTTCTCTTATTATTCGATTGCGATTAGTTAGGGAATGGAATAACTGTCATTTCATGTGCCCTTTGACGTAAGTAGATGACAAAGCTGTCACACCCCACTTCTAATCGCAGTTTGATATATATGTATATATATATAGTAATAATAACTTCTACATTTGAGTAAACCTTTACAGAAAGGTAATTGCACTAGGCTTTCATAAAGGCCCGTAACTTGGAAAACGGAAAATCCTTTTCAACTCCTTCATTAGAAAGAGACTCGCGTTTGCATTACAATTTACACGCCTTTCTGAAATGAGGGTTCATGCTAGTACATTACTTACCTAGGGCGGTAAAACAAAGAATGTAAAAGATCGCGGGTATTTGACGTCCGAGCCGAAGTCAAGGGCGATAAATATGCGATCAAAGGCTTTCTTTATTGCCGCCCGTGGCGAGTACATAATTTTACGTCTCTCCCTGAAAGTGTGATTTTTCGCCATTTTATTGTATGGCCAGGTATGACGTAAACAAGAATATGTCTTGGTAAACGCAAGACGCGCTAGGGCTAAAGCCACAAAAAAAAAAGATCCCGAGATCGTCTTAAAAGATCACGTCATAACGTTCATCAACAGTGTTCACTTGGCGACGAACGGCGACAGGTCTTTAAGTTAAGTGGCGGGCGGCGCACGCACATTTGGTGCTGAGTGCTGCGCGCCGCACTGCGCCGCGCACACGTCTTTATGAAATCAGGGCTCATGCAAAAAAATGTTGGTAAACGCGCTTCTTTTAAGATATATCAGCTAAAGTCCATTCAACATCCAACATTGTTCACTTGGCGACGAACGGCGACAGGTCTGGGAACTTGAAGTTGAGCGGCGGGCGGCGCGGCGCGCGCGCGTTTGGCGCTGAGTGCTGCGCGCCGCACTGCGCCGCGCACACGTCGTCGCGCGCCACGGCCTCGCGCGTCCACTCGCGTAGGAGCTGCGCGCAGTCGGTGATGCGCAGGGACGCGCATTGGGCCTGCGGATGTGCGTTGTGGTTATTATAATGCAGAGTAACTGCTTTTAGTTTATACGATGAATGGAAACGGTGATTTCAAAGCATTATTCGGACTTTTACCAACCCATGTTGGTCAATCTTAGGTTTTACCGGTAAATCCTAGGATTTACCGCACTTCGGGCTTTTACACATAGATTAAATAAGTTTGTAAAAGTGTCAGTGAAAATAATCGAAATCACCAAACAGTCATTTTAATGTTACGCTAATTATTTATAAAACTCTATACACATGGGAATAGTCTTTGAATTATGATTTGAAAGTAATGATCCCCGTAAAACATTTTGTGATAATAAAAAAAGTTACTACCGTACTAACTATGCCAAGGTATGGTAAGGGGTTTGTCTATGTCAAGGTTTTATCCGGTATATATTGTATTTAACGAAATCAATAAGTTGCATATTTCAGCTCACTCGTTAGAATAGCGCACTCTATTCACGTACCTAAATACCGAGTGAGCGCTTAGAAGTCGTGGTCGAACCGTGAGTCACGAACAGTTCTACCACAGTATCCTACCGCAATCTGAGCAGCAAGCCTGTCTCTGCCTATAGACACTAGGAATTCGACGATCAAAAGGTACTCACCCCTTCAGAAGTGCAGATGCAGGACGTGCAGGGCGAGGGAAAGGCGGAGTCCCCGACGGGCACGTTTCGACCGGCGATGAGGCAGCCCTGCGCCGAGCTCTCCCGCCACGCCGACAGGTCTAGCTTCGGCAGGGATGCGCATGGCACGCGGGGGTTCCTGCGGGCAAAGGGTTGGTTAGTATATAAGACACCCGTGGATCTCATTTCTAAAATGACAAATTTCCTAGTAGCTTGTCATTCCTCCTCTTCCCCTGGACCGCCAAACCTTACTTATTTTATTCTTAAAAATAAATCAGCAAAACGCAGTGAAAAAAATAGGACCGCATAAGTGGAAGGAGATTGAACGAAGTAACCGCCACACACCACCATGCGGCGCTGCGACCCTGGTACCTCCAAACTGTGAGTCACACATCCAAGCTAACGCCGAAGGGCGCTCTCCCCGCTACCGCCTCGCGCATCCGTATCTTTACTGTCACCTCTGCTAGCTTATGGGAGCCTAGTACAATGGCGGATGACAAACTCGAAAAGTCACTCTTCAATCAAACCTTCCTGATAATCGAAACAACTTCGACGGGCTCAACACGAAACAGAAGAAAGCGCGAAGATGACTTTGCGCAGTTTAAAGTCACCGCCATGTTGGCCTCGCAGATGGCCGAAATAAAAAGAATACGAGAACGCTGGAGGAGATAAAACAAACTAACCGCAGTATAGAGGACTCCATGACCTTCCTCTCCGCACAATATGAGGAATATAAACTGAAAATCGAAACTCTGGAGGCTGCGGCCGTGGAGGATGTGGTGTATGCGTCCTCGGGCCAGCAACTCTATGGTACGCTGTTTGTCAGATAGGGACTTGTCAAATAAATGGATTCGTCCGAACTGCCGTTTGTCTGATCTCCGGTCCCCGAGAACCCAGAACTTCACAGAGGACAGAAAATATATCGCCTCCCTTGAAAGTAAAATTGTGGACATCCAGCGTGATAATGATAACCGCAAGTCGAATATCGAGATCAAAAACTTTATACTTGAAACTACACTTGTTAAAAATGAAGTACTGAAAAAATGCAAGGATTTCAACATGAAATAGTAGATTGTTAACCAAGGGTTGAAAGTGATCCATTTAACCCGAGATATTTCTGGCGCTCGAACGAAGTGAGAGCGCCAATTGTTCGAGGGTTAAATGGGTAATTTCACCCGAGTTAAACACTCTACTTTACAATACAATGGATCAAGGGGCACAGTGGCTCAAGAGGAAACGATGCAGCGGATGAACTGGCCAGGAAAGGCTCAGAAACAACGGCATACGGACCGGAGCCAATCTTGCCCCTGCCACAAAGCTACATATACCATCAACTGGACCAACACACCAAAGACCTACACCAAAGATACTGGGAGGAGATAGACACATGCAGACAGACCAAAGAGATTCTGTCGAAACGCGACCACAAACTCACAACCACACTACTAAGGACACATAGAAACCAACTGCGCAAGATAGTGGGTATAATAACAGGACACAACACCTTGAACAAACACCTCTATAACTTAGGTATCACAGACAGCCCCATGTGCAGAGCGTGCATGGAGGCAGAAGAAACGACTAAACATACTGCTGGACTGCAAGGAGGTAGAAGTATACAGAATTAAGCACCTAGGTTCTCCAAACACACTACGGGACGCAGTCAGCAACACCAAGGCACTCACCAACTTTTTAGACGAGCTGGGGTGGTTAGAGTAGCGCCACACCGCCGTTTCACGCAAAATAGGCACAATGGATGTCGACTTGCGGAAAACGCCCAGTATAACTAACTAACTAACTAACACTCTACTTTTCATTTCGACTGTGAGGAAAAATAATTTAATATCAACCTATAATCGTAATAAACAACTCGTTAATGTAGGTACATAGCTGAGTGTCGATTTGTGAAAAGTTTTTATTTTAATGATTTGACGTAACTCTATTATCTTCGACTCCGTGGCTGACCGTAACAATAAAAAAAAAATACTTTCCACCCTAGGGGAGAAAAAGCTATTTTCCACCCGGCTATATGCCCATGAAAAATCAACTTTCAGAGCAGGAGAGATGAAAAAAAATTATCACCTCAGTGCAAAACACTTGGGCCTCAAGGTTAGCCCAGACACACCCATCTATGTCGCTGAACAACTGACCCCGCAGGCGAGCTCGCCTGCACTTTCTAGCCAGAGAGCTAAAAAAAGCAAATACCTACAAATATTACTGGACGAACTATGGCCGGGTCTACTTGAGGAAAGATGACAACTCTCCGATTATTCCAGTGACTACTAGTCTAGCACAAATTGAACGACTTAGTAAGGAAAACCCCGGCAAACAAGTGATCAACCCCCGCGGATCCCAGGCATCCCGACCTCGGGAGCCGCGGAGTGAAAGCTCCATCCTAATATGACTAATTCGTATTCTTAGTGCTATGCGTCCCTAGTATATACGAGCATAAAAGTCCTACATATGTCAGGGTGAGTTGCCACGCCGTTTTTCTGCTGTCCAAAACACTTATAACATTAGTTATCTCACCCTTTAATAGTAGATTGTACAACAAGTGCATAAAACGCACCATTTTACTCGAGACGTTTATCCATCCGAGCGAGCTTGCGAGCGAGGATAGATATAAAGTCGAGTGTAAAATGGGTTTTATGGACGAGTTGTACACTCTACTTTTCACTTCGATTGCGAGGAAATGAAACAGCAACACGTAAAATAATAAATGAGACGAAATACAAATTATAAGTTTATTTCATGAAGTTTTATTGTGTACTTTGGCTGTTGGTATCTTTGCCTTGGTCTTAGAATACGAACGAAACGAAATAAAATAAAGAGGTTGTTGTATGAAGTTAAAGATGTTCGTGTGGCTGTTGCAGCGATTGCCTTGGTCTTCGACGAAGATTTTACTCCCTTCGGCCGTCTACGTAACCGGGGTTTCGTAACCTGGTTACGATCGAAGCTTTTTTTTTACTCCTCGGTAACTAGCTTCGGTCACGCACTTTGTTTTACTCGTGCGTAACTAGCTTCGGACAAGGACTTACTTTACTTTTACGTAACTGGCCTATGTTTCTGGAGTTAGGCAATTTTTTTTTAAATAATTCTTTTACTTACCTATCCCAAGTTAGCTCAGCTCAGTGTGTGCTTGTTTTAAAGTTAAAATAAACAAATAAAATACAAACGATTATATTTTTGGATAGCAAAATTATTTATTCATAGTTAACTAAAACATCAAAATATCTTGGTTACTATTATACGCACAAACACACACACACACACTATCTATATTATTTCTTGCAGTGTATTTACAATCGGCAATAGGAAACCTAATTTCATTATCCTAATAATATCATCGCAGTGCGTTCGGTTAAAATCAATTAAGTTATCTTCCGCCTGGACTATTTCCTCCCAGTCCTGGGTACGTTGGATATGGTAATGACACACACGCGTGCCCGGGGAAATATATAGATTCCTTTTAATCAACATTTTAGCTTTTAAAGCGTCAGGAATTGCACGTAATGTCATTAAAGGGCATCCACCAAAGATACAGGCGTTTCTATTTTCCGGCGTCCTCGTTAAATTTGATGAATTTTCAAAAGTATCCATTGTAATGACCAGAACAGATTTGATGACAGATGACTAGATTTTTTATTGACAGTTAATGATGACTGATTCTTTAAAAAAAAAATCATCCCAAGATAAAAAAGAGGACTGATAGGTAAGATAGGTAGCAATTTGACGTCCTCTCCTCTTTAATCTTATTTCTACCTCTTCACATCGTCAGGTGACATGCAAAACTCACTAACTAACATCATTAAAATTATTGGATACTAAACTCTGTTACAAGTGTAATAAAGTTGGTTGTTACTATAAATTTTTGAGTGTACTTAGTGAGTTTTGCTTGTCACCCGACGACATACAAAATTAGAGTCAAATAACACTATCAATTAGAAACATTTATTCTTTAAATTAGGTTAAAAATTAACAAAATAAACTTATTAATGCATTTAATTCTCATCTAAAAATAACGAAATTTGAGTTTTAGTTAAGATATCTCTTTGTATTGAAAATCAAAATAAAAAAGCATAAGGAGCAACTATTTCAACGCAGTGACCTACTGTGATTTGCCCACTTTTTAATTCATTATTTGCACACTCAATTTCAGTGTCGATTTCAAGATAGCGTTTCGACTTTTTGTTTTTGGTTTTGAACATGTCACTGACTTTCGTCTCCTTGATTAAAATTTCCAGCAAATTAGCAACTGTATTATTTTTTTGTCCAACGAAACGATTAATACGACTGTGCCATCCTTCCAAATTATTCGTTGTTCTTATTTGCTCTTTGCTACAACAACAGGTTTTGTTAAAATTTGTTTTCTCTAGCCACTCAGATTTGAAATACTTGTTGAATGTTTTAACGTCATCACCCGCTGGACTCCTACGCATAACGTACTTAATGCCGCTACCAGCAAATTCTTCTGGCAAGCGTGCAACTCCGGCACACCTGGACACATGACGCTTCTTTACGGGGGTTGCCATTTTTAATTTCTTGGCCATTCTAAATAGGCATCTATTAAAATGAAAATAACAGCCTTTTACTTTTATGCCTTTATACACGTGTGCAACTGCTTTCATTGCTGCCTTTTCAAAGTCCATGGTTATTTTTGAAGGTTTCCAGTCCTTAAATACGGATTTAATAAGCGTGAAAAGGGTTTTATATGTTTTTTGTTTTTTGTTAGGTAATAGGCAGTAAATTAGGGGAATCACAGTTTTGCTGGTTTGGTTATATCCATGTATCGAATATAATTGCTTGAAAATCTTTGGACAAGATTTAAATGTGCCATCACACAATATATGGTCGTAGCTAGCAATGAGGACCCGCACATCTTCACGACAGAATATAAGGATTCTTTCACCATCACTTCCTTCACCCACATAATCCGCTAACAGAAAATTTTCAAGAAATTTTTTTGGTACTATGACTTCAAATGCTGACGAAAAACGTACCTTAGGCACACCCAATACTCTATTTCGATTGTTAAATAGACCTGTTTTGATATTACTGAAATGTGGTATTTCAGCCATCATGTGTACACCCTCTGTTTCTAGTTGGTATACCATTGTGTCATATTGCTTTTGGATGGAATTAAAGTTTGATCCAGTTATGTCTTTAAGCTTATCTAATTCCTTTAATACTCTATTTTGTGCCCGGTTGGGTACACAATCTTCATTATGTGGTTCGTCTTTTGTTCCACTACTTCGTTCGTCTCGGTTACAGTAATACTACCTTTGCAACCGTGATCATAATTACAACACAGCCAAAATGATTCCTTCTTGTAAATTTTCCTTCGATGATATTTATGTCCTTCATGTAGAATGGCAACACCTCCCCTACGCGTTGAGATAAACTCAATTTTTCGCAACGACATATTGTTCAGAACACTTACTGCTGATGTTATTAACGAGTAGCACGCAGCTAAACAGATTTATTTAATAACGTTATTCTCACTGACCCGATGCACTTTTTATCACTGTCATATATGACGCAGTCATAATCATATCTAATGGCTGACGTATTGTTTATATTTAGAGAATTAGAATAGAAACCGGCCAGCATATCCAGAAAATTTTGCAAAAATATAAAGAAGTTTTCATGTAAATAATAGGATTATTTACAAAAATTGCCTAACTCCAGAAACATAGGCCAGTTACGTAAAAGTAAAGTAAGTCCTTGTCCGAAGCTAGTTACGCACGAGTAAAACAAAGTACGTGACCGAAGCTAGTTACGGAGGAGTAAAAAAAAAGCTTCGATCGTAACCAGGTTACGAAACCCCGGTTACGTAGACGGCCGAAGGGATTTTACTTTATGCTCTAGAGCATAAAAAGCGACTTTATGTCGCCTACGCACGACATAAAGACGAACTTTTAGAGCATGAGAAGTGAAAATACTTATACTGCCCTGGTAAGATTATTATAACAACGTGTCATAAAAATATTATATAATATCATAAATATTTCAACGAGAACAAACAAGACATAGTAGATTGTTAACCAAGGGTGACCCATTTAACCTGAGATATTTCTGGCGCTCGAACGAAGTGAGAGCGCCAATTGTTCGAGGGTTAAATGGGTAATTTCACCCGAGTTAAACACTCTACTTTTCATTTCGACTGTGAGGAAAAATAATTTAATATCAACCTATAATCGTAATAAACAACTCGTTAATGCAGGTACCTATAGCTGAGTGTCGATTTGTGAAAAGTTTTTATTTTAATGATTTGACGTAACTCTATTATCTTCGACTCCGTGGCTGACCGTAACAATAAAAAAAAAATACTTTCCACCCTAGGGGAGAAAAGGCTATTTTCCACCCGGCTATATGCCCATGAAAAATCAACTTTCAGAGCAGGAGAGATGAAAAGATAATTTATGCCCCCTCCTCCCGTGCACTAGCAACTCTGCCCACAATGGCGCGAAACAAAAAAATCTAATTATTGTTATTGTGTTCATTTTATACTAACTAATAATGTTCATAGTATTAAGTTTAAAACTGGTTTTAATTAGTTAGTCAACATACTACGGTGGTTACATACTATGTGCCCCTAGTAAGTCTTCTCTGTATTGCCTTACCCAAACATACAAACTACACTCCTACCACTGCATTATTTTCTTTTCGCACATCCACACACATCACACTCACACACACTACATAAACACTTGTAAAATCTACACTCTGTCACATCCTCGATTACTATGCGCTCCTGGTAATCAGGACCCCCACTATGAAATTTTTGGTTTTAACTCCGATTCGAAATTCGAAATGGGTCAAACAACTAACTGCCTTGCATTATGTACTCTTAGTAGCAGCCAACATAGATTTGAAATTAAGACGCACGAAAATGTACCTACGCACAAATGAATACCATTACCACCTTGGTACTATGCACTCCTAGTTATTACCCACTATGAAATTCTTAGTTTTAACTCCGATCCGAAATGGGTCAAACAACTGCCTTGCATCATGTACTCCTAGTAGCAGCCAACATAGATTTGAAATTAAGACGCACGAACATGTACGCACAAATGAATATACACCGTGCCCGTGAGTATTGCGAGATAATTTAACAGCATATTCCTGACCATATTTGAGGTTAAAAATGTCGTATAATAGTATTTTATGCAACTGTTGTATAAGAATTTATGAAAAGGCGAGTGGCGTGGGTTGCGATGCGAGCCTTGGCGAGCATCGCAATTAAAGACGCCACGAGCGTTTTTAGACCAGTTACAACGTTGCATACAATACTTTTTCTACGACAAATTTTAAATAAATAGCAGACACAGATAACGGAGGTTATCTTTATCTATGATAGCAGACTACAGAATAGTTAAACTTTTCAGGCAGCAAGTTTTCCACGACTTATTAGTGGTGTCATTTTATTTGAGCTACAGCCTATATAAATGACAGAGTAGAAAAACTTTTTTGTAATTCGCCTAGTTTCAGAGTTAATACTAATTTAAAAAAAAAACAAGATTTTACTATTACATAGTGCAAGACGCATTTTTGATGGCGATGTTGCCACTATGGGATGTAGTCTAAATATCCTTATTGATAGATGTTTAAAGTTTAAAAACTAGGTTTTACGAAAAAAAAAGTAAATGTCCATTTTAAGTAACAAATTTACCAATAACATTTACTTTTCATGTACAAAACATTCAAAACATCGAAAAAATAAAACAAAAATTTTTTTTTTTTGCTGAATTGACCTAAACTCATATTACATTTATTAGGCTCTAGTATCGTTAGTTTAAATTCGGGTTATTCACGGGCACGGTGTATATACCATTACCACCAGTGTCGCGCAACTAGGAACAAAAAGATGAATGACGTCCATTTGCTCAAATTCAGCATCAAATCTGACAAGTTCTGACAAGTAACAAGTTTTCTATCTGTGCTTTTGCTATGGCGAACTCATGCTATCTCCTACTTCTGTTCTTTCTCTGTCTGTCATTTTGTCATGGTGACTTTGGCCGGTTACCAGTCTCTTGAAACTTAATAGAAAAAAAAATGTGTACTAGAAGACCGTGTCTTGTTTGCCAACGTAAAGAAGCGGAAAAATTATGTTGCTATGGTTAAAACAAGTGGTTCACGGAGTATAATTTCATAAAACAGGTATGACATAAAAATAAAAGATTATCTCTTTTAATATTAAATAAAACTATATAAACTTTTACAAAATAATAATATTTGAATTGTGAGTGGTCAAAAGAACAAGGTTTATGTCGTATATTATAGAGCCATTTATAATATGGTAGGAATTTGAAAAAGTGTGGCCACCCCAAATACTTTGTGTCATGTGTCATGGCGTCGGTCGTTTACTTCAAGCAAACTTCAACATTACTTTTTGAAAATTCGCTTATGGTGTTATTTACTTCTCGTGTCTTGATTATTTTGGTCTTTAGTTATGTGAACTGTGAAGAGATGGGACTCGTGTTTATTTTGTGATTTGTGTAAGAGATAGGACTCGTATTTATTGTGTGAACTGTGAAGAGATAGGACTCGGTGTTTTGAGGTAAAGACTCCTATTCTGTATGTGTATTTTATCAATATGGGTGGTAAAAGTAGAATCTGTGAAGCTTGCGGTGTCAGGGAAAGACACAGAGGTGGATTCTTTGCTAATTTCCCACTGGATGAGAACCGGTAAGTGCGTTACTTACAAGTATCAGAAAGATTTCAGCGGCTATGATTCGATTGCAACCTATTTTTATACATATACGTAGGTATATGTATAAAAATAACAATACGTTTGTGAATAATATACAAGTGGCACCTGACTTGGTTCATTGCTTAGAATAATAACGCCTAGAAGGATAGTTTCATACGGCTGACGCGCCAAGCGTGAGGCATAAAATGGATTCATCTAGTTGTGATCAACTCGTATTCACACGCGCCAATACGCACACAAACGCACCAATTTTGTTCCACCGATCGGCGTACTGGGCCATTTATGTCCTACTTTTGGTGGCCTCACAGTTGCGCGTGAACTGCGTTTCTGTGCGTTATTATTCTAAGGTTCATTGGCATTGGCAAAATGTAGAATAGATCATATA